>VDFB02193867.1:545819707-545841489 GCA_007258455.2 Sequoia sempervirens
AAAGTTTCATTAATGGATCAAAAATACTCATTAGATCCTTGTAGTATTTTGGGGATATGGATTCTTCATCTTGACTCATTTCATGATTATCTCATAGATCATGGTAGTATTTTGGGGATGTGGATTCTTGATCTTGACTTTTTTTGGAGTTACCCTCATTATGCTTTGGATTATGTTCTTGACATGGTTCATGTTCAAATAATGGATTATCTATAAAAGATCTTTGGATACTCTCAACATGTGGGTGTGTGTGCGATAGCTCTTGGCTTAGATTTTTTGCATTAAGCATGAGTTGTGATTGGATGCATGATAGTATTAGATTAAGGATTAATGGATCAAGTTCAAGTAATGGATTAAGGATTTCTTGATCATCAAATGGATGTGCATTTAGTGCTTGAATGATTTGACATGTATCTATGAGGGATAGTCCTTGGAAGGAAGTTGGAAATGTGTCATTGCTTGATGGATCATTTGATAAGGATGTTGTGGTTGGAGATTGTGGAAGACTTGAGAATGATGGATTGGGATTAGGAATGGAAAGTTTTTATGGAAAAAATTCTCCAATGTGTTCCACCATGAGGTCAAATGATTTTAATATGTCGTGAAATGGATCATTGCTAGACATTGATGAAATACCTTGATCATGCTTCAGAAAAAATTACCTTTCTAGCTCATTGTGTGAGGTATTATTTATTGATGGACTTTGAAGGTTATTCTCAACATTGATTGTACTTTGATTAATAAGGTCTTCATGAGGTTCTTGAGTTTTATGCAACTTGATGTTTCATGAACTTTTGTTCTATGGTATTCACAATAAGCATTGGCGTCATACAATGAGGGTGTGAATTGAAGTTTATAATCCATTTTTGACTTTGGAAGATTGATAAAATGGGATTGGACTAACTTGTTCAACACAAACTTGATTGGCTCCCCTAAAGGAGTATACCACAATTTGTGGTGATTTTGTTGGATTGTGATATTGTTGTTGGAGGATCCATGTTTTGACTATTTGGTTGATAAATTTGTAAGATTTTACATTCATTAAAATCTAACATTCGACAAGGTGTTTCAAAGCTTTGATTAGGGACACCCATAGTTGTCATGTTATTAAAGCTAGTACGATGTGACTAGCATATAAAAGGATACAATGAAATTGAATTCAGATAGTAGATTGGCATTGACATGTTTTGTTGGTTTCAAGTTTGGACAAGTGAACAAATGAGAAAATGTTGTATGTTTTTGTTTTGGATGTCTAGGATGACTACAAGTCTTTTTTGCACAGTTCTATGGTTTTACATAGATTGTTGATGAAACATTGGAATTATGAGATTTTGAAAGGTTTTCATTTTGGATTGACAATCAAACATGCCACTTTACAAATGCATCAAACAACAGTCAAATGTTGTGCAGTGTCCCTGATAGATGCGACATAGTTTTTCAAACATGTTGACCTACAAGGCAGCACTGAGTTATAGTCAAACGTGTCACTGTAGGATTTTTGATAGAGGATTGATCTAAGACTAATGCGTCGAGATGTACAAACACGTCGATATGCTTTCAAAAGCGTCTATTTGAAAAAATCAAATGCGTCCTGATGAATATAGAAGTGGCACAAAGTGATAGTCAAACATGCCAATCTATTTCAGAGACAAATTTTTAAATTTTGATCCTAGGTATGTCTAGGGTCTTGAAATTTTTAGGTTTGATTTGTGTTTATTTTGACCAGGAAAGTGATAGAAAATAACAAAACAACATGAAGGACTGACCCCAAGGACTTTTGGTAGATTTCCACGTGCCTTCTTCAAAAAAACCACGCTAATTGGTATCACAAGTAGATTTAACAATGAAAACATGCCATAGTTACACAACCTATTTTAGTGGTAGATCAAGATTATCAACTTAGAGTAGGCTCACTCCAGAATACCATCCAATGAATGTGTGACTAGAGTATGCCTTGAGGTCATGTACCAACTTGAAACCTCTCACCTTGAAAGGAAAAGATCCTAACAAGGAATTTCAGTCACCTTAGCAAAGAATAGCACATAACAAGTAACTTCACACATTGATACCTATACCTTGCACTAGTTTAAGTAACAATTAACAAATGGATCTTGGGATTCTAAATAAACAAGTTTGTAGTGGGGGTCTACTATGAATAGAGAGCCCATTTGTTATGCCTGAGTCAAGAGGGGTCTCATCTCTTCTCATCACCTATACACATCTCGACAAACCGAGGGTCATGAGGCTTAGCTTGAAGGATGTTGGCCACTTGTTGGGGTACAACTTCCGTTCTCCCCCCTTTATATATCTCATTGGGAAACGTGCTTAAGATCAAAATGTAGAGTGATGAGGCCCCAAAGCAAGTCTCCTACTTTGAAATAAATAGCTATGGTGCTTCTTTTGATCCCCAAGATCGTTCTTAGGAGTCACGAGGGGAGAGCATACACAAAACACCAAACCTCAAGGTGTACACATAGATTGCAAGTTAGTAGCATTTTTAATTTCCAAGATCACACTAGGCGCAAGGAAAGAGCATACGTACACACTAACCTACCAAATATTCCATAGAATTCTTTTTAGGTGCACTAAAAGAAAATATGTGGTTCAATTTTTTAAACATCAAATCAAATGTGCAAGTTGTTGGTAAATTTTTAAACCGAAATTGTAGTGTGCAATTTGGTTCATTTTAGGTACATCAAAAGAAAACAATAAGTGTACGATTCTTTTTAAGTACACCAAGAGAAAATATTTTTTTTAGGTTCATTTTAAGTACACATTGAATTTATGTGAAATTAATTTTAATTGTTCCCAACTGATATGTGAGAAAAAACCTACAAAACCACGTAATTAATAGTTTATCAAAAAAAAATCTTAGTGTTATGCCACAGGCTTAAAAGATGTTAGATCATAAAGGATAGGCCTGCATTAGGGTTAGAACTCAAAATTATTTAAGAAAAATTCTCAAACCCTAAATAGAGAAAACATGGTGATATATTTGACAAACGTGGCTATGGCCAATCAGAAGTGTTGTGTAAAAACCTACACAAAGAACATAGAATAGACAATCAGACAAACGTGGCACAAAATGACAGATGTGGCGCTGTAACAGAGAATCGA
The DNA here is from genome assembly GCA_007258455.2 of Sequoia sempervirens. NCBI lineage: Eukaryota > Viridiplantae > Streptophyta > Pinopsida > Cupressales > Cupressaceae > Sequoia > Sequoia sempervirens. The sequence continues at coordinate 545,822,825 of VDFB02193867.1, forward strand.
CACTGCAAATGCGTTGATGAACAGTCATACACATCATTGTTTCATGCAGATAGAGAAAGAAGTTAGAACAAATGCGTCGTGTTATGACAAAGGCATCGATCCTCTACCAAATAAATGCATTGAGAATTTTGTAAATACGCCACCTTTCAACAAAGACGTCAATATTCCTACAAATAAACCAAACAATAACCAATCATATGTGCTGAGCTTTAACAAATACACTGCTCTTTGAGCTGCAAGGCATTGATATTTTGCAAAGGTATTGCACTGTCTCTGCAAAAGTGTCGCACTATCTCTATAACCTGTAGGTCAACATAAACTTCACAAAAATAATTATAACAGGCCAGCCGGCATGCCAAAATATCATATGGTTAGCATGAATGTTCAAATGGGAATAGAATTGAAGCAATTAGATCCTAAAAACATCAAATTCCTACATGATTATGATCAAAGAGGGCCATACTCAATGAATTTTAGTTGGCAACATCAAAAAGATTCAAACAACAACATTAAAAGATAGAATTGAAAGTAATTAAATCTATTTTAATGTGCAAAACTTCAATCACATTGGGGTATTATGCATCAAGTGTATATGGATTTCTCTATTTGGACCTAATCCATAGTTGCAAAAGCTTGGTTGAAGAGGGGTGATTTACAAAATAAGATTCAAGAATGCTCGAGAAAAATGGATCAATAATTCTGGAGAGTAAGGATGCTATGAAGATTGTGAATAAATTTTGTGTTTGAGAGGGCTTGTTTTATAGATTTTTGGAATTTTGATCAATGGTCAAGATTGAAAATGGTAATCAATGGATGAGAAAAGACCAAAGAGGTGAGTGAGGATCAAGGAGGATCAATGGTTGATAATCCATTAGATCCCAAAATATCCCTCCCTTCATAGAAAAGAGGTTGAAGATATTTTGAGTTGGCGGGAAGAATTTGAATTTGAGTTGAGAATATTCCCTTTTTGAAAAAATGAATATTCTTTGTGCAAGCTAGAGGGTTAGAGGAAAATTAGTCAATTAAACAATTATGAAAATTATTTAATTGTGAGCATGAGATGAATTAATATTTTGATTAAATAATTGGAATTATTTAATCAAGGAGGAAAACTAGCATGAAAATGATGAATTGTGATGAATTAATCAAATAACGTTGATTATTCGATTAATAGAGGAATAAAGTGAATTTTAACCAAATAATTGAACTTTATTTAATTAAAGAGAGGAATTAGGTGATAAGGAAGAAATGGTGTTAGTTAGTGAAATCAAGATGTGTGATATATTTAGGACATTTTTAGGTGTCTACACCTAGGTTCTTGGTGTTAATTACTATGATAACTTTAAATTCATTAGAAAGATGAAATCTACCTTACACTTTCCATCAATAAAACACAATGCAAGGAGGTTCACTTGATGGACATGGAGAGTGTATTTCTTCATGACGAACTTCAAGAGGAGATATACATGGAGCTACCACAAGGTTTTATATAGGAATCTTAATTGGGTTACAAAATTAGGAAACCCATCTATAGATTGAAGCAAGCCCCTTGGGATTGGTACATAAATATGGATTCCTTCCTTCTCAAAGTTGGTTTTTCTTATTTACATTTAGGGTTGAACATCTACATTCTATAGTAAGATGATTCTCTCCTCCTTCTAGTTCTATATGATAACATTTTAATCATAGGGAGTTCATCCATTGTGGTAGTGAAAATTACCCTTCATTACATGTTTTAATGATTGACTTGGGATTATTTCTCTTTCTTCTCAAGATTGAGATATCTTAGTTTGCCTCTAGGATCACTATTACATAGTCCATTTTTTCTTGATTTTCCCTCATGATTTCACAATGTGTTTGATTTCAAACTAATTTATCTTTTTTTCTTTTTGGATTCAAACTTAAGTCTTAATTCTCTTCACCTTTGGTTGATGGCACATCATATTGATATTTTATTAGGAACATCATTTATTTGAATCGTAGAAGGAGTCTTGCTATATCATATATTTGTGGGCATGGTCTATTGATTTATGTAGGATCCTAGTGAGCTACATTAAAATTCAATTGACTAGATTCTCCACTACATTCATGATTCTCAAATTTTAGGATTCATCATGTAGTAGGGATTTTTATTGAATTGGTGGGGTATATAAATTTAGATTCGGTAGACAACTCTTAGGCTTGCAAGTCTACTTGAGGTTACAAATTCTCCTATGGTTTAAGATTTATTTTTTGTTGATCAAAAAGTAGTCTATTATTATTCTACATTCCTCTGAGGGAAATTATTGATGGGCTATTAATTTTTCCATTGAGGCTATTTGACTTCAAAATATACTCATTTTGTTTGGTAACTAATTTATATGACTTAATGTTTTGAATTTGTGATCTAACTAACTCTATTCTACTATTTTGAATTTGTTCCATCCCTTGAATAGTTTTATTTGGTCTATTTTCTTGCATTAGATTTTGGGCAGCTTCAATTTATTAATAAATCTAGCAACTATGCTTCTATACATTATTGTTATTCTTTCATAAATGCTTATGACATGATACATTGAATGATAGAGATAAATAATGATCACATCACAATAATTATAATCCTTCCATGCCTTTTCATGTTCTTTCACATAACACTTTACTATATTATCTAGACCATATTATTTTATTCATGATTTGTATTCTTCTTCTAGTATCCCATGGTTTTTTTATGCATATTTATGGCATATCACTTTTTAATAGAGAATTTCATTTGTATCCTTTCATACTTTCACATGAAATATCTTTGATCACTTATGGGTACCTCCTCCTACAACCCATCTATCATATGTAGATACACCTAAGGATGAAGAAAAACACATTAGGGATTCTTTATAATTTTTACTTGGCATATGCAAGGATAAAGTTCCATTAGTTGATGATACATACTTCACATCTTCCACCACTATTACATATAACATAATGCATACACATACAAATACATTGAGACATGTTGAGCATAATATTTCACCTTATATGAATTTCCCTATCACTAGAATTTACAATCTAGAATGGTATGTTGGTACTTATATGTACAAATATTTCAACCACAAGATGACACTATTGAAATATTCCATAAATATTTGGCATATATCATTTTGGTCTATCCTTCACCAAATACATATTTGAAACCTTATTTTAGAAATTATGATGGTAGAGGTGATCCATTATGACATGTATAATACTTCCAAGTTGTGTCTCCCTTATTTTCACAATGTTGAGTTACTCACTAAGGTGTTACTATAAATCTTGAGTAGTCGTATTTTGATATTATTTTATTCATTACCTCATTCTTCTATCACTTTCTTTAAGGATTTATCTAGTTCTTTCATGAAACATTTTCATTACAATACTAAACCTACAACATTTATCACCCAATTTATGCAATGCAAACAAAAATACCAAGAGATAATCAAAGATTATATTTTTAAATATCAAGCTTTGGCTACTAATATAGCTGTTGGAAAAATTGAAGTTAATATTGTAGCTTTAAACTTGTAAACCTATGAGATTGTAGATTTAATTAAGTGTTCTTTGTCACAATTCTTTGTAAATGATTAATCTGTTTAGATTCATTTTACCAATTGTAGAAAGAGATAGAAGATTGTAGAAGAATTAGACAAGAAGATAGAAGTGACACAACATATACATGGAGAAACCCTTTTGAGAAAAAACTCCACCACCAGAATCAATAGTGCTTGTATTATTTTAACCTTAGAACAAGATTACAATAATACTATATCAATCCTTGATTGATATACTTCCTTTCCTTCAACAATCCTTCTTCACAACCTGAAAATAAGCTCTCATTACACTTGGAAGCACAATCTATCCATACATTCTATGTGACCAAGCATGAATCCACACTTCCCATGCCATGCTTCAAACCCTCACACATGCACAAGCTCAACCTGCAAACCTGTAACAATCTCTAACAAAACTCTCTTCAACTTGCTGCAATTAATAGACAATTATGAGTTCATTGTAAACTCCAAAGAGTTGACAATTACAAGAGGATAAAGCTCCTCACAAAAATCTACACCTAGATTGGGCAAGTAGGGTTCCTCCATGAAATCCAAAGTCAAACCAAGTCCTTCCTCAATTTAGGTGCCCCAAACTGAAGACTTAACTAAACTTTGGTCAAGAAAATATCTTGCAAATTCCACCTCAAAGTTGGTGCCCAAGAATGGGCCCATTTAAATGAACCTTGTAAATATCTTCTCATGCAAAAGGTGTTAACTGAAAGATGCCAACTTGGGCACCCAAGGTGGGTCCAAGTCAATCTTAGTTAACGGAAACATATCTCTCCACAAATTCATGTAAACATTATGCAAGATTGATCATCCCTGGACTTAACTAAAAGTATCCACCTATTATCTATCATGCAACTGAAGTCATTAGTCATGCAACTCAAAATAACTACATGCAACTGAAGATAACTAAACCATAGATAAATTGAACTAAATTGAACTGATAGTGCCACTCCACTCATGTAAATATCAATCCCTAATTTGTAGGATCTAAACATACATTAATGAAGTGTTATCAATCCTCCAAACAATTAACTTAAGTAAGGTGGGTAACACCTTCCATGTGGGCATCCCATGTGCACCTATTTTGTAGGAGCTCTTCTTGGGCATCCTCACATGTTCCTATCATTTAGGAATAATTACAAATGTCAAGTTACATGTTCATTTCATTTGAATTTAATCTCTTTCTAATCCTAGTGTTGGGGAACACTTTCCAAGGACTTAGGAGATACATGAAATATGTTTAGGATTGCAATTAAATGGCATCCTATTCCCATCAATATCAACTTCATTAGAGGATGACGAGCTTCAATGCATATTCATCGATGGCTTCATTTAAAGAAGGTGAGCTTCAATGTATATTAAAAAATAGTTTACTTGCAATCTTTAAAAGAGCTAAGTGTTTCCCATGCTTTGTCATCCATTTTTTTTGTGTTATTTGTGTGTAAGTGTAAGTGTTTCTTATCAAAATATCCACTTTTTATCAACATATTTATAACAGTTCCCCTTTTTTCCTTGATTCAACATCATGTCTTAAAAAAGGGTGCAATGGGGATCTACTCAATAACATAATATAATTTTTAAATTAAACATCTTTAGAGAATTCATTACATTATAAGAGCCTCCACACATGATATTAGAACAAATATTACAAAAAATTCATTACCTTTCCTTTTGTCATACCAATGGACAACTCCATCCTTGTGCTACAGAAGGCTAAGTGTGCATTTTATTTTGATCGTCACATACATGAAAATATTATGGATAGTTGCATTGATTTAAAATAGAAAGTTCAAGGTATTATAGATAAAAGAGAAGATAAACATTAAGCATATTCATGAGTCGACAATCCCTTCATTTGACATGGTTAATCATGTGAAAGTAAATGATGTGCATTAAGATATTGGTCCTTGTTAGAATTGGCTATGGCTATCAAGATCTTCAAACCAAATGGAAAGCACAAAGAGAGAGAATATAATGTAACAAGAATAAACTATATTCTTATGAATATGATTCGATGATATGATGTATGTACAATGAGAGAGACCCCTTGGTTATATAGCCAAGGTGAGATACAAGATGTCATAAGATTATGACAAGTGTCTTAATCATGACATGAGACAAATAATTACACTTACCTAGGTTTACATGTGTTACAAGTAAAAAGATAAGATAACAACTAATTACAACTAACACCTTCTAGAAAGATTCCTTCCTAGGACCTAAGTAAACTTAACTTAATATGTAAATAAGTCCCCTAGTAATGAATGAACTAGGTACAAGACTTTATTTACACCAACACCCCCCCTTAAGTGCAACTTAGGGAGTAGCATATTATTATGCAAATCACACAAAGATGGGTCCCGACTATGAGGCCATGTTAGGTACCCATGTATAAATGCAAAATAATTCTCTCACAAATGGAGAAAAGGAGAAAACCCGATGCGAAAAAACTCCTCCCCAAAAGAGAGATGAAATATAAAGAATAAATTCTCTCAATGATGTATGAGAAGGTAAAAACCCCATGTGAGGAAAAAGATCCCCCCATAAGAGAGAAGTAGAAGAGAGACAAGGCAGCCTCCCCTCAAATTTGAGTCTCCTGCAATGATGGTAGAAGTTCAACATTGAATGTGTGAAGATGATCCAATCTTGTTGAACAACATTCCTCTCCTTAGGGAGAAACAAAACCATGAATGTATGTAGGATGTCAGGGAGATGGATGATGGATGGTGTCTCTAAAGCATGCTCAAGTGTCTCCATGTCGATGTCGAAAGTTGACACACTCCAAATAGGTGTTCTAGGCCACACTGCTGAAGATGACAAATCAGAATCTAGAACATGATCCAAAGACAATGATATCCCCTCTGAAGACAAAGAATCCTCCTCCAAATGTTGTCCAAAAGTATCCACAGTCATGTCAAATTGCAAAGAATGATCATGTAGAGATTGAACAAGAGGGTCAAGGTGTTCCCTCACAACAACTAAAGAAGGAGCATCTTCATCGAAGAGAATATGAATGCTATCGATGATGTCTCCTAAATTTGCAATATGGGACTCCACAAACAAGTCTGAAATACCTATCAAGAAGCCATCCAAAGTAGCCAAATCTTTAAAAGATTGTGAGTGTCCTATTGTACTAAATCACAAAGAGCCAAAACTGTAGCAACACAAGTATCATCAACTACAACAGTAGATGGAGGAGATGAAATGCATGACTCAAGAACTGGATTTGATGTGAGAACTCCCCAGGTTCAGAAGCCAAATGTCGCTTTGAATCATGGTTTCCTTATGATCAGCAGTTGAAGGAATTTAATAATGTCACCATCAGAAACTTAAAATTTGCAAAGGTGTACAGAGATGGTGATGATCTCTTGACTCTCCAAGTCTCGAATGGTAGATGGGGTGTGAGCTGCACAATCCTCCAATCTTTATCATGTGTAATCCTGGCATATGGAAGAATATTGTTGATCCAAATGAGGAACAAAACATCTTGAAAGTGTTATTATAAAAACTAATAGATCCCTTCCCAAGTACACTCATGTATGCATTGTTTCCCATCAAGATAGGAGACATAGTACAAGGTTGAAAAGAAGAGAATATAGACTGCAAAGATGCCATATGATGAGATGCTCCTGAATCTAGAAGCCATCTCCTTGATTCATGACTTGAAAAAGCACAATGAGCATTTCCTTTATTTCTGATGTAAACTTGACCTTTGTCCTTTTTAGGCTATTTTGATGAAAGAAGGAAAATTGATTCGGACATTCTAGAAGGAAAATCAATGTGAATATTTTTGAGAAGATGTTTAAACTCATCAATATCCTTTTTATAACAATAAATTTCTTAATGTCCATCCTTCTTGCAATATGCACAAATAGGCCTCTCCTTTTTAGATGATTCCCCTTTAGATCTTGAGGATTTTTTCTTTGCTTGATCTAAATGTGGATTATTCTTTACTTTCTTTTATTTCTTATCTGATTTTGATTCTTTCACTTGACTAACCAACAATGCCTAAGATTTAGAAGTCTTGATGAGAACCATTGAGATAAGCTTTTGTTGCTCATGTATCAACATCTCAGAAAATGATGCAAATGAAGGTGTAGTATATGTAGACCCCATAATCAATCTATGAGTATGAAAGCTAGAACAAAAGAAGCATAATTAGGATCAAGTTTGTTCATTGTATTGTAGACCAACTAAATGTACTTCTTATCAATTCCACATGCTTTACATTGCTCTCTTAGATCATTAACCTTAGTGATGTAGTCTTGGATGTTGTCAAAGTTCTTAGGATCAAGGCTCATCAGTTCATTGTCAAAATGATAGCCTCTTACTTCATATGTAGTATCATACAATGTTTTCAATTTTTCCCAATATTAATGAGAATTTTTACATGATTCAATTTGAAACAACAAATCTTGAGAAACTAGTCTACAAAGACATCCAAGAGATTTGGTATGTTTAATCATCCATTTATCTTTCTATCTGCATCTGTAGGTTCAGGTACCTTATTTTCAACATATAGAGTGTGACCTTTTGTCATTAGAATACTCCATACATCTTGATGCCATGTTTAATAATTATATGATGTGAGCAAAGGAACCTTAGAATGATCCATGAAAATGAGAGAGCAAAAATAAACAAATCAAAAGAATGCACTAAGAGACCCCCCAATTCACCGAATCAAGAAGCCCCCAACAATATATGATTTGGAACTTTATATTTAGTGTGTTTGTAGTTGCTAGATGCCAAAAACAACAAGCTAGACTTGATCTTAGTGCTTACACATGCCAAAATAGGCCATAGGTTTAAGTACAATTTTTGGTACACAATGAGATCAATCTAATCATACCACTAAAAAGTACACAAAAAATTATGCACTTTCAAAAAAACCGCACCCAAAAATGTTACCGTAGGAGCAACATATGAGCTCTTGAAGTTCCCAAAATGAGGACGAAGCAACAACACATATGATAATCTGCATTTTTTTGGAAAAACTAGGCACCAAAACCAAAAACTAATTGCACCACTGCATAGAGCATGGAAAATTAACCTAAATAAAAAAAAAGCTCGAAAAAAGGAGTTAAAATGACTGAGATATCTGCATTTGAAAATCAACTCCCAAACTAAAAATCCAAATGAGAGGGGGTGGAAATTTTTTAAAGAACCTGTTGACATAGGCTGACGTTAGCAAATGACTCAATTAAAATTGGTGTCCACTGGGCAGTCCAAAAAGGATATGTTGGTTGCAGATGGAATATTCCTTAGACTAAGCGCTTAATTTTAACAAGTGTCAAGATCTTGAACTAGTTGCCAAAATCTTTGAACTCCACCCAAAATATTCTTTTAATCAGAATCTTCTATGTCTAGAATCTTTTCTAGGTTTATTGATGACCACTTGGATTTGAATATACAGTCACCAGATTGAATTTATTATGGCCACCAATATGTGAAATAAATGAGTGACGATGTTTAGAGAAAGGGTGCTAGATTTTTTAAACCGTTGATTTTTTTATGGAGCCCACGTGATGATTGATGGTGGCGGGGCCTGCTAAGGCTACATGGAACTTGGGTACCACAAATCTGAGTATGCAAGTTTATGGTTGGTGGTACTAGGTACTGTAGGGTACCATAATTTATTTTGATTTTTATTTAAAAAAAACTTTGCAAATATTAAAAACTGCAAATAATTTTTTTGGAATAATAATTTTATTTCACAAAAAATACAATATTTCTATTTTTCAAAAATAAAATCATACCAATGTAATTATTACAACATGGGGGGTTGTACGGCTCCCTGGGCATTTTTTTTGCCTCACCAGACAATTGCTCTGATTTGGACAAATTGACAGTTGATCTTAGGGTTTTTGGACCTTCTGGGCATGATGGTAGGGTCAAATTTGACCCAAAATGCTCCAAAAATGTAGCTACCTTTTGGATTTGGCAACCACTCTTTAGCTTCAAACCTCATAGATTTTGCCTCATATGTCTGATTTGGATGAAACAAAAGGAAAAATTGACTTTCTCAAACCTTCCAGACATAATGGTGACCACAGATTTGCACCAACAAGCTTCAATTTGAACCTGCAATAAAAAGCTACAAAATAGAAACCTCCCCAAATTTGGTATTTCTTTCAATATTTTCTGATTCTCTAGATCATCATACAATACAAGAGAAGAGCATACTCAACTTTTCAATATTTACCATCTCTCTTCAGAAAAAGACTATCCAATGGCACCCAACCCACTTTGATACCATGTTAGAATTGGCTATGGCTATCAAGATCTTGAGACCAAATGGAAAGCACAAAGAGAGAATATAATGTGACAAGAATAAACTATATTCTTATCAATATGATTCAATGATATGATGTATGTACAATGAGAGAGACCTCGTGGTTATATAGTCAAGGTGAGATACAAGATGTCATAAGATTATGACAAGTGTCTTAATCATATGACATGAGATGACTAATCACACTAACCTAGGTTCACATGTGTTACAAGTCAAAAGATAAGATAACAACTAATGACAACTAACACCTTCTAGAAATATTCCTTCCTAGGACCTAAGTAAACTTAACTTAACATGTAAATAAGTCCCCTAGTAATAATGAACTAGGTACAAGACTTTATTTACACCAACACTCCCAACTCACCCAATATTGATGTTGCACATGAAATAAAAGAGAAGTCACTTAATTTGCAACTAGTTATTTATTAACAAGGGACATGTGAACTATAAAAGGAAAGCAAATAAGAAGTGTGAAACCAGAAAGAGGAATTTAATTATTTTTACTGGGATGAAAATGAAGTATTTGATGAAGATAATCATTAACATTCAGAGAAAAGGGTTGAATCTCCCAAGTTTGTTCCATGATACATGAACAAAATTAGAGTGTATATACCTAAATTCATAAAGATTAGATTTCATCCTTGTATTTTTCTTTTTATATACTAGCATATTTTATTATGCTTTGTTTGTCATATGTCACATACTTATTTTAGCTTTTATATTTTCCTCTATGATTACCTTCTCTCACTTGGGGCATTTGTTTCATCGTTTTCCTTATTGAGATTCTCTCTCTTATGCTTGTTTTCATATTCTTCATATTTACATGCTTTGTATTTCTTGACCTTTGCTGATGTTATTAATGTCACTTATATTCTTTCTTTATCTTTAGAAAGTTTAGACTTATGAATTCAAGAGTTTATTTAGTTTCAAAAGTTTAAGAAAGATTAGTGGTTGAAAGCTACATCACATGATGCAGTTTGATGAGTGAATTTACTAACCAAAAATTCATGATTGTGTTGACATCAAATCAACTCACTTTATATGCATCACATATGATGGAAAATTAGTGATTCATCAATCTTGGCTACAATGCGGTGATTATTTATCATGAGATTGATGATCCATAATTTCCTATGACATTTTATGAATCATTATGCTTATTTATTCTTGACCTTATGATCCTTATTTACTACTTTGGAATGTCAAGATGCCTTATTATTTCCTATTCTTGTTATACATTTTCATGTTTACAATGATGCTTTTGTTTGAATCTTAATTCTTCTTATAATATGATATTATGATTATGCTTATGAAATTTCCCATATCTAGATCATATTATGATACTTATGCCTTATCCTTTGACCAATGAATACTTATTATGATCCTAAAATGCCATGGATACTATGCTTTTAGAGCTTACATATTGAGTCTAGGTCATTGTTTGAGTTTTTCTTGTCATATATTTACAATGAAGGAATAATGCTTTCTCCCTTCTTATGTTTGAATTTTCATACACTTACATCAAGGGAATCATGCCTTCCCCTTACTTCTTATGCTTCCATTGACATATCTTTACCTTGGGGCATTTTATGCCTTTTCCCTTACACATTGCACTTTCATTTGCATATCTTTTGTATTGAGGGCATCATGCCTTCTCCCTTATATACCATATTACTATTTTTGATACATTTATATTGGAGCAGATCACACCTTCCCTAATAACATTTACTACCTACATTAATTTATCATGTTTTATATTGGGGGCATCATGCCTTCCCCCACATTACCCATTACTACTATGTTTCTAATAGGGACCTATGATTACCTTACATAATCCTTTATGTGTTCATTCTATTAGATGCTTCATTGGGGTCATACGCCTATCCTAGTACCCTATGTACCTATATAGGTGTTTCCAACCACTAAGGGCCATCAACATTCATCATTTTCCCATTCTAAGGTCAATCTCATTCCTTGTCATCATCTCTAGCCAATTTTCTTACCATAATTATCATTTTCAAGATACTTTATAACTATTAGTTTACATGGTTTATATGCTTACATTCTTAGCCTACGTTTAAATTTCATCTCTTCTTGAATTCCTTGTATCTTATGGGTGGAACTGGTTTCAACATAGGGGTGTATTTTATCACTAATACTCTCATGTTGAATTTGTAGATAACTACATGTGCTTATATAGATACTCATCCACAATGACTAGATAAATTAGTGCCACATGTCATGCTAGCTCCCCATGTTACTTGTCATCCCATTGTTGTTGAACATGGACCAACATTAACACTTTTTATATTAAGGAATATCTCTAACATGATTTCCTCCTCTCTATTCTACTACTTATGATTATTGACAATAAGGTTTGCATTGTGTGACACAAGTTGCTTATAACATTTTCCACTATTTGGCCAGTTTTTTTATGAAGAGTGTATTCTAAAGGATGAACTTACATGATGACATTGAATATGGTCCATTACTTTATATAAACCTTTGAGATGTCATTTTATATTTGAATATTTACTTTGTATGCATTTTTGCAAGTGTTACATACATTGAGATACATGATGATTCTAGGAATTACATGCACTTTGAGGTGGGGGAAAAATGTAATGGTGAAATTTGCATACCCATACCCATACTCACTTAGTTTTATGTCTATTTTGAGAGAATTGTTTAATACATTTATGTATCAAAAAATGACACAACCTATGGAATCATATGTGTGTTAACAGGATCTAATAGTTGGAAAACAAAATGGCTTCCATGAGTGGGAAGAGGAGCGTTGGGGCTTTTTTGAAATTTCCTAGTGAGGACGATGAAGATGGAAGGTTCGATCCAGATGGTGATGATGATGTTGTTGGGTGGATGGTGGTCTGGGGGCAGGTATCTCCTGTGGTGCATGTGCCTGGGATTTTTTTTCTCGTCTTGTGTTTTTTGTTGAGACTATCATTTTAGTACGGGCTTTTTTTTCTCTGAAGGCCACCATCTGGGTTCATGGTTCTTGTTTTTTTTCCTACGAGGCTAGTTTTATTGGTTTTGTGTGCGTGGAGGAGGCTTTTGTAGCCTATTTATCACCAGACTTTTGCAACTATTGAGGATGCTAGTTGTTGGTCCTTTATGGGTTTGGGTTTGGTTTCCATCTACTATGTGTTCATGTGAGGCTCTTTCAAACTAGTATTGAGCTTGGTGTTGTCAATTTTGCATTTGCTGCCCCTCCCTAGGTTCATAGCCTACATTAGGTGGTGAGTGGAGAACTTTGCTAATGGGGTTCCTATCTGTTTGTTCTACAGAGGTTGTTGAAGTTGTAAAAGAGAACCTCACAGAACCTAGTGATCACCTACAAGCAAAATAACCTTTCATGTAGAAGAGATTCGAACAACACAAACATATTGCTCTACAAACCAAGAGAGTTAAATTGCATAAACAAGAAGTGAATAATTACAAAGAGATCAATCCTTAAGAAAGGAGATCAAAACCCTAAAGTGAACCCTAGGATTTAATAAAGTAATTATTAAAGGACCTAAGTTTAGCTTAAGTGAAATAAAGTAAAGGTTAATTAATTAATCAATATGATTAAATTAATTAAGTAATTAACTTATTACTCTAACACCCCCCTTAAGATGAACTTAGGGAGAAGCTAAAAAACTAAGGACAAAATGCATGAAGGCAAAGATGGGTCCTGATAACTAGGCCTGATGAGTTACCCATGTACAAATGTAAAAGATCTCTCACAACAAGAGAAAAGGAGAAAACCTCGTGGGAAAAACTCCTCTCCAAAAGAGAAATACATGTGAACGACTAAGAAGCCTCCAAACAAGAATGTCCCAGAAAGAATAGGAACAAGTGAAGGACTAAAGAAGTCTCCAAACAAGAGTGAAGGACTAAAGAAGCCTCCAACAAGAGTGAAATTGTTCCAAAATATAGGAACAAAGGATGAATATGAAAAACACCAAGTTGAAGCATGAAGAAGCTACAAACACTATCATAGAATGACTGCTGAAATGTTGAAAGAAGAACCTTTGCTAAAACATATGATGATTAGGATCAAGAAGACAAGAATCTCTATGAGTTCTCTCAACGACACTACTCAAATCCGATGGCAAACCAAGGCAAATATCAAGAATTCAAAGATACAAATGACATAAGTACCAATAGTCTGAAGAACTGATCAAGTGAAAATGGAAGGTCGCCTACTGAATGCAAGAGTGGCCATATGGTAAGTGATCCATCTCAATGAAATACAAGTAACCAACTACTGATGTACTCTATATCTAAAAGTACATAGGAACAAATACTGACTACATAGTTTTCTCCAACGCGAAACCAAGGAAACATTAGCACCAACAGTATAACCTCCCCCATAATGTTGACAAGGGAGAGGTATGACATGTACACTAAAACTAAATGCCTGAATGTAGTGCATGATAAAGAACCAAGAACATTTGAATGTGTAGACATGAAAGTACAAGCAGATATAAAAGGTGCACAAACCAAGGCACACACACATGAGAAAGGTATGAAGGAAAAACAAAGGCAAGCATCAACCTTCATGGAATTTTATATCATAGTGCGAGTATAATAAGGCACAAAGTGTTGTGCAAGGTCCTATTTTATAGGTGCAATATAGAGGCACTTTATCTCAATGCATTTACAAAATTATAAGTGCTTACAATGGAAGCTCATAATGTCAACAAAAGAGACAAGTCTATAAATACATGTAGAATAGCCAAAAAGAAGCCATCCCATGCAAACAAGAAGTTTCTGGGAGCTAAGATGTCCAAGTAGTTTACCAAAATGTGAAAACACAAAAAATTGAATAAAATGCACCCAATAAATTTTCTAATGAAAAAATCTATAGATCTGGAAAGAGCAATAGAAGACCTTTCCAATGCCTATTCATTTTTGAAAAACGGAGTCTGTATGCAAAAGTTATGCCCTTGGAAGCGCAAAAATAAAGATTTGACTTTGACTATAAATAAATACAACATAAAAGAAAAATAAAGAAAAATCACCTATACCATTGGATCAGTCTCAAAACCAACTTTCCGACAATATTTTGTTTTCAAAAATCCAAGTTCGGACACAAAATTTATGGCCAAAATACCAAAACTACTCCAAAAGGGGTTTGGTGGTTAAGTCTAGCGATTAAGTTAGCATTAACCGCTAGTGGTTAATTGACGCTGACACCCATTAACATTGTTTTTTTAAAAAAAATTTGGATTGCATGTCGTACTAGGTTGTACGTCCCAAAAATGAAAATTTTTTTCCTCCCAGAGTCATTGTGTCTAATTTTGACAATTTGACAATTGATTTTGGGGTTTTTGGGCACTCTGAACGCGATGGTGAGGTTTGATTGGGCTCAAAAAACTCCAAAATTGCAGGTACCCTTTGGATCTGAGAAAAAAAGGCACCCACAAAAACCCTTACAAATCTGAGCCCATGAGTCCAAAATTGATGAAACAACTTGGCTAATCTTGACTATTTCCATCACTTTGAATGCAATGGTGTGATCAAAAGTGACTCAAGATGCACCGAAATACTCTTTCAAGGATTGAATCCCTCAAAAGATGAACAATAAGCTATAGATCTGAAGCTCTAATACCATGTTGAAGTTGTAAAAGCCAACCTCATTGAACCCAATGATCACCTGCAAGCAAAATAACCTGTCACGTAGAAGAGATTCAAACAACACAAAGATATTGCTTTGCAAACCAAGAGAGTAAAATTGCATAAAAAAAAGTGAATAATTACAAAAAAGATCAATTCTTAAGAAATGAGATCAAAACCCTAAAGTGAACCCTAGGATTTAATAAAGTAATTATTAAAGGGCCTAAGTTTAGCTTAAGTGAAATAAAGTAAAGGTGAATTAATTAATTAATCAATATGATTAAATTAATTAAGTAATTAACCTATTACTCTAAGAGGTTTCTTATCCATGCATAATGGTTTATTGTGGTTGCAAGGTTCTTGCCCTGTTTCTCTACTAGTTCTAGGTTCTTTGCCTCTGGAGGAGGAGTTCTTCTGGTTTATTTTCCACAACTAGAGTTTGGTTGTGGCTTCTACGATTGTTTTCCAAGTCTGAGTGGCTCCTGGTGGTTTTAAATTATGGGAGGCTATCTCTCTTACCTCATTTGGGGGATTTTTACATAATTTTGGTGGCGATCTTCATCTCCACATGGGTGATCTCCTGTCCCTATGTTGGTTTTTGGCCTTGGTTGGCACTATGTTTGGTTGCTCCTCTTAGGGGTGGGGCTGTTCTTTCCTTTTGTGCTGGTATTTGAACCCTTTGATGGGTTTTGGTAGGTTTGGTTTCTTCGAGGTTAGCTCATATGATCCTCTTTTAGACTGGTGAGTGTTTTTGGGTTTTCTTCCCTAGCTCTCTGTCCAACTTCCCCTTTTGAGGTGTGGTTGTCTCCTATTGAGGTGGAGACTATTCTTGTCAGCTTGGCTTGGGTGTTGCTTCCTGCTCAACTTCTCCTTTGTTTTCAAGGCTAGAATGGTTGGTTGGGGTTTCTTGGCTCAGCTCAAAGTTTGTTATTCTCCTATAGAGATGGAGAGTTGCTGGTGGAATTTAGTGGCTTGGTCTTTCTTAGTTCTCTACTGGGTGGAGTTTCCTAAGTTGATTCCTTTGCTACTGTTGCTACTTCTGTTTCTCTATAGTTGGTCTCTGCTTGTGCTCCTTTGAAGGTGGCGATGAGGTTTGTGGACAAGGTAGGTGTGTTTGGGGAAAGGGATCTCCTTTTCCCTTTGGTCTATTTTATGTTTGGTGCCAAAAACTCGTGTTATTGAATGTTGGTTGCAGACCTTGGTTCAACATTTTATGCAGTTGGCTAGTGCTAGTTTTTCCCCTACTATAGGGTGGTGCTCTCTGGTTTGGTCTCCTAGGTTTAAATTGGATTTTTCCTTCCCAGTTGTGTTTTGGGTTGGTCTTTTGTTGCTATAGTTCCTTTTCTCTGTAGTTGTTCTGTAACCAATTCTTTGCTCCAGACAAAAGCTTTGGTTGTTAATGGTCCTATCCTGCCTCACTCCTTATGAGTCTTTCTTTTAGAGGTCTCTCTTTTTGGGAGCCTCCTCTCTTCTGCCTCAATGACTGCTTTGTAATGGGTACTAGCCTTTCCAGTTTTAATCTAATCAAAACAAATGACACGATCTTTTATTGAGATTGTACTCCTTCCCAATCCCCTAACCTTCACTCATCTCCATACACACATTTTCATATATTTATCTAACCTTATTCATATGTACATACATTTTGATCATACATATATTAAATATTTCAAAATCTTTATTAAAAACATAAATTCTTCATTCAATAAACTAAATACCTTTATTTTCTTATAAGTTTTCCATATATAAACATTAATTAGTGAAGAAGAGGACCAAAAGAATCAAAGCCAATAAATTTTAATTTAATTTTTGTTCCCAACATATCCGAAAATCTTTTGAATTAAAATAACTATTTTATTAAACCTATTTGAAAATTCCAACAGCATAATGGAAGAGCATTTGAATTTTTTTAATTCAGATCATATTAACGTCGAGGTTTATCTCGTTCAAACAATCCAAGAAAAGCACAAAAAAGCAGGAAAACAACGTGTATTTCTGCTTTTTTTCATCCGTTCCCCGCCTTTCCAACAGCATAACGGAAGAGCGCTTGAATTTTTCCTAATTCAGATCATATTCATGTCGATGTTTATCTCGTTCAAACAATCCAAGAAAAGCACGAAAAAAGCGTGTATTTCTGCTTTTTTCACCGCCACTAGCGGAATTGATCTTTTACAAATTGAAAAACATTCTGAAAATTTTGAAATTACCAGTTTTTTTTCACGGTAGCCAGTATGATTGTGTCTGTTGGCCCGGGAGAATTTACATTTGGCAAGAGGTAAGCTATACCCTTTTTTCAATGAGATTCGAACTTGAGAATTTACTATGAAAGATCCATTACTTTATAGTTTAGGCATGTCCTAATATCATTTGATTACTTTTTCTGGTAGATTACATGCTTGCGTTTCCTCTATTTTTTTTAATTTATTTTGTATCTTTTGAAATTTTCTTTCTCGAATTTAGTCTTTCTATTGTTTAATCGTTGAACAGGTGCAAATCTGTTTTATATTTATATGTGGGAATTCTTTTATATGGAAGTCTCATTAATCTAAGTATTAAACTAGTCTATTTTTCATCATTTAATTTGAACTGTGTTGTTTTAATTGTAGATGGGATGGTAAGGTCTGCAATTTTAGAAGAAGATCAGGGGCTTACCTTCAACTTGGGACTTGCATTTGACCTCTTCTCCTAAGGTAAGTTGCACTTAAAATTATATGCTCTTTTACAAAGTAAAATGTTTTGTGAGGATTGCTATACCAAGAAAGTTTCATTAATTTAGGGCTTATCTTTTGATTCTTTTGGTGGTTATAAGTACTTGTGTTCCATAAATATTTTGCTCATTTGCTCTTTGTTTTTTTTGTTTTCGTTTCAGTCTTTCAATCTTTTGAGTTGGGTTTTAGCTTTCAATTGTTCAATCTTGGAATTGGTAAAACAAAGTTTTCTATTTCTTAGTTGGAGCGTCATAAGGGTTAAGCCATAATATATAATGGATATTGATACTTTTCCATTGCTTTAAGGTAAACGATGTTTTTTTTCTTTTCTTCATATTTCTTTCTTTTGAATTTTCTAACCTAATTTATGAATTTCTTATGGTGAAATTTAAGTCATGAATTCCCTAATCAGCAAGCAAGGCTTACCTCATGTCCCCATGCAGCTGTTTAACTCCATTTTCTGCTTAAATTTAA
>VDFB02193867.1:545841589-545907884 GCA_007258455.2 Sequoia sempervirens
TCATTGAACAATCTTTGATAAGATGCAAGCTGCTTTCGAAGAACACAGAGAGGTCACAGTCGGAGATTATGATGTTATCATTAAGACCGTGGATGTTGCTAGAAATACACTTGGTCTTGATCCTAATGAGTTGCAGATGATCATCAGCAAGTTCTTTTCTTTCAAAGATAGGAATGGGACAAATTAAAATATTAGGTTGTTTTATGTATTTTCACTTTCGACAAGTTACATGTGAAAACGAAAATTGTAATTGCAAGTGTTTCTTTCCTTGCATTTTTGTAAAATGTAATTACATGTAATCAAATTACAATAAGATTGTAATTTTGAATAAGTCAATTGCAATTAGTTATCGGTTGAGATAATTTCTCAAGTTAGTTGGGATCCTCCCACCTTTTTCTCATGACCTCTCTCCTATAAATACTTGAGAGGGTCCTTTGTAATCTTTTATCTTTTGGCAATACAACAAAATTCTGCCAATTTGTGTATGCATTCTAAGACTTTGAGCTTAGATGTAAATCAGATTGCAATCAATAAAGAAAACAAATTTCTTACAAAATTTGTGTTGGTACAGATTGTGATGTGACGACATTATTTGGAATTGATTGTGAGTTTTGTGGTGTTATACAAGAGAGATTTAAACTCAATCTTGCAAACTTTGAGCTGCAAATTGTGTTTAAAATTTTAGATTAGTTTTCAGATTTGACACTACATACTTTGAGCTGTTTGTCACGTTTGAAGCTATTATAGAACGCTTAAACAAAGGGGGTAACTTGCAAACTTTGTGTTGCTTTTATTTTCTATTTTGAGCTGCTACATACTGTACTTGGTTACCAGAAAATCATCTAAAAGGGTTGATAGGAGAGTAAGTTGTCAAAGACTTTGTGCTTTCAATTTGTTTTCCCGTCCCGGAGGAGCAACGGAGGACTTTGTGCCTTTATGGAAACTTTGCTTCTTTATTTGTTTACTTCATAAATCATTTATATTTTTAGCTGTGATTCTTTTCTGAAACAAGAGAAAAGAATAAGTGTCTTTTCTGGAAAAAGAGAAAAAGGCAGAGTTTCACCCAGATTTAGAATAGATTTATAGTTAGAGTGTATTTCTGAATTGTTAAAATAGACAGAAAAGGGGGATCCTTCCCTTAAATAGGAGAGTTTAACTCACGTGTTGTGGTTGAAACCACAATTTTGCATATCCTCAAGGTATACAAAATTTTCAACCAACAAATTCCATAAGGATATGGTAATCATCTAGGTATGGTTTCTCATTGTTAGGTTCACTAACATGCACAACATATATGGCACAACCCTTCCTTCAAGCCCTTTTGAGTTGCATAGCTGAGATCTTTCTAAGCTCTAGGGTTTGTATCCCATGAATTTCAACCGGGTTTCCATAGTCATCCAAACAACTAACCATCTTATCCTCATAGTTTACAATGGCTTTGTGCTCAGTTAACTGATCGATTCCCAAGATTACATCATAGGATCCTAGAGATGCCACGTAAAGGTCAACTTGGGTCAGGAAGTTGGGAAGTTCTAACTCACTATAAAATAAACATGAATCTACTTCCTGCTCTGCTCAATTCCCATACTAAACTGACTATGAATTTTCCATATATCCAGGTCTAATGGGTAACTTAGAATTCATTATAGGATCCATAAAAAACTATGTATCTCAATTATCTATCAAAATAGAAATAGTTCGACCATAGAGCTTACCTGTCAATTGTATCGAAGAATCCTGGTACTTTGCTTGCCTATTATCCACTGTTGCATGATCTATTTTTGGTTTCCTTCCTTCTGTGACTTCAAATTCTAAGGGAAACTAGATGCATAGTTGTCACCCCCACAAGTGAAACACCAAACACGTAGTCATCTTCAACCTCATCACCCATTCTCCTTAGAGTACCTCTGATAACTGTTAAAGTTTTCATTGCCACTATTAGCCCTTTTGTTCCTTCCACCTCGGTTTCCTTCTTCATTCTCTGGTGTCACTTTCCCTTTACAAAGTTATGATCTGGTGGGACTTATTTCCCTTCTGCTCATCACCTTTCTAAAAAATTTTATTTCTAAATTGAGGCTTGAAGTTTGAACCTTTGTGGAGATTGGACAACTACTACAACTTATGTTCTTGCTTAGTGGCTTTCTAAAAAAAAAATCCATTGTAAGGGGATTGTGGAGGTCCACCTCAGCTCCAATGTTGGGTCTCATTCCTAATATAAACTTCAAATCAAAAAGTGCTCATTGAATTGGTACTGCAGTACATACTTGAGAAAATTGGTAAACTTCTCCCAATACTGAACTATGGTCAAACCACCCTGGGTCAAAATTTGAAATTTAGTCATCTTCTTGTCAAAGAAAATTTGTGGTAGCCATCTTTTCCTAAAATATTGGAGAAAAATCTTCCAAGTTATCTCTCCTAGCTAGAATTCCTCTCTTCCTTCTCGTTGTCCCACCAAGTAGCTACCTCTCTAGACAGTTCATATGTCACCCAAGCATCCTTTGTTTGGTCTGACAGGTTACAAAGCCCAAAGTATTTTTCCATCTCTATAATCCATGTGTTGGAAATATGTGCCTCAATCTCACTAGATGAAACCTCTGGAAGAAAAAATTCGGTATGACCTTCATTGTGTCTGGCCGACTAGCAGCTGTGAAACCTTATGAAATGTTCAGGATGCTGAGTCCTTTTTGATGTCTTGCCAAATGGAGCCTATCATTGTGACATGTTGATCATTGTGACAGTTTCTATCTCTCACCGCTTGGGGAGATCTTTGGCCGATATTTTAGTTTTTGTGATGGTCGGAGAGACTCATGGCGATTGGTGTCATCAGAGTAACTCAATACTTTGGTATGAAGTCTTATCAAGATGGTATGTCTCGCTGACAGGGTGTTACACTTGTGGTCATCGGAGTAACTCATATGCTTCGAAATGAAGTCTTTTCGATATGGAAAGTCTCGTCGATAGTCATACACTTGGAGTCTTCGCAATAACACAAAGGCTTCGGTGTGAACTATTGGCGATGGGTGTTGGTCTCATCGATGTTGTGGGGTAGTCTATTGTCGGTATGACTCCTGGCGACTGTTTGATCTCGTGGTGACTTGAAGACTTTAGTAAGAACTCTCAGCGATAGCGGTAAGTCTTGCCAACTGTTGGACATTTTAGAATGACTTGGGAACTTCAGTATGATGTCTCACCGAAGAGCGATAGTCTCACCGAAAGGAAAGCTAATA
Source organism: Sequoia sempervirens (assembly GCA_007258455.2). Classification (NCBI taxonomy): domain Eukaryota; kingdom Viridiplantae; phylum Streptophyta; class Pinopsida; order Cupressales; family Cupressaceae; genus Sequoia; species Sequoia sempervirens. The sequence goes on from VDFB02193867.1 coordinate 545,844,817, forward strand.
TCTATGTGACCTTTGAACATCGGTATGATGTCTCATCGAATAACAATGGTCTTGCCGAATAGCGATACATGTGATGGATATCGGTATGATCTCTTGGCAAATAGCGATTGTCTCGCCGATGAGATTTCTGAGGTCGATGTGATCTTGTGAACTCGGTGGAACCTCTTGCCGATAGCAATGACTCTTGGTGACATCAATGGTTGAGTCATGTGGCATTGGGGAGACACAGTTAGCGTCTCATCGACATGCAAATAAGGTTTGAATGCCTTTGACCGAGTGATGACTATCCTACATGGTGAGTCTATGACCAATCAGAGAATTCGAATGGGAACCATTGGAAGTTAGTCTGTTGTGGTCGTTCTATGAGGAAGTTCAACAGACCAGTGACAACATGAATATATTCTAGAATTGCAGATGATGTTTAGTTCGATGATTCATTCAACAGATGGATGTTCGATCAATGTTTGATGCACAATTGGATGGACAATTCGATGTATGGTTAGTGTGAATTCAATTCTGAAAGGTTGTAACTTGAATGTTCTGTACAAGGTTGATCATTGAATCTGTTGTTGTAATTTGACATCAGAAAGATAAGTCTGATCTCTGTATGTAATCTCTATTACTGTAATACAAAGTGACTTCTCTTGGTGTGGTGGGTTTTTCTCCCATAAGGGTTTTCCCACGTAAATCTGGTGTTCATGTGTGTATGTTATATTCTTTGTTTATGTTATTTCTTATAAGTGTATCTTAATTGGACTGTAATTGAAAATTTAAAAGTATCTCTACATTCTTCCCTAAGGTTTTGATGTTAGGAGAGTTTTTTCCGCACCTTAGCTTTCCTTACACCATGCCTCGGCTCCATCCCTGATGGCCTTGCCATCGAATTTTTCTAGTGCTACCTTTTTAATATTTTTCCCCATTTCTTCCTCAATTTGACCCCAATTAGGATCTCCTTGACCCCCTCCACCTTGGTCAAGTTCCTCATTCTTGTGAATCCAATATTCTCGTACCCCTCAGACCTCTTGTTCAAAATGGTCCATTCGAGATTCTTGCTAGTTCAAGAGTTCCAAGATTTGATCTAGCCTCCAGTTCGACCCATTCTCCTACCTGACATTGCTTGCTTCTTGTCTAGTGGTCACCATAATGACTCACACTCAACCTACGTCACAGCCTGCATTTAGCATAACTTAACATTAGGTTTTACGTTTAAACATTTGCATCTACACAATGCTGCGTACATAAGATGTAATCTAAAAGAGATATACACATTCATTCACAACAAGACAAGTATTCAAGTTCACATCCTTGAACCAAAAAAAAGACTTTATTTATTTATATTAAATATGGATTTGCATTGATCCTTATTTACAAAAAAATTCCCATACTAAGCAGTTTCCTCATTATCAGTAGGAGGACACTCCTCTAGGTCCTCATCATAATTTACGTCATCATTATTGGGAGAGGTAGGATGTGCACGTAGGCACTCCTCTTTTATCAATAAAGGTGCATTAGGTCCACATCCTAATGGCCAATCTCTAATCACAAAGGTTTTCTTAGTCTTATGAGTTCATTTGGACACCTCAACCATTTTTTATCTCTCCAACTTGAGTTGAGTGAGGGTGTGTGCTATAGTTTCATCGTCAGGAATATGAGGTTGGTCTTTGGGTTTGGGATTCTCTTCGATAATAACTTGTTTTTTTGAAGCCCTAATGGTATTTCCCTTCTTTCTTCCTGACTTGGACCTTCCCATTTCCTACATCCAATTTAGATTTGGTTATTCACAAGGTAGCTCAATTCTGGTTAAGGTTCTACTAATCTCTAATCTGAGCTCTATAGGCTCATATACCTAGAGTTGAATCCTAAGCTATGATACCAAATGTAACATGCCCAACTAATATTTCTCAAATGAATTAATAATTGACATTATGAATATAAATTAAAGACAATTATTTTCCATCATAGCATTTCGTATCCAAAAGTAAAATTTATATATATTCATTTCCAAATGTCAATAGCCAATATACATAGTTTGACTTGGCATTCAATTGCCCCATAGTCAATACAATAATTACATCAATGATACAAGTACATCAAATAAGATGGAATTCCACCGTAATCCCTCTTTGAAAGCTCACCTGTACTAGTGGATGAGAACATGGCTCAGGTGCATTTCCACCCAACCATGAAGCTACACTTCCTCAAAGTTCTTCTATCAATCAAAGAATAAATGACCCTGCATGGAACACTTAGCAAGAGATATAATTTGCAAGGTGGAATTTGGTGCCTGCTTAGAAAATGCAAGCTCCATGTTAGGTAAAGATAGAGAGAGGATAAATAAATAAATTAGTCCATTCCAAATAACAACTGCAAAGCTTGGCCAAGCTCATGCTACAAATTATGCAACTCAAAATTAGATTTTGGAAAAGCAAAATCTACACTCTCTGGCACCCTTTCCAGGAAGGAAACTTTCCATAAATAAAAGGGGTATCCCTCCCTTCTATACCATCTACTAGCATCATACATCTATGAGCTACAGTCTATCTAGTACTTTTGTATCATTTCAACACTTTTCGTCTCATCATAAATCAAGCAATTAGTTAATTTAATTCTGGAATATCCATCCAGTCATTCATCAATTAACTATCTTTCCTTAAGATTCGCATTTGCACATCATTATTGTTTCATTTCTACAATTCTTTCCTTTGCAAATAGAATTAAGCAAACATAAATCAAATGAGTAAATAAGATGAAATAAGAAGGTATACCTAGTTGTTGTATTACTCGCAATGATCCTTGCACACACAAGGCAAGTATTCGCCAAGGTCGCATTATAAGAATGTCCAACAAACACAACAAATGAAAGTAATGGCCATGCCCCATTATGTACCCCTCTAGACATACCAAGATAAATTGAAGATCAAGGCAGTTTCAAGTGAGCGATGTAAATGAGCCAAAAAGATAAAATCAAAAGAAAAGATCAAAAATGACAAAAATATCATTATGTAGAATAGGGGGATTCGCTACTAACAAGTTCTCTTCATTCAGAGAGCCTCACAAGGTGAACTTCCCTAAACTACCTTAATGGAACAACGTGGAAGTTTCAAAATCTGAAAGAGCAGGTCACAGATATTTTCTGGACAAACTAACAAGCTCTTGGTCAAAGGACGTTAGTGCAGAAAATGGACCAGAAAGTGAGTTTATCTCAAAGAATAGCTAAAGTGACTACTTCTACTCGAATTTCTACAAAATATTAAAATGCAGGGAAGTGACAGAATTGAAATAGAGTGAAGTAAAACTAATAAAGATAAGAAGAAGAAAGGAAAGAAATACTTACAACCACGTGAGTGATGAAGCCTCCACCAAATGAATGTCTTCAAAATTTGCAAGCGTGATATCTGGAGAGAATGTTGGGGCTGTATAAGGGTTTGCCTCAGTCAAACCCCCATTTTGGTTTTCCCACCTCCACAGACAACCAAGAAGATAGAGAGAAAGAGTGTGATGAACAAAGTGTGTGGTGAAAGCAAAACCAGCTCAAGAGTAGAATCCACACCACAAAGTAAGCGTGTGATAAAAGCAAACCCCACTCAAGGAGGAGAACCTGTATCACCAAGTAAGTATGAAAATGGTAGGGGATATGGAATCCCAAGATGCTCACAATAATTAAGCAAGGGAAATAGGTTTGCAAAGAGTGTTGTAAAGGGAGCTTGAGAGAGCTTGAAGCTGCTACAACAAGCTATATGAAATTGTGTAAGCAAGTGATGGAGTGAGGCTAAAAGATAGAATGAAGCAAGAGAATTGCCAGCAAGACTTGGAAGAAGTTAGAAGATGCAAATGGAGTGAAAAGACTGCATTTAAGGAGAGAAAGGAAGCAAAAGGAAGCTTCCCAGGCGGTTACAGGGAATCTTGAGTTGTTTCCACTGACAAACTTAGCTAACAAGTGGAAAACATGCTTGAAAATGGTTGTCTGAGCGTTGACACGTTGCAGGATGTTAGCATGGTGTGTGGACGTTTGTGTGGCGCGCTAGTGTCTAGACATGCCACGCTACAAACCAACACAAACCAGAAAGACACAAGTCTGATGCAAAGCTGACACGTGAGGGTAGCTGCCAAAAAGGGGCGCTAGAGCATCCTGAGAAGGGAAAAGGCTAATGCAAGGGCTAAAATGAGCCTACTCAAGATGCTAAGGGAGTGGACACTAAAGCAGACACAAGAATGTAAGTGAAATTGCAAGGGTGCAATTTTACTCTTACACACATTGTCATCATATCTCTTTCCAGAGAGAGTTGTTTTAGTTTGATATCGGAAATGTATGTATGGTGTCATTGGATGTTGATTTGGATTTGAAAAGGTTTAGGTTGTTGATATAAAATCTTGCTGACATTTTTGACAATGCTCAAAACTTATGATTTTGTGTGAATGTTTGTGTTTCAACAATGGTTGTATTTCTTCTATTTTTTTACCAAAGATGAGGGCAACGATGAGTTTATTATGGATGATTTTTTATTGTGGATAGGTGATGGGTGAGATGGGATGGATATTTTTCTATTTTTGGAATGTTTTCAAATGTTTTTAAGTTTTTGAAATGTTTTTGAGGTTGTTTTTAGTGCTTTTGATGTTTTCCAAAAAAAAATTTGGTATTTTTACACTATTTGGATGTTTTTGGATTTTCAACATATTTGAGGTTATTTTTGGATTTTGACATATTTGGATGTTTTTGAAAATTTGAAGTTATCTAGATGTTTTTGAGATATTTTGAGGTTATTTGGATGTTATGGGTTTTACATTTTATGGATGTTTTTGAAAATTTGAATTTCTTTGGATTTTTTGGAGATGTTTTGAGGTTATTTGGATGTTTTTGAATTTTTTGGATAATACCTAGATCAAAATGTGAGCTACAAGGTCTACATGGATCGAGATCTATTCAAAAGCATGATGTAGGTACCTGCCCCCAATGTCTAGCAACGTATAGAATGTTATGAACGGATGCATGAATTGATATGATGGATGGATGTGGAAAAGGATGCCAAGGACTATTCTATAATAGGATAACATATTCAACTAGTGTAGGATTTCTTGGATAATATTGGTTGTAGGTGATGGTATTGCATGTGGTAGGATATGATCAAGGACAATGACCGTGTTGAGATTTTACCAAAAGAAAGTTTAAAAGTATACCTCTAATCTTTGTCAAGATCAAGATGGATAAAAATAAATTGGATGAAGATGGATTAGATGGCTTGTGGATTTATTATGGTGAGATGAAAAGGATACTAGATTTATTATGGATGGTGTGGATTGAGATGTTGGTTTTATTACATGGATGGGATAATATGCTTCCACCTAGAATTGTGCACATAGGTGCTTGATTCTACACATGAAACATTTTTTCTAGGTTTTCATCATGTTACTTGCCCAAAGCACCACCAAAGCAATTTTCAGTGGAGGGTGATTTTTTTATTTACTATTTAATTTTTTAATTTTTGTTTATTTTTATGATTTTTTTTGGATTTTTGGACAATTGGATTATGTCACACCACCTGATAGTGTTGATGTAGATGCTACTATTATGATGTACCAATGATGTTATTCCTAGAGGAGTTGCTTTGTCAATATATAGGTGATTGTATATAAACCCTGGATGTTCTTCTATTTACCGATACTAGATTTAACCTTATTTAGATGTGCACATCATGATAGAGTGCCCTTAGAGTCCTTATGATAAAGAGTTGTTATTAGGACACGGTTAATACGAGAGTTGGATATTCTTGGTTTTAAGTTAGATTGTGGATTTAGATGAGGGATATGAGACGAAGATGGATCGGTTGATAGTTTGGATAATGGATCTTTGATTCTCCAAGCTTGGGATGATGAGCAATGAAAGGTGGATATGGAAATTTGAGTGGATTTGAAACCAAATTTCTCATATAATTTGTTTGTCGTTGTTGAAGCTTTCTTCTTTGGTGGACACCTTTGATGGATGAATGACCCTTTTTTACTTTGCCCCATAGTTTCTTTGACTAATGGAGTTTGATAAAGATTATTTTCTTTATTTTTCTTTGGAATCCATTTTAACTTCATGTGTCCATTTTGATTATTAGCTTCGATAACATGCTATTTTCTTTTGTAAGGATTTTCTTCTTGTTGGTCCCAATTAATAGAAAGATGCGAGGATGTTGATTCATGACATGGATGGTTGAAGTGTTGGCAACAATTTCATCATGAGGACTCTTTAGGACTCCCATGTTGATGTTTTAATTATATAAATTTTCTCATATATCATGAAGGTATTGCTGAAATGATTAGATTATTTGATGACCAAATAACTGATACCCTAATGTTTAGGATTGTCAACAAAGTGCGCAGGTTCCAAGACACCCTATTCATGTATATTTAATCCTTTTCCTTGATAATATATTTTTTGAAAAACTGGTGCAGGAGCACCAACACCTTGTGGTGTCAATAATAGGATTTAAAAAGTTTTATAAGGTCATTTTAATGTGATTTCATCTTTGTTCCATGAAGACATTGCAAAATGTGTGAAAACTTGAAAATTTGTCAAAATTGTCAAAGATGTCAAATTGGGTAAATCAAGGGATTTTGTTGTTTTGAGTCTAGAAGTTTTAATAAGGGTTAAATAAGGTCTAAATGACCATATTTAAGGTTTCTAAAGGTATTTAGAGTCTTAAAAGTTCAATAATTGCAAAAATGCAAAATATTGCAAATGTTGTCAAATTTGTGTTGATTTGCAAAATTAGAGTCATTTAAAGGGTGATTAGGTGCAAGTTGGTTGTTTTGGAGGTGGTTATGGATTGTAAATGTTATAATATGCCTTCTAAGGCTCGAATCAAGGTTTATGGAGGTGTAAAAAACTCACACAACAAGAATACCACATTTTTTGGTGCATTTTCTGTGTTTTTTTACTATTTTCCAGAATTCTTTACTGTTGTACGGACTTGTGCAGTCTCATAATGCTCTAAAAACTTCCTTGAACGTGTGTATATGTGTTTAATTTCATCTTCTTTTTATTTGGAGTTCTCATTCATTGTTTTGTGAGAGAAATTCAAAATTTGCTGCAAGTACCCTGTTTTCCTTGCATTAAGGGCTTTGAAGGCAAAAAAATGAGATTTTGACCAATCCACCCACTTTTTTCTCCTGTAACTCAGTGGATTGGTTCAAAATGTATTATGTTAGATATTCTAATTAATTTTTCATCAAAATAAAGCATTTTTGTGGTGAATGTGTGATTCCCTAGGGCTAAAAATGCAAATTTTCCCTTGAAAAGTGATGGCTTTGAAGTGCTTTTCAATGAATTATTGATGGAGTTGAGTTTTTAATCATTTAAAATGTCAAGGCAGACCCTATGAAAGGTGTTTGGACCATTTATTTTTTTATTCAAGCCTGAGAATGGAGATTTTGACAAAACCCTTGTTTTTGCATTAGAAAAGGAGGTTTTTTTGAGTTGGGAGTGTTTCTGGCCGTACAGGTGCAAACCAATTGTGGATTCTATGGTTTTGGGAAATTTAATTTTCTTCCCCAATGTTTCAAGGTTATTGGATAAGTTTGAAGGGTACTTCCTTTGTTAAATTGACCTCTTTTCCTTGTTTTTCCCATGGTGAGTGTATTGGAAGTCTAAACTGGTCCAAAGGAGTTATATCTGATATTGAAGTATGTTGTGTAAGTCCTTAATGGGTGTCTAAATCCATTATTTATTTGGTGAGTCTTTTGGGAAAGTTGGGTGAAAAGTCCCTTGAAGCTGTTTAGCTGTGTTAGTGGAAAGAATGCATCTAACAAGTGGATTTGTGAAGTTCTTTTGATTTGATTTGAAATTTGGGTTGACCATCTGTTATTTGTCATTTCAAGTTTATTTCCACCTTGGGTCTGCATCAAAAACTAAAACTAAATATGATTTATCTTGGAAACAAGGTTCTAATCCTTCTTTGAACTACTATGAATCTTTAAAGATAGTAGTAGAAATACTAGATTTTGATTGTTCTTCAAAAGACATTGGTTCTTTAAAGTTGGTGTAGAAATCTTCTTCATGGTCCCTTTATGAAATGTCACTATGAAGTTCTATGAATTTTGTTAGAGTTTGATCATCTGCAAGGATGTTGAGAGTAGGAGAAGTTCTTGTTTTGGAGGAAGATCATCTATGTGTCCATTAGAAGTAAGCACCTCATGGGTAGATGTAGGAGCACAATTGGTGTAGGAATATTGTCCTCTTTTGTGAAATCCTATATGGATTGGAAGATAGTCATTAGATCATGGTATTAATTCGAAGAAGTGGTCTCTTGATCTTGACTTACTTCTAAGAAAGTTTCATTAATGGATCAAAAATACTCATTAGATCCTTGTAGTATTTTGGGGATATGGATTCTTCATCTTGACTCATTTCATGATTATCTCATAGATCATGGTAGTATTTTGGGGATGTGGATTCTTGATCTTGACTTTTTTTGGAGTTACCCTCATTATGCTTTGGATTATGTTCTTGACATGGTTCATGTTCAAATAATGGATTATCTATAAAAGATCTTTGGATACTCTCAACATGTGGGTGTGTGTGCGATAGCTCTTGGCTTAGATTTTTTGCATTAAGCATGAGTTGTGATTGGATGCATGATAGTATTAGATTAAGGATTAATGGATCAAGTTCAAGTAATGGATTAAGGATTTCTTGATCATCAAATGGATGTGCATTTAGTGCTTGAATGATTTGACATGTATCTATGAGGGATAGTCCTTGGAAGGAAGTTGGAAATGTGTCATTGCTTGATGGATCATTTGATAAGGATGTTGTGGTTGGAGATTGTGGAAGACTTGAGAATGATGGATTGGGATTAGGAATGGAAAGTTTTTATGGAAAAAATTCTCCAATGTGTTCCACCATGAGGTCAAATGATTTTAATATGTCGTGAAATGGATCATTGCTAGACATTGATGAAATACCTTGATCATGCTTCAGAAAAAATTACCTTTCTAGCTCATTGTGTGAGGTATTATTTATTGATGGACTTTGAAGGTTATTCTCAACATTGATTGTACTTTGATTAATAAGGTCTTCATGAGGTTCTTGAGTTTTATGCAACTTGATGTTTCATGAACTTTTGTTCTATGGTATTCACAATAAGCATTGGCGTCATACAATGAGGGTGTGAATTGAAGTTTATAATCCATTTTTGACTTTGGAAGATTGATAAAATGGGATTGGACTAACTTGTTCAACACAAACTTGATTGGCTCCCCTAAAGGAGTATACCACAATTTGTGGTGATTTTGTTGGATTGTGATATTGTTGTTGGAGGATCCATGTTTTGACTATTTGGTTGATAAATTTGTAAGATTTTACATTCATTAAAATCTAACATTCGACAAGGTGTTTCAAAGCTTTGATTAGGGACACCCATAGTTGTCATGTTATTAAAGCTAGTACGATGTGACTAGCATATAAAAGGATACAATGAAATTGAATTCAGATAGTAGATTGGCATTGACATGTTTTGTTGGTTTCAAGTTTGGACAAGTGAACAAATGAGAAAATGTTGTATGTTTTTGTTTTGGATGTCTAGGATGACTACAAGTCTTTTTTGCACAGTTCTATGGTTTTACATAGATTGTTGATGAAACATTGGAATTATGAGATTTTGAAAGGTTTTCATTTTGGATTGACAATCAAACATGCCACTTTACAAATGCATCAAACAACAGTCAAATGTTGTGCAATGTCCCTGATAGATGCGACAGTTTTTCAAACATGTTGACCTACAAGGCAGCACTGAGTTATAGTCAAACGTGTCACTGTAGGATTTTTGATAGAGGATTGATCTAAGACTAATGCGTCGAGATGTACAAACACGTCGATATGCTTTCAAAAGCGTCTATTTGAAAAAATCAAATGCGTCCAGATGAATATAGAAGTGGCACAAAGTGATAGTAAAACATGCCAATCTATTTCAAAGACAAATTTTTAAATTTTGATCCTAGGTATGTCTAGGGTCTTGAAATTTTTAGGTTTGATTTGTGTTTATTTTGACCAGGAAAGTGATAGAAAATAACAAAACAACATGAAGGACTGACCCCAAGGACTTTTGGTAGATTTCCACGTGCCTTCTTCAAAAAAACCACGCTAATTGGTATCACAAGTAGATTTAACAATGAAAACATGCCATAGTTACACAACCTATTTTAGTGGTAGATCAAGATTATCAACTTAGAGTAGGCTCGCTCCAGAATACCATCCAATGAATGTGTGACTAGAGTATGCCTTGAGGTCATGTACCAACTTGAAACCTCTCACCTTGAAAGGAAAAGATCCTAACAAGGAATTTCAGTCACCTCAGCAAAGAATAGCACATAACAAGTAACTTCACACATTGATACCTATACCTTGCACTAGTTTAAGTAACAATTAACAAATGGATCTTGGGATTCTAAATAAACAAGTTTGTAGTGGGGGTCTACTATGAATAGAGAGCCCATTTGTTATGCCTGAGTCAAGAGGGGTCTCATCTCTTCTCATCACCTATACACATCTCGACAAACCGAGGGTCATGAGGCTTAGCTTGAAGGATGTTGGCCACTTGTTGGGGTACAACTTCCGTTCTCCCCCCTTTATATATCTCATTGGGAAACGTGCTTAAGATCAAAATGTAGAGTGATGAGGCCCCAAAGCAAGTCTCCTACTTTGAAATAAATAGCTATGGTGCTTCTTTTGATCCCCAAGATCGTTCTTAGGAGTCACGAGGGGAGAGCATACACAAAACACCAAACCTCAAGGTGTACACATAGATTGCAAGTTAGTAGCATTTTTAATTTCCAAGATCACACTAGGCGCAAGGAAAGAGCATACGTACACACTAACCTACCAAATATTCCATAGAATTCTTTTTAGGTGCACTGAAAGAAAATGTGTGGTTCAATTTTTAAAACACCAAATCAAATGTGCAAGTTGTTGGTAAATTTTTAAACCCAAATTGAAGTGTGCAATTTGGTTTATTTTAGGTACATCAAAAGAAAACAATAGTTGTAAGATTTTTTTTAAGTAAACCAAGAAAAAATAAATTTTTTAGGTTCATTTTAGGTACAAATTGAATTTATCTGAAGTTATTTTAACTGCACCAAATTGATATGTGAGAAAAAACCTACAAAACCACGTAATTAGTAGTTTATCAAAAAAAAATCTTAGTGTTATGCCACAGGCTTAAAAGATGTTAGATCATAAAGGATAGGCCTGCATTAGGGTTAGAAATCAAAATTATTTAAGAAAAATTCTCAAACCCTAAATAGAGAAAACATGGTGATATATTTGACAAAAGTGGCTATGACCAATCAGAAGTGTTGTGTAAAAACCTACACAAAGAACATAGAATAGACAATCAGACAAACGTGGCACAAAATGACAGATGTGGCGCTATAACAGAGAATCGATGTGGTATGATACTGCAAATACGTTGATGAACAGTCATACACCATTTTTTCATGCAGATAGACAAAGAAGTTAGAACAAATACGTTGTGTCATGACAAAGGCATCGATCTTCTACCAAATAAATGCATTGAGATTTTTATAAATAGACGTCAATATTCCTACAAATAAACCAAACAATAACCAATCATATGTGCTGAGCTTTAACAAATACACTGATCTTTGAGCTGCAAGGCATTGATATTTTGCAAAGGTATTGCACTGTCTCTGCAAAAGTGTCGCACTATCTCTATAACCTGTAGGTCAACATACACTTCACAAAATTAATTATAACAGGCCAGCCGGCATGCCAAAATATCATATGGTTAACATGAATGTTCAAATGGGAATAGAATTGAAGCAATTAGATCCTAAAAACATCAAAATCCTACATGATTATGATCAAAGAGGGCCATACTCAATGAAATTTAGTTGGCAACATCAAAAGGATTCAAACAACAACATTAAAAGATAGAATTCAAAGTAATTAAATCTATTTTAATGTGCAAAACTTCAATCACGTTCGGGGATTATGCACCTGAGTGTATATGGATTTCTCCATTTGGACCTAATTTATAGTTGCAAAAGTTTGGTTGAAGAGGGGTGATTCACAAAATAAGATTCAAGAATGTTCAAGAAAAATGGCTCAATACTTCTAGAGAGTAAGGATGCTATGGGGATTGTGAATAAATTTCATGTTTGAGAGGGTTTGTTTTATAGATTTTTGGAATTTTGACCAATGATCAAGATTGAAAATGGTAATCAATGGATGAGAGAAGACCAAAGAGGTGAGTGAGGATCAACAGGAGGATCAATGGTTGATAATCCATTAGATCCCAAAATATCCCTCCCTTCATAGAAAAGAGGTTGAAGATATTCTAAGTTGGAGGGAAGAATTTGAATTTGAGTTGAGAATATTCTCTTTTTGAAAAACTGAATATTCTTTGTGCAAGCTAGAGGGTTAGAGGAAAATTAGTCAATTAAACAATTATGAAAATTATTTAATTGTGAGCATGAGATGAATTAATATTTTGATTAAATAATTGGAATTATTTAATCAAAGGGGAAAATTAGCATGAAAATGATGAATTGTGATGAATTAATCAAATAACATTGATTATTCGATTAATAGAGGAATAAAGTGAATTTTAACTAAATAATTGAACTTTATTTAATTAAAGAGAGGAATTAGGTGATAACGAAGAAGTGGTGTTAGTTAGTGAAATCAAGATGTGTGATATATTTAGGACATTTTTAGGTGTCTACACCTAGGTTCTTGGTGTTAATTACTATGATAACTTTAAATTCATTAGAAAGATGAAATCTACCTTACACTTTCCATCAATAAAACACAATGCAAGGAGGTTCACTTGATGGACATGGAGAGTGTATTTCTTCATGACGAACTTCAAGAGGAGATATACATGGAGCTACCACAAGGTTTTATATAGGAATCTTAATTGGGTTACAAAATTAGGAAACCCATCTATAGATTGAAGCAAGCCCCTTGGGATTGGTACATAAATATGGATTCCTTCCTTCTCAAAGTTGGTTTTTCTTATTTACATTTAGGGTTGAACATCTACATTCTATAGTAAGATGATTCTCTCCTCCTTCTAGTTCTATATGATAACATTTTAATCATAGGGAGTTCATCCATTGTGGTAGTGAAAATTACCCTTCATTACATGTTTTAATGATTGACTTGGGATTATTTCTCTTTCTTCTCAAGATTGAGATATCTTAGTTTGCCTCTAGGATCACTATTACATAGTCCATTTTTTCTTGATTTTCCCTCATGATTTCACAATGTGTTTGATTTCAAACTAATTTATCTTTTTTTCTTTTTGGATTCAAACTTAAGTCTTAATTCTCTTCACCTTTGGTTGATGGCACATCATATTGATATTTTATTAGGAACATCATTTATTTGAATCGTAGAAGGAGTCTTGCTATATCATATATTTGTGGGCATGGTCTATTGATTTATGTAGGATCCTAGTGAGCTACATTAAAATTCAATTGACTAGATTCTCCACTACATTCATGATTCTCAAATTTTAGGATTCATCATGTAGTAGGGATTTTTATTGAATTGGTGGGGTATATAAATTTAGATTCGGTAGACAACTCTTAGGCTTGCAAGTCTACTTGAGGTTACAAATTCTCCTATGGTTTAAGATTTATTTTTTGTTGATCAAAAAGTAGTCTATTATTATTCTACATTCCTCTGAGGGAAATTATTGATGGGCTATTAATTTTTCCATTGAGGCTATTTGACTTCAAAATATACTCATTTTGTTTGGTAACTAATTTATATGACTTAATGTTTTGAATTTGTGATCTAACTAACTCTATTCTACTATTTTGAATTTGTTCCATCCCTTGAATAGTTTTATTTGGTCTATTTTCTTGCATTAGATTTTGGGCAGCTTCAATTTATTAATAAATCTAGCAACTATGCTTCTATACATTATTGTTATTCTTTCATAAATGCTTATGACATGATACATTGAATGATAGAGATAAATAATGATCACATCACAATAATTATAATCCTTCCATGCCTTTTCATGTTCTTTCACATAACACTTTACTATATTATCTAGACCATATTATTTTATTCATGATTTGTATTCTTCTTCTAGTATCCCATGGTTTTTTTATGCATATTTATGGCATATCACTTTTTAATAGAGAATTTCATTTGTATCCTTTCATACTTTCACATGAAATATCTTTGATCACTTATGGGTACCTCCTCCTACAACCCATCTATCATATGTAGATACACCTAAGGATGAAGAAAAACACATTAGGGATTCTTTATAATTTTTACTTGGCATATGCAAGGATAAAGTTCCATTAGTTGATGATACATACTTCACATCTTCCACCACTATTACATATAACATAATGCATACACATACAAATACATTGAGACATGTTGAGCATAATATTTCACCTTATATGAATTTCCCTATCACTAGAATTTACAATCTAGAATGGTATGTTGGTACTTATATGTACAAATATTTCAACCACAAGATGACACTATTGAAATATTCCATAAATATTTGGCATATATCATTTTGGTCTATCCTTCACCAAATACATATTTGAAACCTTATTTTAGAAATTATGATGGTAGAGGTGATCCATTATGACATGTATAATACTTCCAAGTTGTGTCTCCCTTATTTTCACAATGTTGAGTTACTCACTAAGGTGTTACTATAAATCTTGAGTAGTCATATTTTGATATTATTTTATTCATTACCTCATTCTTCTATCACTTTCTTTAAGGATTTATCTAGTTCTTTCATGAAACATTTTCATTACAATACTAAACCTACAACATTTATCACCCAACTTATGCAATGCAAAAAAAAATACCAAGAGATAATCAAAGATTATATTTTTAAATATCAAGCTTTGGCTACTAATATATCTGTCAGAAAAATTGAAGGTAATATTGTAGATTTAAACTTGTAAACCTATGAGACTATAGATTTAATTAAGTGTTCTTTGTCACAATTCTTTGTAAATGATTAATCTATTTAGATTCATTTTACCAATTGTAGAAATAGATAGAAGATTGTAGAAGAATTAGACAAGAAGATAGAAGTGACACAACATATATGTGAAGAAACCCTTTTGAGAAAAAACTCCACCACCAGAATCAATAGTGCTTGTATTATTTTAACCTTAGAACAAGATTACAATAATACTATATCAATCCTTGATTAATCATACTTCCTTTCCTTCAACAATCCTTCTTCACAACCTGCAAATAAGCTCTCATTACACTTGGAAGCACAAGCTATCCATACATTCTATGTGACCAAGCATGAATCCACACTTCCCATGCCATGCTTCAAACCCTCACACATGCACAAGCTCAACCTACAAACCTTTAACAATCTCTAACAAAACTCTCTTCAACTTGCTGCAATTAATAGATAATTATGAGTTCATTGTAAACTCCAAAGAGTTGACAATTACAAGAGGATAAAGCTCCTCACAAAAATCTACACCTAGATTGGGCAAGTAGGGTTCCTCCATGAAATCCAAAGTCAAACCAAGTCCTTCCTCAATTTAGGTGCCCCAAACTGAAGACTTAACTAAACTTTGGTCAAGAAAATATCTTGCAAATTCCACCTCAAAGTTGGTGCCCAAGAATGGGCCCATTTAAATGAACCTTGTAAATATCTTTCTCATGCAAAAGGTGTTAACTGAAAGATGCCAACTTGGGCACCCAAGGTGGGTCCAAGTCAATCTTAGTTAACTGAAACATATCTCTCCACAAATTCATGTAAACATTATGCAAGATTGATCATCCCTGGACTTAACTAAAAGTATCCACCTATTATCTATCATGCAACTGAAGTCATTAGTCATGCAACTCAAAATAACTACATGCAATTGAAGATAACTAAACCATAACTGAATTGAACTGAATTGAACTGATAGTGCCACTCCACTCATGTAAATATCAATCCCTAATTTGTAGGATCTAAACATGCATTAACGAACTGTTATCAATCCTCCAAATAGACAACTTAAAAGTAAGGTGGGTACCACCTTCCATGTGGGCATCCCATGTGCACCTATTTTGTAGGAGCTCTTCTTGGGCATCCCCACATGTTCCTATCATTTAGGAATAATTACAAATGTCAAGTTACATGTTCATTTCATTTGAATTTAATCTCTTTCTAATCCTAGTGTTGGGGAACACTTTCCAAGGACTTAGGAGATACATGAAATATGTTTAGGATTGCAATTAAATGGCATCCTATTCCCATCAATATCAACTTCATTAGAGGATGATGAGCTTCAATGCATATTCATCAATGGCTTCATTTGAAGAAGGTGAGCTTCAATGTATATTAAAAAAATGGTTTACGTGTAATCTTTAAGAGAGCTAAGTGTTTCCCATGCTTTGTCATCCATTGTTTTTGTGTTATTTGTGTGTAAGTGTAAGTGTTTCTTATCAAAATATCCACTTTTTATCAACATATTTATTACAGTTCCCCTTTTTTCCTTGATTCAACATCATGTCTTAAAAAATGGGTGCAATGGGGATCTACTCAATATCATAATATAATTTTTAAATTAAACACCTTTAGAGAATTCATTACATTATAAGAGCCTCCACACATGATATTAGAACAAATATTACAAAAAATTCATTACATTTCCTTTTGTCATACCAATGGACAACTCTATCCTTGTGCTACAGAAGGCTAAATGTGCATTTTATTTTGATCATCACATACATGAAAATATTATGGATAGTTGCACTGATTTCAAACAAAAAGTTCAAGGTATTATAGATAAAGAGAAGATAAACATTAAGCATATTCATGAGTCAACAATCCCTTGGTGTAATTAAATGTCTTGTACCTTGTCCTAGGTCTTGATTACACCTTAGTTAAGTTTACTTAGGGACCACATAGGAGGTTGTAGGAGATTTTCCACTTTTGGTGGACTTGACATGTCATTACCACATCACTTCCACCTTTTGTGGACACATCATGTGATTATCTCTCCACCTTTTGTGGGTGATCCACCTTTTGTGGAGATTATCACATTATCCTTTTCCACTTTAGATGGAGTGATAACTTTTCATTGTTGTCTCATGTCATAAGATTACGACACTTGTCATAATCTTATGCCCTCCTATGTTCTCACCTTGGCTATATAACCAAGGGGTCCTCTATGTATTGATTGTACCATTCTATCATCTCATATTATTGACATTGAATACAGTTTATTCTTGTCATATTCTTTTCTCTCTCATTTGTGCTTTCTATTAGGCCTCTAGATCTTGGGTGGCTACCTTCATAGCCAATTCTTACATGGTATCAGAGCTATTGGAGTGCCTTTAGTTAGTCTTTTAGAGAGATTATTAGAGGGTTCCATTTTTGGATTTGTATTGCAGGTGCATTTTGGGAGCTTGTTGCATCAGATCTGAGCTCACCATTGCATCCAGAGTGTCCAAAATAGTCAGATTTTCCTTTTGTTTCGTCTCAGTTGGACATTGGAGGCCAAATCTGCAAAGGGTTGAAGATTGGAGGTGGTTGCCAGATCCAGGAGGTAACTGCCACTTTGAAGCATTTTCAGCCAAAAAAGACATTGCCATTGCATTCAGAAGGGTCAAGAACCTATAAATCGACTGCCAAATCGTCCGAATCGGAGCAAGTTGCTCTCGGAGGCAAAAAATTTAGCAGCCCGTGCGGCCCTACCTGCAATACGATTTTTTAATTAAAAAATAAAAAATTGTTTTTATAAAACAATTTTTTTTTTAAAAAATTTGAAAACCGCGCGCGAGGTACCTATATCGCCGAGCCCCTAGCCCCGGTAATGTAGGGGCGGTAGGGGAGGGGACCCCGTTTGCTGACTGTCAGCAACGGACGCCAGAGTGGTCGTCCCTCCCGTCGACCCTTTTTTTAATATGTTTTTTTTTTAAGTTTTTTTAATAAAAACTTTTAATAATTGTTTTTTAATTAAGTTTTTTTTAAAAAACAAATCATGCTTAATAAGCAAACCTGGGAAAATTATTTTTCCTTCTGATCGAGCCTCGTCTTGGGCCATTTGTTCCTCTAATCGGCAGTCAAATGGGGGCCAGTTGCTCCTACCAACATCCACCTGGAGGGCTTTCTTCACGGTCTTCAGCTTTGGGCACTTTTGGTTGGCTTCTTCATCAGCATTTCCATATTTGCATCATGATCATTGTAGTTCTCTTTGTAATGTTGTAATCGCACTAAAATAAAGTGCCACAATCTATTATTTCAGTGTACTATGTCATGTTATGTATGCTTCTTTGGATTGATCTATGTATCTAGTGTTAGTTCCTATATACTCAGCGTATGCAGCGGCTGGTTACCCATGCATATCGGTGAGATGGACTAATCACCATATAGACTCCTATTTTGGAAGCACTCTACCTGTCTTCAGAAGTTTGGTTCTACATCCAGAGACTTGGTGCATGGCTCCAGTGAGACTTGGATTGTACAAATTGTGCATGGCTCCAGTGAGACATGGATTGTACCAATCTGCTATTATTGGGCATTCAGTTGATGCTCACGCAGTTGTCTTTTTAGTTCTGACCTTATTCTTGTTGCAGTGTAGATTCTTCTACAGTTCTTCATTGACAGATTCTGCAGTTACTCTTGAGTTGACATATTCAGCTCAGTCACCAATTATGTGGCATCTTCTACAGTTGTACCTGATTCTTTCTATCAATGCTTTGCACAATTTGGCATTTCTTTTGGAACAACATTTGGAGGATTCATCATCATCCTTGGTCCGCTCTACTTCAGCTTTCACATTGTTCTACATTCTCTCCTTCTTCAGTTCAGATTGGGGACTCTTGACATTGTGACATTTGAGCAGTGACGCTCCATTGAGGGGGGGTTGCATGGACTATCTCTTATGGGGGGGACTTTTTCCTCACTTGAGGTTTTATCCTTCCTAGAGCATGATTCTTATTTTGTATCTCTCTTTTGGGGGGTAGTTTTTTCCCACTGGGTTTTTCTATCTTTACTCCACTTGTGAGAGATTTCATTGCATTTGTACATGGGTACCTAACATGGCCTAGTAGTCGGGACCCATCTTGCATTGTTTGCTTTTGTGTACATTCTCCCTAAGTTGCACTTAAGGGGGTGTTGGTGTAATTAAATGTCTTGTACCTTGTCCTAGGTCTTGATTACACCTTAGTTAAGTTTACTTAGGGACCACATAGGAGGTTGTAGGAGATTTTCCACTTTTGGTGGACTTGACATGTCATTACCACATCACTTCCACCTTTTGTGGACACATCATGTGATTATCTCTCCACCTTTTGTGGGTGATCCACCTTTTGTGGAGATTATCACATTATCCTTTTCCACTTTAGATGGAGTGATAACTTTTCATTGTTGTCTCATGTCATAAGATTACGACACTTGTCATAATCTTATGCCCTCCTATGTTCTCACCTTGGCTATATAACCAAGGGGTCCTCTATGTATTGATTGTACCATTCTATCATCTCATATTATTGACATTGAATACAGTTTATTCTTGTCATATTCTTTTCTCTCATTTGTGCTTTCTATTAGGCCTCTAGATCTTGGGTGGCTACCTTCATAGCCAATTCTTACATCCCTTCATTTGACATGGTTAATCATGTGAAAGTAAATGATGTGCATTAAGATATTGGTCCTTGTTAGAATTGGCTATGGTTGTCAAGATCTTTAGACCAAATGGAAAGCACAAAGAGAGAGAATATAATGTAATAAGAATAAACTATATTCTTATCAATATGATTCAATGATATGATGTATGTACAATGAGAGAGACCCCTTGGTTATATAGCCAAGGTGAGATACAAGATGTCATAAGATTATGACAAGTGTTTTAATCATATGACATGAGACAAATAATTACACTTACCTAGGTTCACATGTTTTACAAGTAAAAAGATAAGATAACAAATAATGACAACTAACACCTTCTAGAAAGATTCCTTCCTAGGACCTAAGTAAACTTAACTTAATATGTAAATAAGTCCCCTAGTAATGAATGAACTAGGTACAAGATTTTATTTACACCAATACCCCCCCTTAAGTGCAACTTAGGGAGTAGCAAATTATTATGCAAATGACACAAAGATGGGTCCTGACTATGAGGCCATGTTAGGTACCCATGTACAAATGCAAAATAATTCTCTCACAAATGAAGAAAAGGAGAAAACCCAATGGGACAAAAATCCTCCCCAAAAGAGAGATGAAATACAAAAAGAAAATTCTCTCAATGATGTATGAGAAGGTAAAACCTCCATGTGAGGAAAAAGACCCCCCCATAAGAGAGTAGAAGAGAGACAAGGCAACCTCCTCTCAAAGTTGAGTCTCCTGCAATGACAGTAGAAGCTCAACATTGAATGTGTGAAGATGATCCAATCTTGTCGAACAACATTCCTCTCCTTAGGGAGAAACAAAACCATGGATGTATGTAGGATGTCAGGAAGATGGATGATGGATGGTGTCTCTAAAGCATGCTCAAGTGTCTCCATGTCGATGTTGAAAGTTGACACAGTCCAAATAGGTATTCTAGGCCACACTATTGAAGATGACAAATCATAATCTAGTATAAATGAATATAGAACATGATCCAAAGAAAATGATATCCCCTCTGAAGACAAAGAATCCTCCTCCAAATGTTGTCCAAAAGTATCCATGGTCATGTCAAATTGCAAAGAATGATCATGTAGAGATTAAACAAGAGGGTCAAGGTGTTCCCTCACAACAACTAAAGAAGGAGCATCTTCACCGAAGAGAAGATGAATGCTATCGATGATGTCTCCTAAATTTGCAATATGGGACTCCACAAACAAGTCTGAAATACCTGTCAAAAATCCATCCAAAGTAGCCAAATCTTTAAAAGACTGTGAGTGTCCTACTGCACTAAATCAAAAAGAGCCAAAACTGTAGCAACATAAGTATCATCAACTGCAACAGTAGATGGAGGAGATGAAATGCATGACTCAAGAAATGGATTTGATGTGAGAACTCCCAAGTTCAAGAAGCCAAATGTCTCCTTTGAATCATGGTTCATATGATCAACAGCTAAAGGAACAATGTCACCATTAGAAGAAAAATCTACAAAGGTGTACAACCGAGATGAATGATCAACCACCCCAGTAGCAATGATCTCTCGACTCTCCAAGTCTCAAATGATGAATGAATCAGGTGTGAACTCTACAGTCCTCCTATCTTCTCAATGTGTAATCTAATATATGGAAAGAATATTGTTTGTCAAATGAGGAACACACAAAACATCCTGAAAAGTGTTGTCTTGAAAACTAATAGATCCCTTCCCAATTACACTCATGTATGCATTTTTTCCCATCAAGATAGGAGAAATAGTACAAGGAAGAAAAGAAGAGAATATAGACTGCAAAGATGCCATATGATGAGATGCTCCTGAATCTAGAAGCCATCTCCTTGATTCATGACTTGAAAAAGCACAATGAGCATTTCCTTTATTTCCTAATGTAGAAGCTTGACCTTTGTCCTTTTTAGACTGTTTTGATGAAGAAGGAGAAGAAGGTGATTCAGACATTCTAGAAGGAAAATCAATGTGAATATTTTTGAGAAGATGTTTAAACTCATCAATATCCTTTTTATAACAATAAATTTCTTAATGTCCATCCTTCTTGCAATATGCACAAATAGGCCTCTCCTTTTTAGATGATTCCCCTTTAGATCTTGAGGATTTTTTCTTTGCTTGATCTAAATGTGGATTATTCTTTACTTTCTTTTATTTCTTATCTGATTTTGATTCTTTCACTTGACTAACCAACAATGCCTAAGATTTAGAAGTCTTGATGAGAACCATTGAGATAAGCTTTTGTTGCTCATGTATCAACATCTCAGAAAATGATGCAAATGAAGGTGTAGTATATGTAGACCCCATAATCAATCTATGAGTATGAAAGCTAGAACAAAAGAAGCATAATTAGGATCAAGTTTGTTCATTGTATTGTAGACCAACTAAATGTACTTCTTATCAATTCCACATGCTTTACATTGCTCTCTTAGATCATTAACCTTAGTGATGTAGTCTTGGATGTTGTCAAAGTTCTTAGGATCAAGGCTCATCAGTTCATTGTCAAAATGATAGCCTCTTACTTCATATGTAGTATCATACAATGTTTTCAATTTTTCCCAATATTAATGAGAATTTTTACATGATTCAATTTGAAACAACAAATCTTGAGAAACTAGTCTACAAAGACATCCAAGAGATTTGGTATGTTTAATCATCCATTTATCTTTCTATCTGCATCTGTAGGTTCAGGTACCTTATTTTCAACATATAGAGTGTGACCTTTTGTCATTAGAATACTCCATACATCTTGATGCCATGTTTAATAATTATATGATGTGAGCAAAGGAACCTTAGAATGATCCATGAAAATGAGAGAGCAAAAATAAACAAATCAAAAGAATGCACTAAGAGACCCCCCAATTCACCGAATCAAGAAGCCCCCAACAATATATGATTTGGAACTTTATATTTAGTGTGTTTGTAGTTGCTAGATGCCAAAAACAACAAGCTAGACTTGATCTTAGTGCTTACACATGCCAAAATAGGCCATAGGTTTAAGTACAATTTTTGGTACACAATGAGATCAATCTAATCATACCACTAAAAAGTACACAAAAAATTATGCACTTTCAAAAAAACCGCACCCAAAAATGTTACCGTAGGAGCAACATATGAGCTCTTGAAGTTCCCAAAATGAGGACGAAGCAACAACACATATGATAATCTGCATTTTTTTGGAAAAACTAGGCACCAAAACCAAAAACTAATTGCACCACTGCATAGAGCATGGAAAATTAACCTAAATAAAAAAAAAGCTCGAAAAAAGGAGTTAAAATGACTGAGATATCTGCATTTGAAAATCAACTCCCAAACTAAAAATCCAAATGAGAGGGGGTGGAAATTTTTTAAAGAACCTGTTGACATAGGCTGACGTTAGCAAATGACTCAATTAAAATTGGTGTCCACTGGGCAGTCCAAAAAGGATATGTTGGTTGCAGATGGAATATTCCTTAGACTAAGCGCTTAATTTTAACAAGTGTCAAGATCTTGAACTAGTTGCCAAAATCTTTGAACTCCACCCAAAATATTCTTTTAATCAGAATCTTCTATGTCTAGAATCTTTTCTAGGTTTATTGATGACCACTTGGATTTGAATATACAGTCACCAGATTGAATTTATTATGGCCACCAATATGTGAAATAAATGAGTGACGATGTTTAGAGAAAGGGTGCTAGATTTTTTAAACCGTTGATTTTTTTATGGAGCCCACGTGATGATTGATGGTGGCGGGGCCTGCTAAGGCTACATGGAACTTGGGTACCACAAATCTGAGTATGCAAGTTTATGGTTGGTGGTACTAGGTACTGTAGGGTACCATAATTTATTTTGATTTTTATTTAAAAAAAACTTTGCAAATATTAAAAACTGCAAATAATTTTTTTGGAATAATAATTTTATTTCACAAAAAATACAATATTTCTATTTTTCAAAAATAAAATCATACCAATGTAATTATTACAACATGGGGGGTTGTACGGCTCCCTGGGCATTTTTTTTGCCTCACCAGACAATTGCTCTGATTTGGACAAATTGACAGTTGATCTTAGGGTTTTTGGACCTTCTGGGCATGATGGTAGGGTCAAATTTGACCCAAAATGCTCCAAAAATGTAGCTACCTTTTGGATTTGGCAACCACTCTTTAGCTTCAAACCTCATAGATTTTGCCTCATATGTCTGATTTGGATGAAACAAAAGGAAAAATTGACTTTCTCAAACCTTCCAGACATAATGGTGACCACAGATTTGCACCAACAAGCTTCAATTTGAACCTGCAATAAAAAGCTACAAAATAGAAACCTCCCCAAATTTGGTATTTCTTTCAATATTTTCTGATTCTCTAGATCATCATACAATACAAGAGAAGAGCATACTCAACTTTTCAATATTTACCATCTCTCTTCAGAAAAAGACTATCCAATGGCACCCAACCCACTTTGATACCATGTTAGAATTGGCTATGGCTATCAAGATCTTGAGACCAAATGGAAAGCACAAAGAGAGAATATAATGTGACAAGAATAAACTATATTCTTATCAATATGATTCAATGATATGATGTATGTACAATGAGAGAGACCTCGTGGTTATATAGTCAAGGTGAGATACAAGATGTCATAAGATTATGACAAGTGTCTTAATCATATGACATGAGATGACTAATCACACTAACCTAGGTTCACATGTGTTACAAGTCAAAAGATAAGATAACAACTAATGACAACTAACACCTTCTAGAAATATTCCTTCCTAGGACCTAAGTAAACTTAACTTAACATGTAAATAAGTCCCCTAGTAATAATGAACTAGGTACAAGACTTTATTTACACCAACACTCCCAACTCACCCAATATTGATGTTGCACATGAAATAAAAGAGAAGTCACTTAATTTGCAACTAGTTATTTATTAACAAGGGACATGTGAACTATAAAAGGAAAGCAAATAAGAAGTGTGAAACCAGAAAGAGGAATTTAATTATTTTTACTGGGATGAAAATGAAGTATTTGATGAAGATAATCATTAACATTCAGAGAAAAGGGTTGAATCTCCCAAGTTTGTTCCATGATACATGAACAAAATTAGAGTGTATATACCTAAATTCATAAAGATTAGATTTCATCCTTGTATTTTTCTTTTTATATACTAGCATATTTTATTATGCTTTGTTTGTCATATGTCACATACTTATTTTAGCTTTTATATTTTCCTCTATGATTACCTTCTCTCACTTGGGGCATTTGTTTCATCGTTTTCCTTATTGAGATTCTCTCTCTTATGCTTGTTTTCATATTCTTCATATTTACATGCTTTGTATTTCTTGACCTTTGCTGATGTTATTAATGTCACTTATATTCTTTCTTTATCTTTAGAAAGTTTAGACTTATGAATTCAAGAGTTTATTTAGTTTCAAAAGTTTAAGAAAGATTAGTGGTTGAAAGCTACATCACATGATGCAGTTTGATGAGTGAATTTACTAACCAAAAATTCATGATTGTGTTGACATCAAATCAACTCACTTTATATGCATCACATATGATGGAAAATTAGTGATTCATCAATCTTGGCTACAATGCGGTGATTATTTATCATGAGATTGATGATCCATAATTTCCTATGACATTTTATGAATCATTATGCTTATTTATTCTTGACCTTATGATCCTTATTTACTACTTTGGAATGTCAAGATGCCTTATTATTTCCTATTCTTGTTATACATTTTCATGTTTACAATGATGCTTTTGTTTGAATCTTAATTCTTCTTATAATATGATATTATGATTATGCTTATGAAATTTCCCATATCTAGATCATATTATGATACTTATGCCTTATCCTTTGACCAATGAATACTTATTATGATCCTAAAATGCCATGGATACTATGCTTTTAGAGCTTACATATTGAGTCTAGGTCATTGTTTGAGTTTTTCTTGTCATATATTTACAATGAAGGAATAATGCTTTCTCCCTTCTTATGTTTGAATTTTCATACACTTACATCAAGGGAATCATGCCTTCCCCTTACTTCTTATGCTTCCATTGACATATCTTTACCTTGGGGCATTTTATGCCTTTTCCCTTACACATTGCACTTTCATTTGCATATCTTTTGTATTGAGGGCATCATGCCTTCTCCCTTATATACCATATTACTATTTTTGATACATTTATATTGGAGCAGATCACACCTTCCCTAATAACATTTACTACCTACATTAATTTATCATGTTTTATATTGGGGGCATCATGCCTTCCCCCACATTACCCATTACTACTATGTTTCTAATAGGGACCTATGATTACCTTACATAATCCTTTATGTGTTCATTCTATTAGATGCTTCATTGGGGTCATACGCCTATCCTAGTACCCTATGTACCTATATAGGTGTTTCCAACCACTAAGGGCCATCAACATTCATCATTTTCCCATTCTAAGGTCAATCTCATTCCTTGTCATCATCTCTAGCCAATTTTCTTACCATAATTATCATTTTCAAGATACTTTATAACTATTAGTTTACATGGTTTATATGCTTACATTCTTAGCCTACGTTTAAATTTCATCTCTTCTTGAATTCCTTGTATCTTATGGGTGGAACTGGTTTCAACATAGGGGTGTATTTTATCACTAATACTCTCATGTTGAATTTGTAGATAACTACATGTGCTTATATAGATACTCATCCACAATGACTAGATAAATTAGTGCCACATGTCATGCTAGCTCCCCATGTTACTTGTCATCCCATTGTTGTTGAACATGGACCAACATTAACACTTTTTATATTAAGGAATATCTCTAACATGATTTCCTCCTCTCTATTCTACTACTTATGATTATTGACAATAAGGTTTGCATTGTGTGACACAAGTTGCTTATAACATTTTCCACTATTTGGCCAGTTTTTTTATGAAGAGTGTATTCTAAAGGATGAACTTACATGATGACATTGAATATGGTCCATTACTTTATATAAACCTTTGAGATGTCATTTTATATTTGAATATTTACTTTGTATGCATTTTTGCAAGTGTTACATACATTGAGATACATGATGATTCTAGAAATTACATGCACTTTGAGGTGGGGGAAAAATGTAATGGTGAAATTTGCATACCCATACCCATACTCACTTAGTTTTACATCTATATTTGAGAGAATTGTTTAATACATTTACGTATCAACAAATGATACAACCTATGGAATCATATATGTGTTAACGAGATCTAATAGTTGGAAAACAAAATGGCTTCCATGAGCAGGAAGAGGAGCGCTAGGGCTTTTTTGAAATTTCCTAGTGAGGACGATGAAGATGGAAGGTTCGATCCAGATGGTGATGATGATGATGTTGATGTTGGGTGGACGGTGGTCTGGGGGTAGGTATCTCCTGTGGTGTGTGTGCCTGGGATTTTTTTGTGTCGTCTTGTGTTTTTTGCTAAGACTATCATTTCAACAAGGGCTTTTGTTTCTCTGAAGGCCACCATTTGGGTTCATGGTTCTTGTGTTTTTTCCTACAAGGCTAGTTTTATTGGTTTTGTGTGCGTGGAGGAGGCTTTTGCAGCCTGTTTCTCACTAGACTTATACAACTATTGAGGATGCTAGTTGTTGGTCCTTTATGGGTTTGGGGTTTGGTTTCCATCTACTGTGTGTTCATGTGAGGCTCTTTCAAACTACTATTGAGTTTGGTGTTGTTGATTTTGCATTTGTTGCCCCTCCCTAGGTTCATAGCCTGCATTAGGTGGTCAGTGGAGAACTTTGCTAATGGGGTTCCTATCTGTTTGTTCTACAGAGGTTGTTGAAGTTGTAAAAGAGAACCTCACAGAACCCAATGATCACCTGCAAGAAAAATAACCTATCATGTAGAAGAGATTCAAACAACACAAAGATATTGCTCTACAAACCAAGAGAGTTAAATTGCATAAACAAGAAGTGAATAATTACAAAGAGATCAATCCTTAAGAAAGGAGATCAAAACCCTAAAGTGAACCCTAGGATTTAATAAAGTAATTATTAAAGGACCTAAGTTTAGCTTAAGTGAAATAAAGTAAAGGTTACTTAATTAATTAATCAATATGATTAAATTAATTAAGTAATTAACTTATTACTCTAACACCCCCCCTTAAGATGAACTTAGGGAGAAGCTAAAAAACTAAGGACAAAATGCATGAAGGCAAGGATGGGTCCTAACAACTAGGCCTGATGAGTTACCCATGTACAAATGTAAAATATATCTCACAACAAGAGAAAAGGAGAAAACCTCGTGGGAAAAACTCCTCTCCAAAAGAGAAATACATGTGAATGACTAAGAAGCCTCAAAACAAGAATGTCCCAGAAAGATTAGGAACAAGTGAAGGACTAAAGAAGCCTCCAAACAAGAGTGAAGGACTGAAGAAGCCTCCAACAAGAGTGAAATTGTTCCAAAATATAGGAACAAAGGATGAATATGAAAAACACCAAGTTGAAGCATGAAGAAGCTTCAAACACTGTCATAGAATGACTGCTGAAATGTTGAAAGAAGAACCTCTACTAAAACATATGATGATTAGGATCAAGAAGACAAGAATCTATATGAGTTATCTCAACGACACTACTCAAATTTGATGGCAAACCAAGGCAAATATCAAGAATTCAAAGATACAAATGACACAAGTACCAATAGTCTAAAGAACTGATCAAGTGAAAATGGAAGGTCGCCTACTGAATGCAAGAGTGGCCATATGGTAAGTGATCCATCTCAATGAAATACAAGTAACCAACTACTGATGTACTCTATATCTAAAAGTACATAGGAACAAATACTGACTACATAGTTTTCTCCAACGCGAAACCAAGGAAACATTAGCACCAACAGTATAACCTCCCCCATAATGTTGACAAGGGAGAGGTATGACATGTACACTAAAACTAAATGCCTGAATGTAGTGCATGATAAAGAACCAAGAACATTTGAATGTGTAGACATGAAAGTACAAGCAGATATAAAAGGTGCACAAACCAAGGCACACACACATGAGAAAGGTATGAAGGAAAAACAAAGGCAAGCATCAACCTTCATGGAATTTTATATCATAGTGCGAGTATAATAAGGCACAAAGTGTTGTGCAAGGTCCTATTTTATAGGTGCAATATAGAGGCACTTTATCTCAATGCATTTACAAAATTATAAGTGCTTACAATGGAAGCTCATAATGTCAACAAAAGAGACAAGTCTATAAATACATGTAGAATAGCCAAAAAGAAGCCATCCCATGCAAACAAGAAGTTTCTGGGAGCTAAGATGTCCAAGTAGTTTACCAAAATGTGAAAACACAAAAAATTGAATAAAATGCACCCAATAAATTTTCTAATGAAAAAATCTATAGATCTGGAAAGAGCAATAGAAGACCTTTCCAATGCCTATTCATTTTTGAAAAACGGAGTCTGTATGCAAAAGTTATGCCCTTGGAAGCGCAAAAATAAAGATTTGACTTTGACTATAAATAAATACAACATAAAAGAAAAATAAAGAAAAATCACCTATACCATTGGATCAGTCTCAAAACCAACTTTCCGACAATATTTTGTTTTCAAAAATCCAAGTTCGGACACAAAATTTATGGCCAAAATACCAAAACTACTCCAAAAGGGGTTTGGTGGTTAAGTCTAGCGATTAAGTTAGCATTAACCGCTAGTGGTTAATTGACGCTGACACCCATTAACATTGTTTTTTTAAAAAAAATTTGGATTGCATGTCGTACTAGGTTGTACGTCCCAAAAATGAAAATTTTTTTCCTCCCAGAGTCATTGTGTCTAATTTTGACAATTTGACAATTGATTTTGGGGTTTTTGGGCACTCTGAACGCGATGGTGAGGTTTGATTGGGCTCAAAAAACTCCAAAATTGCAGGTACCCTTTGGATCTGAGAAAAAAAGGCACCCACAAAAACCCTTACAAATCTGAGCCCATGAGTCCAAAATTGATGAAACAACTTGGCTAATCTTGACTATTTCCATCACTTTGAATGCAATGGTGTGATCAAAAGTGACTCAAGATGCACCGAAATACTCTTTCAAGGATTGAATCCCTCAAAAGATGAACAATAAGCTATAGATCTGAAGCTCTAATACCATGTTGAAGTTGTAAAAGCCAACCTCATTGAACCCAATGATCACCTGCAAGCAAAATAACCTGTCACATAGAAGAGATTTGAACAACACAAAGATATTGCTCTGCAAACCAAGAGAGTAAAATTGCATAAAAAAAGGTGAATAATTACAAAAAAGATCAATTCTTAAGAAATGAGATCAAAACCCTAAAGTGAACCCTAGGATTTAATAAAGTAATTATTAAAGGGCCTAAGTTTAGCTTAAGTGAAATAAAGTAAAGGTGAATTAATTAATTAATCAATATAATTAAATTAATTAAGTAATTAACCTATTACTCTAAGAGGTTTCTTATCCATGCATAACGGTTTATTGTGGCTGCAAGGTTCTTGCCCTATTTCTCTACTAGTTCTAGGTTCTTTGCCTCTAGAGGAGGAGTTCTTCTAGTTTATTTGCCACAACTAAAGTGTGGTTGTGGCTTCTACAGTTGTTTTCCAAGTCTTAGTGGCTCCTGGTGGTTTTAAATTATGGGAAGCTATCTCTCTTACCTCATTTGGGGGCTTTTTGCAGAATTTTAGCGGTGATCTTCATCTCCACATGGGTGATCTCCTATCCCTATGTTGGTTTTTGGCCTTGGTTGGCACTGTGTTTGGTTGCTCCTCTTGGGGGTGGGGTTGTTCTTTTCTTTTGTGCTAGTATTTGAACCCTTTGATGGGTTTGGAAGGTTTGGTTTCTTCGAGGTTAGCTCATATGATCCTCTCTTAGACTAGTGAGTGCTTTTGGGTTTTCTTCCCTGGCTCTCTGTCTGACTTCCCCTTTTGAGGTGGGGTTGTCTCCTATTGAGGTGGAGACTATTCTTGTCAGCTTGGCTTGGGTGTTGCTTCCTGCTCAACTTCTCCTTTGTTGTCAAGGCTAGAATGGTTGGTTGGGGTTTCTTGGCTCAGCTCAAAGTTCGTTATTCTCCTATAGAGATGGAGAGTTGCTAGTGGAATTTAGGTTGGTCTTTCTTAGCTCTCTGTTGGGTGGAGTTTCCTAAGTTGGTTCCTTTGCTACTGTTGCTACTTCTATTTCTCTATAGTTGGTCTCTACTTGTGCTCCTTTGAAGGTGGTGACGAGGTTTGTGGACAAGGTGGGTGTGTCTGGGGAAAGGGATCTCCTTTTCCCTTTGGTCTATTTTATGTTTGGTGCCAAAAACTCGTGTTGTTAAATGTTGGTTGCAGACCTTGATTCAACATTTTATGCAGTTGGCTAGTGCTAGTTTTTCCCCTACTGCAGGGTGGTGCTCTTTGGTTTGGTCTCTTGGGTTTAAATTGAATTTTTCCTTCCCAATTGTGTTCTGGGCTGGTGTTTTGTTGCTACCGTTCCTTTTCTTTGTAGTTGTTCTGTAACCGGTTCTTTGCTCCAGAGAAAAGCTTTGGTTGTTAATGGTCCTATCCTACCTCACTCCTCATGAGTCTTTCTTTTAGAGGTCTCTCTTTTTGGAAGCCTCATCTCTTCTGCCTCAATGACTGCTTTGTAATGGGTACTAGCCTTTCCAGTTTTAATCTAATCAAAACAAATGACACAATCTTTTATTGAGATTGTGCTCCTTCCCAATCCCCTAACCTTCACTCATCTCTATACACACATTTTCATATATTTATCTAACCTTATTCATATGTACATACATTTTGATCATACATATATTAAATATTTCAAAATCTTTATTAAAAAAATAAATTCTTCATTCAATAAACTAAATACCTTTATTTTCTTATAAGTTTTCCATATATAAACATTAATTAGAGAAGAAGAGGACCAAAAGAATCAAAGCCAATAAATTTTAATTTAATTTTTGTTCCCAACATATCCAAAAATCTTTTGAATTAAAATAACTATTTTATTAAACCTATTTGAAAATTCCAACAGCATAATGGAAGAGCATTTGAATTGCTTTTTTCCATCCGTTCCCCACTTTTCCAACAGCATAACGGAAGAGCGTTTGAATTTTTCCTAATTTACATCATATTCATGTCGATGTTTATCTCGTTCAAACAATCCAAGAAAAGCACGAAAAAAGCACGTGTATTTCTGCTTTTTTCACCGCCACTAGCGGAATTGATCTTTTACAAATTGAAAAACATTCTGAAAATTTTGAAATTACCAGTTTTTTTCACGGTAGACAGTATGATTGTGTCTGTTGGCCCGGGAGAATTTGCATTTGGCAAGAGGTAAGCTATACCCTTTTTTTAATGAGATTCGAACTTGAGAATTTACTATGAAAGATCCATTACTTTATAGTTTAGGCCTGTCCTAATATCATTTGATTACTGTTTCTGGTAGATTACATGCTTGCGTTTCATTAAGTATTGATTTATTTACTCTGTATTTCTAGTAGAAGAGGGAATTCTCTATTTTTTTAAATTTATTTTGTATCTTTTGAAAATTTCTTCCTCGAATTTAGTCTTTCTATTGTTTAATCGTTGAACAGGTGCAAATCTGTTTTATATTTGTATGTGGGAATTCTTTTATATGGAAGTCTCATTAATCTAAGTGTTAAACTACTCTATTTTTTCATCATTTAATTTGAACTGTGTTGTTTCAATTGTAGATGGGATGGTAAGATCTGCAATTTCAGAAGAAGATCAGGGGCTTACCTTCAACTTGGGACTTGCATTTGACCTCTTCCCCTAAGGTAAGTTGCACTTAAAATTATATGCTCTTTTACAAAGTAAAATGTTTTGTGAGAATTGCTATGCCAAGAAATTTTCATTAATTTAAGGCTTATCTTTTGATTCTTTTGGTGGTTATAAGTACTTGTGTTCCATAAATATTTTGCTCATTTGCTCTTGGTTTTTTTGTTTTCGTTTCATTCTTTCAATCTTTTGAGTTGGGTTTTAGCTTTCAATTGTTCAATCTTGGAATTGGTAAAACAAAGTTTTCTATTTCTTAGTTGGAGCGTCATAAGGGTTAAGCCATAATATATAATGGATATTGATACTTTTCCATTGCTTTTAGTCAAATAAGGTAAACGATGTTTTTTACTTTTCTTCATATTTCTTTCTTTTGAATTTTCTAACCTAATTTATGAATTTCTTATGGTGAAATTTAAGTCATGAATTCTCTAATCAGCAAGCAAGGCTTACCTCATGTCCCCATGCGGCTGCTTAACTCCATTTTCTGCTTAAATTTAAGCAGCGGGAGTGTTC
Source organism: Sequoia sempervirens (assembly GCA_007258455.2). Classification (NCBI taxonomy): domain Eukaryota; kingdom Viridiplantae; phylum Streptophyta; class Pinopsida; order Cupressales; family Cupressaceae; genus Sequoia; species Sequoia sempervirens. The sequence goes on from VDFB02193867.1 coordinate 545,877,709, forward strand.
CCATGCATAAATTTTATTGTTGGGAAAGGATAATTTGGAATTTTTTCCTATTTTAATGGAGCAGCTACTGTTTAGGAATTGAAAATAAGCTGTGGGAAAAAAGGAGGGGCTGAAAATAAGCAGCAACTGCATATTGTTAAAAATCCACGTGGCTACACAAATTTCTTTGCCTCTTTTTTAAGATTTGCTTTCATTTTTTTTTTTAATTTTTTTTTTTTTACAAATTATTATTAATACTGTTAATACAAATTTCAGCTGGCTCCTAAACAAAAAGCAGAAAAATTAAGCATTCATGGGGGCATCAGCTCCACAAATAACTCCTAAATAAGTTGCGCAGTGGCTGCTAGCCAAAATAAGCTAAGCAGCCGCATGGGGACCTGCCCTAAATAGAGATTAAAAAATGCAGTGATATTTTCTGTTTTGCTTAGCTTATATCAGGAATGTGTGTTTGTGTTTTATTTCTTTATGTTTTTGTACTACATTAGCTAAATAGTGTTCGATTGCTCTTTCTTTTTAGCACATAATAGTTGTTTTCTTTCACTTCTTTATTAATAATTTGTTGGGTTTAGGCTTATTAGTACTCAATCTGTGAATGTAGACACATCAATTTTATATTTCGCAGTTGGAGTACTGTGGGATGAAGCAATGATATTTGTAACAGATATTCTTAATTTTTCCTTTCTTGTTGGCAAAAGAGGGCAATTGCTATCTTGTTTTTATGAATCCTATGCATTCGGTTTAGACATTCTACTACTCAATCCACCAGTGAGTGTAAATCAATTTTGTATGTCTATAATCAAGTGTTAGGAGATGAAGATATGGTTGTTTTGATAGATATTTCAGTTACATATAGACCCCTTATTAGGCAAAAAAAATGGAAACAAATTTGAAAGGAATTCTGTGTTGAGCACTTAAAGTAAAGAATTTTTTTTAAAAAAAAGTGCAAAGAATAGTTTGACATTAGATATGTACTGATTTTATTTGGTAAATGTCATAAGGTAAATATTTGTTCTTTTTTCCTTTCTTTTGAGTAGAAGAGGGTAGGCTTCATTTTTTTTAATCTTCTGAATTGGGTTTAAGATTTATTTATCTCAATCCTTGAATGGTTGTAGATTTGTTTATGTTTCTTATTTGGATCTTGCCGGGATGAAGAAATTATTATAAATATGTTGACTAGGCTATGTAGATGTTATAGGCCATTATACAACAAATAAACATTAATACAAAGTGATTCTTTCTTTTTACCACTGTAAAAGAAGATTGTTGGCAAAACTGTTTGCCAAGGATAGTTTAGCATCATTCCTATATAGTACTTTCTTTGTTGCTTCTGGTTTTGTCATTTGAAATTTTCTGGTTGAAAGAGGTCATTTCATTTTTTATTGTTAATTTGTTTGAACTATATATTATTTCATGATGTCTAAGCTTGAATAAGAAAATGAAAGAGGTTGCTAATCTCTGTTTCAAGTTAGACTTTCATGCTTGGCCATGATCCAACAATTTTAGTGGTTTTATGGAAGTCAATTGTAAATTTAGAAGATGGGTTAACTCTTTATTTTCAGCCAAGAGGGCAATCTCTATGTTTTTTCCTTGGATTGTTTAGAACCTTTTGAGATGATTATAGAATTTCATTTTCTCATTCAACAATAGGTCCATACCAATTTTATGTTTGTTTGATTGTTGATGTGATGAAGATATATGATTAATTTTAATTAAATATGTTGGATGAGATACATATATTGTGATTTATTCCACAAAACAAGAAAAAAAAATCTTATGTCTTTATCATTGTTAAAAGTCTTTTTTACAAAAATAATGTGCAAAGGAGCTTCAACATTGGGCAAATATTGGCTCATTTACCTTTTCTTACATCATCATTTACCCTTTCTTACATCAATAGTTGAGGAAATCTCTTTATTTTGAATCTTCTAAGTTGAATTTAAACTTTCTATTGTTCAATCCATGAATGATTTATAAGAAATTTAATATTTCTCAGTTGGAATAATGGTGGGATGAAGATATGGTTAATTTTGTAGATATTTTCTCCCAAGTACACAGGATAATTTATCATGCAGTAAATGAAAAACAGAGCAAACTGATTTTCCATCTTTACCACTATTAAAGGATTTTTTAACAAAAACTTTATTAAAAAAATGGTTTAGTATAAAGAATGTATTTATTTTATTTTGTAGATAGAAATACTTGCTTTCCATTAGGTAAATATCGGCTGATTTACCTTTTCTTTTTAGTAAGAGGACAGCGACTTTTTTTTCCTTCCTTATTTTGAAATCTTCTGAGTTGATTTAAGCGTTTTGTTTTTCAATTAAGTAATGCAGTCTTAGGTTTTTTATTTCCTTGAATCATAATATATATGTCTGTATATATGTGTATACATACATACATAATACATATATATGTATAACGACAAATGTTAGCTTGGTCCAAAGGCCTTTTTCAGGGGCCAATGTGGCACATAGGACTGAGAACATGGAAAGCCTTGCAGGTAGCAATGTGGGTTGGCAATGAGACTGGACCCTTCAAGACAATCTCCAAGATTGGAGGGTCAACTATCTATTTATCCTAATGTTAAACCTAAAGATACTGCGTTGAGGGATGAAAAGGGGTAGAGATTGTAGAAAGAAAATAAAGAAAAACAAAGGTTCATGTAAAATAGGTAGTCTTTATTACCAAAGAAGAGCTTAATAGCTCACCATGTAATAATCAATAGAAAGAAACATGTACACCGCAACTAAAGGTGAGACTTGAACTCATTCAGACAAGAATTTGCTTCTTATTGAGTCCATTGATCTATCAACCATTACATAATATTACTCTTGCAAAAACAAACATAGAGGCTCTCATATGTAGCAGTAAAGGGAGATGAGAATCAACTAATACATCAAGCTCAATAGCTAATTTGTACAAAATGTCATCTACCTATGAATGGGCACATAGGCTAGTAGTGATAGATAAGACTACCCAACCCACAATGAGTTTCCCACTCAAATTACATTTGAAATTTGAAATTGGAAGAGGAAAAGACATCTTTGCAGATTTTAGTGCCCTAATAGTTCCTATTGGTGGTTGGACATAGTTGTGTGGTCTCAGATACCTCGTTAATGAAGATGGCCACCTAATAATGCACTATTGCGGCCTTGGTAGTTAAAAATTCCTTGCCTAGGTAATGTACAGTTGCTGGCTATGAATGCCCAGCCTTACTTTTCTAGGAAATTCAGATTGTAGATTTGACTTGGCCTGTCTTTGCTACTCAAGTGTTGTAGACCTTCTTAGGATGATTTGGGGAAGCTGTGAATGCCAAAATTGTGTTGTTGTGATGCAAGGTGGAGTACTTTTGTATAGCAATGGCCATGCATCTCATAGCCTATTGAATGAACTTGATGGCGGTAGATCAAACAGTTTGTGCTAACTTTGGAGAAGTTTTCCCTTTGCTTTTATGTTAAACCTTAGTAGCACGCTACGTGACCTTGGTTAAGTTAAAGCTTAACTTAAAATGATAAATGAAGTGTAATCCGCTGATGCTCATGTTGAGCTCCTTTTAAGTTTCTTATATGATTGGATTGTCACATGTAATTATCTTATGGTTTTTCAGTGGAAGCCTTCTCTGTCTTTTGTGAGAGTCCCATTAGTCGTTGGATTAGATCTGGCTTGGTGCATCATTTTAAGTTTATTATATGATTGGATTGTCACATGTAATGATGCTTTTCCTTTTCAATGGAAGCCTTCTCTATCTTTTGTGAGAGTCCCATTGGTCGTTGGATTAGATCTGCCTTGGAGCATCAAATGATGCACATTCATTGAGACTTAGAAAATTACTAGAAGTATATGAAAAGATACAAAACATGAAAGTGTTAAAAGTGTGGTGGCTCACAGATGCCATGAAACATTTTATTGATTGGATACCAAATATACATGCTTATGTATATGAACATATTACATATATATGTGCATATATATATCATATAATTATACATACATATGTATTTATAATTAATGTATACACATATATAATTTATATATACATATGTATATTACATATATATGTGTAGTTCATATGAAATTAATTTTTTAACTTGCCAAATCTTGAATGAGGTCAGCCACTTGTAACATAGTATGGGGTATGGTTGGATTGCATTCTTTAGGTTCATAAACATTGTTATGCTAGAATTCACCCTATATTCGTTACACTGTAACCTCCCCACATGCCCAATGGCCTTATGAGACATTATTACGAGTGTCCCTTCTTACCAATACACCACAGCCCCTTAGAACTATATATATTTTATTTATTTTCTTAAATAGATTTACGTTAGATGGATTAAATGTCATAGTGTTTTAGTCTGAGATGTTTCCATAGTTCAATCAGACTAGAAGAAGCATCATGACTCAAGAGACATTGTAGAACAAAATCTCTTTTTCCTTCTTTGAACCATAATGTACATATTTACTACCAGATTGCAAGGTTTTTTCTTTTTATCTCTTCAGATTATGGAGGAAATGTAAACAAGAGCTTCCTAACTGCATTTTCCATTGTCAAATATTCAAAGCTCCGCGTGACCAATTGTAATCGGTAGCTGTTTAGTAGACACAATAAGTAAATACTTTTCTCTGCCAACTACCATAAGGGAAGAAACATGACTTTGTTTCTCATTTTATTATTTTTGTTCTTACAATCAATTATCATTCAAATTATTTCTAGATTAGGTTTTAACCTTTTATATATCTGTGCACCCTTACACGAGCAGTAACGATTTTCAAACACCCACTGTTGTTTTAGGAATATGGATATTATCTGCTCATTATGTATGAAGCTTATTTAGCTTTCTATCATTTGTCACTAGATTGCAATAATTCATGTCATATTTTAATTGACTGTCTATGAGGAAACAAAATTGAGGCAACATATAGTAGTTCAACTACTAGTAAATCAACAACTACAATGTTTAGACATGGAAACAATTGATGATAATTTGAAATATGACAAACCTTTTGCTTCAGATAAGAATGGGTTAATATTATCATTTTAGGATTGTCTTGTCAAGTTAATATTGTATAGTGACTTTAACATTTTTTCAATGTTGCCTGGTGAAGGACCATGCATGGCTGCACTTACAGATATGTAGTCCAGCTTGAAGTCATTAATTTATTCACTTTTCTCCCCTTAGAGATTGGAGTTGGTGCAAATCAAATAAATAAATCTCCTTGGAGTGGGTTTCAAGTCAAAAAATTCTGCTTCAATGGTTAGTATGTGAGAAGTTAGTTTTCACCTTTAGGTTTTAGCAATTGAACATTGATTAGAAGCATCAAGATTCTTTTTATTTCTCTATGATAGATAGAAATATGATGTGAATCTAATTGTGAGTATTGTGGGTTATAAATTTGCTAAACAGAATGATAGAGCACAAAATGGTGAACATGTTTCATGAATAGTTTTTAGCCAATTTTGATTCATGTCCTGTTAGATTTTTTTGATAATTCTCTTGCAAAGAATTTAGAATATTTACCCTTGAATTCTTGGAAAATTGAAATGTGCCTATGTTTTATCTTCAATGGTGTTCCATGATTTAGGTGTAGAATTCAACGTTTCTTCTTTAGACTGTTTAAGATCTCTACTAAAAGGATAAAGAAATGCAGGAAACTATAACCTACCGGTTCACTGTACATTTAAATCGTTACAAATCCACAAGAATATCTGAGTAGAAAAATAATTTATATGCTTTGAGTGGCAAATCATTTTTAGCTTTCACTGTTCCTCTAAGAAACATCTCTTTGACTTACTTTATTGTTTAAAGTCTTTAAACTTTACACATTCATATTTGAGGCTTGAAACATACAAAATGACTTAACCATGTTTTATGTTATAGAAATTTCAAATTATGATAACTATGTAAGTACAAACCGTAAGATTCAATTCTTCTTACATATATACATATCAATTGTATTGAAAATTTAAAAGCTATATATTTTATTTTTTAGGAAACACAAATCCTGCCACATTACTTTTGCTCAAGTCCTAATCACATTGTACTATTGCTGACTACAAGTATTTTCATCATTACTGCTGATATTCCCTTGGAGCTGGCACAAGCCATCAAGATTAATATTGTTATTATGACTATGTTATGTACTCATTGTAACCAAATAAATTGACTTGTGAATCATATGTAGTAATGTAACCCTAGACATATCATATACATAATTGCTCTAATATTTTTATTAATGTATGAAGTACCTCTCAAAAGTAGCTTGAAGTTTCTATTCTTAAAATTCTTTAACTGTGATGCAATGCTGATGCTAAGTTGTTCAAATTAATTCTACATCCAACCCATAAGATTATAGTTACCTGAACTTGTATTATTTTGAAAGTTATTTGTAATTTTATAAAAGATGGACTATTAGGTAAGGAGGAAAATAATGACCAAAATAATTTCTTCCTTCAAAGAATATGCTAGCACTTAAGAATGTGGAATTGAATATAAACTAATTGTGTGCAATATTGTCAAATATTTTGCAGGCAATTTGACAGATGAAACTTGCTTGTGGACAGCTGCAGATATTTAAAGGTTTGAAATCCAAACCAAGCAGACAGAGCAGAAGTCTATTTCTTACAATGCATTTATATTTTATAGTCATTCCTTTTGTCAATTCCCATGAACCCTATGTGGTTCATGCATATGGCATATGCATTGATACGCTTTTGGTTATTTTATTTTGTCTCTCTCTCAAATGATATGTAGCTATTTTGTAGTTATTTTTTCAAAGTTTCCTCAAGCATGCCCTAGCTTTCTGAGTATTTTAATGGTTATACAAATTATGACAATGTTGATTATTTGATAGAATGGAAGAAGCACAATATTTTACTGTGTGGATCCTCTATTATAACTATAAGTATCCTAGTGAAATGTCTCCTTTAGGAAATTAGTAGAAAATAATACCTTTAAGTCTTATTATATGGACAGGGGGCTTCACTATCAGTTTGGTATTTCCTTTATTAAATAACTTGACTAGACACACAATAAACTTATGTGATTCAATACAAGAATGAAGGCCATTTATGTAAGAGACCTGCCTGTCTCTAACCTTTGATTCTAATGCTAAAAGACTAGGGTTTGAATTCTTTTGTGTTTTCCCAAAGATTTCCAGGCATGAAATTAAAATTCAAGACATGTAAACATAAAACCCTACTGCAGCAAACATATATTATTATTAATTTACTTTTGAAAACTTTTACAATAGGGCATACCTGGAAATTCAATCCTCTTGTAGATCTGAAGCAATAATCTGATGAAGCACAGACTTGACTTCTGGATGAAGCCAACAGTGAGCACCTTCAGTTGGTATCTTGCAACCTTAGAGTGTTGATACAATGGAGAGTTCTCGTTCTCCAAAGCTGATACGCTCGCAGAAAACCCTCGGGCTTTCTTCCCCAAACGCCAATGAAAAATTATCAAATATCAATATCAATTCTGGATGAATACAATGGCCTTGGTTACCAAGCTGTAACGCCCTGTCGCGCAATCCCAAAGGAACAAATAAAAACGCAACAATTTTTCTTTTAAAGAACATAAAAAATGTACTTAAGTATTCCAACATAATAATGTTCTAAGCTGCACAACTAAATCCCTTGGGGTACACGAGGTGACATTACTAAACTAACCCATAACAAAGTAATAAATGAAATATTAAATAACCAATAATGTACATCCAATCATTCATGACATCAATTAAACATTCATTCACGATATCAAGAAAGATGTGAATATACCAATTGAAACCATACATACATATGACAATAAATGAATCATAAAGTTATAAAGTATATATATTTCTATAGATACAACACAACATAATCAGTAATTGCAAATGATAGTTCACGAATGATTACATGGTATGAATAAACATTACATCAATCTGATAGTACAACATAATAAACATATAAACAAATTACATCAAGGTCTTCCCAACATACGTGGGAGAGGTACATCAATAAATGAAATACATCAGTAGTACAAATGCACATTTGGAGCATAAGAATCTTGGATCAACAGCATCTGCCAAAACCCTGCAATGAAAGATACAACTGCAACCAAAGGGAACCCAACGGGGTGCGAAACACGTTCCACCCAACCACCCCTGTGCTTGGAGTAAACAAGGAAGGATCCCCGACCAAGCACATCTAACAGTAACAAAAGACTAACTCCATACAAGATGACATAACATCAAAAGACCACATAGAAACTAAACAACGATAAATCACCAAAGGTCATAACGATAAACCACTTTCGAAACATAACAATAAATCACTTTCCAAATAATACAACAATAAGTCACGAAACACATCATCAATAAATCTCAAGTCAATATCAAAAGACTATTTCCAGAGGACTTCAATAAAACAACACAAATGGAAAGCTAGAGGAGAGTGTCATTGCATGGCTTCACATGGATTATCCAGACAGCCTATCACAAGGTGTCGCCTCCATCTATACACGGATTATCCAGACAATCTAGTTCAAGGTGCCGCCTCCATCTATGGTTTTCCTGACAACCTATCTCAAGGTGCCGCTCCATAGGTTACTCATGCGGAATCGTTAACCTTTCGTGAAGACAAGGCAACAATCTTTCCAACACAGCCTTCTCGGTCCCCTTTAGTCTGTGATAGCACTAATAAGGTGGACGAGGCATCATAATTATCTTATTAATGTTTAAACCACCCACCCATGATTAATTGCTTAGGTTATCACTGATTACTCTAACTTTACGCGGGTTACCCTGACACCCCTTTGTGCGCCGACCCCCACTTAGAGCCACTCTCTCTAGACACTCAAACACAAATATCCAACACAAAAGGATTGTACCAACAAGAACTACTGAACCAACAATTGGAACATCCACGACGCAAAACCATCTCACCAAAATCATATGAACAACATCCACAAAGAGTACAATCCAAGTGTAAACTAAAAACCAGCCATAGTCAAAACATAGGCCAAACATCAAATTATGAGTTCAAAATTAACACCAGAATCCCCACCTCTGGAAGTTACTAATCAACAACTTAAGTTCCTATAACAGGATAAACTAACTCTAGGGTTTTCCCGCAAAACATAAACCAAATGAAACCATAATGTCTTACTCTTGAGACTAGTCATTGAGCCGATCGTGGTATTCTTTTGTTCGGGTTTATGTCTTGCGGGAAAACCCTAGAGTTAGCTTATTCTGTTATAGGAACTTAAGTAGTTGTTTAGGACTTCCAGAGGAGGGGATACTGATGTGTAATTGCGATTTCGTATTTTGATGCTTGGCCTATGTTTTGACCATGGTTGTGATTTAGTTTTCACTTGGATTGTACCGTTTTGTGGATGTGTTTCATATGTTTTGGCGAGATGGTTATGCCTCGTGGAGGATCCATTTGATTGGTTCAGTATTTCTTGTTGATACAATCCCTTTTGTGTTGGATTTTTGTGTTGAGTGTTTAGAGAGAGTGGCTCTAAGGGGGGGCCGGTGCACAAAGGGGCTATCAGGGTAACCCACGTAGAGTTAGAGTAATCAATGATAACCTAAGTAATTAACTATGGATGGGTGGTTTTAACATTAATAAGATAATTATGATGCCTCGTCCGCCTGTTAGTGCTATCACAGACTAAAGGGGACCGAGAAGGCCGTGGTTGGCAAAATTGTTGCCTTCTCTTCACGAAGGGTTAACGATTCCACATGAGTAACCCTATGGAGCGGCGCCTTGAGATAGGCTGCCAGGAGAACCGTAGATGGAGGCGGCACCTTGAACTAGGTTGTCTAGATAATCCATGTATAGATGGAGGTGGCATCTTGTGATAGGTTGTCTGGATAATCCATGTAAAGCCATGCGATGACGCTCTCCTCTAACATTCCATTTGTGTTGTTTTAGTGAAGTCCTCTGAAAGTAGTTTATGGATATTATGACTTGAGATTTATTGATGATGTGTTTTGTGATTTATTGTTGTATTATTTGGAAAGTGATTTATTGTTATGTTTCGAAAGTGGTCTATTGTTATGTCTTTTGGTGAATTATCTTTGTTTAGTTTTTAGTGTGGTCTAGTGACATTATGTTATCTTGTCTAGAGTTAGTCTTGTGTTATTCTTAGACGTGCTTAGTCGGGGATCTTTCCTTGTCTACTCCTAGCACAAGGGTGGTTGGGTGGAACATGCTACGCACCTTGTTGGGTTCCCTTTGGATGCAGTTGTTTCTTTCATTGCAGAGTTTTGCAGGTGCAGTTGATCTAGTATTCTTATGTACTAGATGTATGTTTACACTTCAGATGCAATTTATTTATTGATGTATCGACCCCCACGTATGATGGGAAGTTTACGATGTAATTTGTATATGTGATTATTGAGATGTATTGTCAGACAGATGTATTGTACTATCACACCATGTGATTCATTCTTGTACTATCATTTGTAATTATTGATTAAGTTGTGTTGTATCTATAGAAATATATATACTTTATATTTTTATGAGTCGTTTATTCTCATATGTATGGATGGTTTCATTTGGTGTATTCGCATCTTTCTTGACATCGTGAATGAATGTTTAATTGATGTCATGAATGATTGGATTTACATTATTGGTTATTTAATATTTTATTTATTACTTTGTTATGGATTTGCTTTTAGTAATGTCACCTCGTGTACCCCAAGGGATTTAGTTGTGCAACTTAGAACATTGTTATGTTGGAATACTTAAGTACATTTATTATGTTCTTTAAAAAAAAAAATTGTTGCGTGTTTACTTGTTCCTTTGGGGTTTGCGTGGTGGGGCATTACAGATCCCCTTTTATAATCTCTCAATTAGAAGAACTCAATCCTCTAGAAGCTTCTTTCCAATTAATTAAAATAATATTAAATGTGCCCTTTAGTCATAAAGTTATAATATAACTTTTTCATATGCTTTTAATGATTAATTATTATTAAAGTCACCTTTAATAATAATTAATTAATGTAACTTGCACATTACTCTTTATTTCGCCTGACCAACCACAAATTGGGATCAACGTTGAACTCACCACCTATCCAATTGCCCTACTATAAATAGAAATGCTAGACCCACATGACCTGCTGACTTACTATAAATAGTATGTGAAATTGAGTTTGAAATCATCAAGCGAAGGCGCATCCTGAACCACCCAAAGCTCAGAAGAAGAAACCACCCTAATAACTGCCCAAACAAGACCCTCTAACCATCTGCGTTAGCCTACGAGGGTCAAATGAGCCATCCTCCAAAAATTGATGCTCACGATAATGGGGATGTTATAGTTCGCCCTCCCTGAAATTGCTTGTCCCCAAGCAATCTCCATTGCAAAGAAACTCCATCCCTCGGAAGGGCCCAAAAGTAGCATTGTAAAATGTCCCATGCATCTCTAACTGCCTCCTAAAGCACCAACATAAACACAACTGTGCAAGCTATCCTTGGATCCCAAATCCAAAATAAAAGTCTGTCATGTCTGTCATCCTCAGACTTCCACTGCGCAAAGTTGATCTCAACTTCACCATGCTGAAAATGGTGAAGTAAACCCATGGGATCCATCCAAATTGCAACACTAACTTTGTCACCACCTGGATCCCAATATAATCTATACACACATCCATCCGTACTGTGGAGATATGAACATCTAAAAGTGTTTGTATCACAACAACTATCTCCATCCTCTGCTAGACTCCCATGGATGTGCTGACTCTGCAAGTAATCTCCCACAAATGAAAGACTCGGGTACTAGTACCTACTGACTCCATCTAGTGAAGATGGTGAATACCCCTCCCACAAAGGATGGTACAACCCCAAAGCCAATCCACACTGATGCATTATCAAGTCCTCTGTGTGTGGATCAAAAGAAAAGTGATGAGCACTCCTCATTGTGTAGTTGTGATAGAACACTCCAACTTCGGTCAATGACACATCACCAGCAATACTCAAATCAAGTAGCTGATCACTCTGACTCTGAAACCCAACAAGCTAGCATCCAAAATCATTTGCATAGGATGAAGTAACAAATTTGCTTCCAGGAGAGGTGTTGATGTGATTTTTGTGACCGCACCAACACAAAATAAAGTTTCCCAATGGATACTCTATCCTCTCTTGAACAAAGTTTCCTGCATGCTAAGATTGCAAGATAGATCATACATTTAACTCCAAGGTTCCTTCATGTAATAGAATACCCTCAGTTGGCTCGATGTGTTTTGCTGGTATTTCAAGGGGACTTACACAATTGTTCGGCAACATGCAACAGATAGCAGATTAAGGGCTTTCATGTAATTCGGATGATTTGGCAGGTAAGTGCATATTTCCTAACGTTAACCAGAAATGAACTGAATTTAAATGGGTGTAGGGGTAGGAAGGTTCTAATCTACTCTAAGGTGTGGGACATGGCGATCAATTCTTGCAGACTTCAACCGAGCCTTGCTTTGCCTCACTTCGGACAACTTCCACAAAACCGGTGCAATCTTCAGAGGAGTAGCGAATGATATTCATATTATAACTCAACATGCAAGTACCATCAAGACGATGCATACAAACATGTGAATCACAATTGAAGTTAAGTTTGAAAAGTAATCCAGTTGACCACGCAGGGCGAACCCACTGTCAGCGAGCCCGCTAGTGGTATGGATAAGCGAAGTCTTATTCAAATCGAGCACCACATTCCACAATTACTAAGTACTTGCATGAAATGAAATCTACTCTACTTAAAGTTACTTCAAGATGCTACGTGAATTGGAAGGATGAAGAAGCCTCGACAACTACTCATAACAAAGAAGAAATCACCATCAATGAAAAATTCTTTTATTATGAAAGCATTCATGACAAATTCTTACAAAGTACTCAAAGGGAAGACTTTCCTTCCTTTCCAATCTAAACTATACTATCAAACTATTCTATTCTATCAATTTTTCTCTATTCCTTCTCTACTATTCTAACTCTAATGAGATTACAAATGAGGGGGAACACCCCTTTTATAGATGGCCAAGTCCAACGGACGGCTCAGATTACAATCGGCTGGATGGCCCAGATCGTGCCACCTCATCCCTAAACAAGATTCACCCTAAAAACCGCCACCAAGAGGAGTGGGGTAATAAATGAGCCATTAATGTCCATCATCCTTCTAGAAGATTCTAGTCCAGAAACGTGTTCACACTGCTTTTGATCTTCTTCTTGACTGCAAACTGGATAAGTCTGGTCATCACTGCTTCAAATTCTTGAACATCAAGCCCACAACTTTCTTTCTCCTGCTCGACGATGATTTTCCTCCTTGATGTTGTTCTTCAACTTAGAAGTTCTTCAGGATTATTTCTAACCTTTGGGCCTTCATCTTTTCTTATCCTGGACTTGATCACTTCTTTGTCACTTGAGCTGGGCACAACTAAGTCTCAACACTTAGCCATTTTCTCCAAGTATTCGCTTCATCTCCCCAAGTCACCACCATTTAGTCTTGACGTTCCTCCTGCAAAACAAGCAAGGAGAAGAGCATCAGAACACTTCATAATATAAATTCACTTTACTTACCTGACTTTCATGCTTTAACTTTCAAGGGTTCATCGTTTTCCTCCAGCACAACTTTGCTTTCTTCATGATATTCCAACATCTGCAGGTTGGGGCATATAGCATTTGTACATCATATCTCAATGCCTTAGACAAATTTCACCCTTTTCAAGGGCGTATTTAAGAGATGCACTTTAAACTCATCTTTTGAAAGTATTAACTTCAACTGCATCTTCTTCAAGAAATTCACTTTTCCAGCTAAGGCATTGACAATTTTGATTTCATTCATCTCTGGCTCAGGAAGATTATCTTCACGAAGAATTTGAGCAAATTCACCTAGGCAGTTCCTTTCAAATTCATCGTTTGGAGCATTTTACCTTGAAAACACATTTTCTTCACTTTACCTTAGAAGATTTTTCAAATTTTCCCTAGGAAATTCACCAACCTGGTGACCATCAAAAATCTCCATCCTGAAGGCCTCAACGGACTGTGGAAGACTTTAAAATCCACTCCTCATCGACAATCTTCAATACCCAGAAGAAAATTTCTTTCAGAACTTGTCGAATTTATGGGTATACAATGAACGGGTTCATTTAATCTTTTTGATTTTCAACCTTAGAAAAATCTTCTTTCAACAAATTTATTCCAGTTCTTCATATCTGTGAACATTTCCTGCTCTGACTTGAAAATTTTTTAATCAACCCCATGCAGCTGACATCATTTGACTCCACCCATTAACAATTTATTCATGCTTCGGGAAAATTTTATCTCCTTCAAGTCTAGGCGTGATTTTCTAGAGAAGAACAATTTTGTGCCTTAGAAAATTTTAAATCACTTTGCATATGCACATTTGCCTTTCAACTTCAATCATTTCGCCAGTGATGGGAAAATATTGTTTCAACTCACTTAGAAAAATTTTCTTTCTTGAATGCCTGGAGTGCATATGTCATGAAAGATACATTTCCTTTTAAATTCTAACGCCTAGCACATTTTACTTCATGTTATGAACTTTGGGCGCAATTCATGTGTCATGAAGAATATTAGCCACGCCTTGGTAACTTCCCTCTACCAACTTTACTTTGTTCAACGCCTTAACTCCTTGTCTTCACTTGCCTTGCCCTCACATGTCTTTACTTGGGTGCATTTTGCATGTCCAAGAGGATGAAAGTTTCAACGCCTTTGCTTTGACTTTTCTTCCTTGCTAATCTTGGGCGCATTTCCTGTGGTGAGAAGGATTTTAAAGTTTTGTCTTCTTCCTAGCCAAGCTGGGCGCATATTGCATGGGGTGGAGGATATCTTTTGCCTTGACTTGTTTTGTTTTGTCTTTACATGCTCTCACTTGGGCACATTTGACCATAGGAGGAGGATGAAGATTTTGACCTTTTGACTTTCTCCTCTAAGCTTCTCAACATGGGCGCATTTAAGACATGTAGGAGGATGAAACTCAATGCTTTTCTTTTGACCCTTTTGACCTATTTTGAAACATGGGCGCATTTCCTATGTGTAGAGGGATGGGCGCATTTGAGCATAGGAGGATGAACATTTAACTTAGCAATTTTTTTTTTTATGTTTCTTCATCCTTGAGGGCGCATATCACATAGGCAGGGGAATGAACCTTGACTTAGAAAATTTTTAATCACTTTGCTTGTGAGGAGGGCGCATTTGACATAGAGTAAGGGATGAAGCTTCTCAACGCCTTTTGACCTCCTTTGACTTCTCTCAAACATGGCGCATTTGGCATGGTGAGGGGAATTTGTTTCAACACTTAGAAACTTTTGCAGGCTACTACCTTGAAGTGGGCGCATTTGGAGGTAGCAGGAGGATAATCTTCAACACTTAGAAACTTTTTCTTCAATTGTCAACTTGAACTTTTTCTTCAATTGTCAACTTGATGAGGGCGCATTTTCAAGGTGGAGCAGGATGAAACTTCAATGCCTTAGAAATTTCTTCAACTATCTTGCATGTGAGGGCGCATTTTACCCTTGGAGGTGGATGAACACTTAGAATATTTTTCATGACTTCAAGCCAGCTTCACAACGTCCTGCTATTTATAGTAGGTCTCTTGATTCTCATATCTTGGAAGCTTGGAATGATTTGAAATTTTGAACACTGGTCCTTCATGACTCCATCAGCCCGTTCACACTGCCATCCTGACCTGACCTGCTATTTATGGCACATTTTTGAAGGTGGTTTACTATTTATAGCAACTGCCTGATTCTGAGGCCTCCACAACTCCGTTTGACATGAAATTCGAATGACGTGCTCCTCATCGGGTGACTTGCCTGTTGACATTGGCGTCCAATGCTGACTTTCTATTTATAGCCTGATTCTGGAATGCCTTACTATAAATAGTAGGTGCTCCGAATGCCTTCAAATTTTACCAGCGGATAGCTTGAAAGATGCTGATCGCGGTGGTATACACTGGTTTTCGAAAATTCTGACTTTTTACCCCTCCTTTTGGATCCCGAAGCTGGAAACCCTAATTGGACTTGCATGCATACCAAATGACCTCCGTTTGACTTCTGTTTCTGTTGCATTGCAATCAGTTTGTGATTCTGAAGTGCTGGGAGGCAGCTGTCGGAGTGCATCTGCTAAAAATAGTAAGTTCCTGAATAGGTGGTCATCTCCGTTTGCATGTCACGTCACTGCGTAGCTCTCGAAAAACCCATAAGGAATATGCAGACATGCTAAGAAAACCCTGACATGCAAACCCTAAAAATAGCCTCCGAAGGCTGAACTCTGAAAGTCAATATCTCACTTTGCATGTTATATCATCGCGAAGGTCTCAGAAAACCCAGAAAGAATCACCCAACATGCGCTGAAAAACTCTGCATATAAGCTCTGAAATTTGCTCCGGAAGCTGAACTGCTAAAAATAGTAAGTTGTTCGCTTTAGCTCAAATTTTGCCAGTGATTAGCTTGATGTGCTCCGGATGCCGCATGACTGTCGAAACTTCAAGAATGCTGAGGGAATACTTGGAATTGCACACTTACTAAAAATAGTAAGTTGCCAGAATCTGATGAAACTTTGCTAAGAACCTGCCGAAAGCATCTTGACCACAACGTTAGTCTCAATTTTCAATTTATTCACCCCGTTCGACCTCAAATTGACCAAAAAAATATAAACCCTAATTTTAAGACTTGGCCAAATTTCACATTTAAATCCACTGACGGACACATCCTTGGAAGGTAGACATCAGAAAAGAGACAGAAAGAGAGAGAGAGAGAGAGAGAGAGAGAGAGAGAGAGAGAAACCAAAGCCAAAAGACTAGGAATGGAGCAAAAATTAGGGGGTCCCCATTTTGAATGGGGTGATGTGTGAAAATGTCACAACAAGAGGGGAACAAATCAATATAAGAGCCATACTCCCAACCAGATGACACTCTGCAAGTCGCCTGTGAAGATGATGGAGTAGTGTCGTGTACTATCACACAACTCTCTGGAGAATTCGCCACAACCATACAAGAGCTATCAGCTATCGAATTTGTATCATCTGTCATAGTACTGACCACTAGAGAACCTGATGTAACATGTGGTTCTCTGTTGCTTCCAAACAAAGTACTCAACTCAACTGAGTGAATTGCCCCTGTATCTGGAATGGATATTACCACATCCTCACTACAACCCATGGATTTCAAATCATGACCAACTGCCACTGTAGGAGACTGTACTATAACTACAGCTGGTAGAGACTGTGCCAAACTCAATACCACAGTAAGCTCCTCCAAACGTGACTGTGACTCCTGAAGGGTCAACTGGGCGCTTTGCAATGAGTCCATAGTTACCTCAAGCTCATGAGTGAGCTCGTCAACCTCCTCCTCTTTCCCCTTTAGTGCATCATAGCAAATACAATCCCACTCGAGAAGATAATTCCTGTCAGCGAGTAACTGCAAATAATTATGTTTCATTAATCCAATAGCTTCTTGTAGTGTATGGAGCTCTGCAAGGGAAAGGCTATTACCATTGTGCTCATTTGACATAGGAATACTCCAACCATAGGTCTCCAACATTTGTCGAGCAACATCAAAATGCTCCAAAGCTGTAACAATCATATCATCACTAACCTTTAACTGTCCCACCAGATGATGATACCCTTGTGACTCATCATTTCCAACCATGTCCGCACTATAGTAAGAGGCTGAATCTTCATCACTCACCTCATGATTAGCAACATCGTGTGTGCTATCAACCGTGCACACATCCATATCTAAGGTACTGCTGCTATGTACCTCAAAGGATGGTTCAATTGGCAAAGTAGAAGCTGCTGTTATGACAATATCTTCGCACACTTCTGCTACCAAAGTTACTGTATGTCCATCCATAGCACAATCCTGGGATTCAATGCCAACATATGAATTTTCTAACTTGTTATCTAAGGTCTGATCTGGAAAATCAGACTCACCATGACATGAATCCACAACATATAATGCATCATTAGTACCCAAATATTGAGTACCTTCATGTGACAACTCAATAGTAGCATCCTGTATACTTGTAGTCACTGCTGTCCCATGCTGATGCAAAGTTTTACTACTGCTGTCATGTAGATCAGAACTGTTATAGGTCAATATTTCCATGCAATCTTCATTCTTGACACTGGTATTTTGAGTGCCAATACTCAAGGTCACTCCCACAACACTTTCTGAACTTGCTATGACTTTCAAATCACCATCATGCTCAAGCAAAGGATTGTTGCCATCAAAATCAGAATTGTTATCATAACTGATAACAATTTCTTGAATGCTGTTATGTGTAGATTCCCTAGGATCAGCGGTATGCTGGTCACCAATTGCTGAAAACTCATTGTAGAGGTTTCTAGATACCTCACTTGAAGAGACCTCATGTTCTAATTTAGATTCTTCATGATTACTTTGCTGGTTGGTTTTCCCAGGTTTTGAATCCTCATAGGGTGCCCACATTATTCTATTTGCCTTGCTCCTAGGTCTCAAAAGGCAATCATGGTTTTCATCGTAAGGCCTTCTGCAATCGAAACACAACTTCTTCTTTTTGTTTTGTGCTGAGCTTTGTCTTGAAATGGAATCTTCAGACTACTGCAAGCTACGAGCTAATTTTTGTTGAGGAAGCATAAAGTTTCACTGAATATTATTTAAGGTGCTCTCAACACTTAGCTGCTCACATTTCTTTGATTTGCTTCTATGTTTGTTATATTCCATCCAATGCTCCATATATTGCTCGAAGTCTAAATGATCTTTGACTTTATCTATAAATGCTCTATAGTCCTCATAAGCAATCATTACCTCATCAACAAATTTTGAGGCCATAATTCTGAATTTTCTGATTTTGGAACTCCGAAATTTCATCAAACAGTTGCTTGTGTCATCTTTAAACTGTTGTTTGTTGTTTTGAATTTCTCAACAACTGGCAAGCAATCTCAGATTTAATTCTACAAACAGCTACAACATAAAGCATTTGACAATTGCAATCCCAACTCCTTAATAATTCGATGCACAAACATGTTCAATCTGTTTACAATTGTGTGCAATGAAATGCCTAGATTTTGGCTACAATGAAGATTGACTATGCTCAGATTAACAGAATCTGCCTAGAGAGCTGCTGTTCTAATCCTTCAAGGGAAGGCGACTGAGCTTAGTCCACAATTCCTCCATAACTCCACAAGGTTGTAATGACAACGCTAGAGGTAATGACAAGCAAAATGCATATCATAACCAGCTACAACATAAGGTATTTCACAATTGATTACTAATGGGAATGATAATGCCAATGTGAAAGATGAACTCAGACCTTTATTGACGCCTTCCAAATTTGTCTTTCCTTGTGACGGTTCTTTTCTTACTTGCAGACCCCCAAAATATGCTTTCCCTGTTTGCTATTACTCTGGAATGCCAATTTCCAGAGTCAACTAATGCACAATACCCTCCAGAGTATGCGATTTTTTTCTTCTCAGTTGAAGCCGCACCAGAACAAGCAATAATTAAGACTGAAGTATAGACACCTTCAATCTTCTGTAATATACGATAGCATCATTTAGCGTCCCTTTACCTAGTGAAGTCTTCACTTTGTCTTATTTGGAGACTTGGCAGATATCTAAGACATTGACCCTAGTGAATACCCAGCGTCTATTTCTTCCAAAAATATTAGCGGCTGGGTGTAAGCAGCTCCCGCACTTTACAAATAGAACCGATGTTTGCTTTCTAATGTGCAACTAAATTAATATATTGAAATATTCCCCTTAATTTTTTCCCAAAATTTAACACACAAATCAACAACCAATCACTGATTAGCGTTAGCTTCAAATGCAAATCAGCATAGAAAGTAACTCTAACCAAGAATGTTCACCAAGATCCCAATGTGGGCAAGGTGATAGCATATGGTCAGAGGATCATTAGGAATAAACTGAATTGAAATTACAATTCATTTGCTAATGTAGGCATCCACAAGCAGTGGGGATACTCCATTTATTCAGTGGGTAAGATTATTACATTATTAAAGTTGGCAAGCGAGCCATTTAAATCCTCACTTCCACTTATTAACGTGGGGGGAATACAATCCACACAACCATTTATTTAGTGGGGGGAAACTTACAATTAAAGAAAGATGATTATTTAAACTCAACCACTCAATCGTGGGAGTATGAAATTTAAACTAATTGTAGCAAATAAAATAAATAGCTGTTAGTACTACTAATCAACTTTACAATGAATTGAACAGCTGCAAATAAGAAAGACATGCTTCTAAATCAATCAATGGTTAGAGTAACACTTCCTCTAACTTTTACAATAAAAAATGAAGCTCAAACCAGCATTATATCAAAAACTAACAAGTCTGATATAAATTTGCAATTCTGGAAATGAATAACTAGCAACTATAAGAATCAATTAAATGCTCATAACTTCATCAATTTACTTCCAAATTGAGTGAAATCAATTGCAATGAACCTCTAGAGGATAGGCGCCCATGTCATGATGATGAAACAGCTTCAAAAAGCAACCATTAATTTACTTGCACAATTCCCAATGCTCCCAACATGGTACAGCCCTTAGCAAAGGCGATTTTGCAAGAATAAAAATAAATACTTTGAAATAAATTCTGATCTTCTATGGGAAGGGGCGCCCATGTGCTAGGAATCCATATCTTCAATACCCAGAAGCATATTAAAATTGTACAAAGCGCTGCTAATGAAAATCACCGTCAGCCATGAATGAACCAGCAAGCTCAAATTCTCCAACAATGAAGCTCAATGTGCACTTCTGAATGAAGCACACTCTCAATCCACCATCTAGGGAACCATAGTTTCAGGCCCGAAGAATGGAGACAAATTGCTAAGCTTTCCCTTAGCCGGATTCTGGATTTTGAACCAGCAGCATAAGTTTACAATATTTCCAAAGATAATCAGCTCTTCAAATAGCAGCAATATATAAGTTTCAATTGGCAAATGAAGCAACAAAAGACTTCAAATTCCAAGAAGTTGAATCACTTCAACTTCCAAAAGGGACGCCACCTTTTTGCATTTTACTTTTTTTGAAATAATAAAATATTACTCAACCTCCTTTAGGCGTCCAACTTCACTTTGCAATAATAAAGCATTTAATAATTCATTAAATGCACAATTGACCCCCTTAATGGCTCCTCTTTTAAAACAACATGAAGTTATTACTCCTAGGCGTGGGTTACAACTGATAAACATGAAATTTGACTAAGTATAAAAACTTAGTCCATGGAGATAACCAAAACCAATGCCAATACTGAAACTGATGGATAGCAAGATGATTTGCGTTGAACTGTTGATGATGCCACTGCCAAAATTAGACTTACTAAAAATAGCCAACTGCTATAAATAGTAAGTTCACATCAAAACACAGAAAGCCAAACTGAACACTTAACTGCAAAGGATTGAACTGCTGCTAGATAGATATTGCCAAAAGATAGACTTGCTAAAAATAGCAAACTGCTATAAATAGTAAGTCTGCACAACATCCTCTGAACACCAACTGAGCAGTATCTGAAAGAGGAAACTCTAATTTTCTGCTTCAACTTAGCCTACGGATTTCCGGAAATAGGCTAAATCCAAAAGAAAAGCATATGGCCAAAATGGGGACATTACATATATATGACTCCCATACCTCCAACAAATACAAATATGCCTCAATAAATCCGATGCCCAAACATATGAAAGCCTTTAGACTTCAAGCAGGACCCAATGGGAGCCAAAATCAAATTACTTTAATCTTTTGTCTGTAGCTAGCTGCTCACTTGGCGCCTCTCTAATTTGTCTTTTCTTGCAAATTATTATCAGAACTTTCTTTGTGTGATAGCGTCCTTAATGAATTCCTTCACACTTAGTGGCTATTTAAATAAGAAGCAGCTCTTGATGAAGAAACCAGAATTCAAATCTTAATCTTTATTTGTCTCTCTTGAAGACTTCCTTTGGTTTTGTGTATTGGAGCAGGCAAGGAGAGAGCTCCTGACAGGTCACAAGCGGCCTCTCCTTATTTGAAATTTGTCTTCATTAGACGTTTGCCTTTTCCTCCACGTTTTGTATTAGCGCCTGACAAAGTGCGTCTGAAAATAGTCCCCTACAATAATTTTGTCATTTCCTCAAACTACAATTTCCTCCTCACTTGTATTTGTTTTATTTGCAATTTGGATTATTCGATCCTCACAAAGCGGCTAAATAAAATATTTTTTTCCAATCTATAGACTTCCACGTTGACATAAGACGCCCTTCTTTAACTGATCGCTTAAAGCCTTTCTTTCTGGAAATTTCACAATTTCTTTTCACTTTTCCTCTACTACGTTTTGACTTATTTGCAAACCTGTAGAAGTTTTCGTCTTTAGCGGCAATCATCAAATAAGCAGGACCCGATGAAGCAAATAAGACATTGATTCTGACGGCTTCTTGAAAATATTTCGATGACTAGGCAGAAGATTTTTTTGAATGCTGGGCAAACCTTTTAAAATATCCACCACTCATATAATTTGAATCATACGAAGCAACACCCGATTATGTGCTTGTCTCAATAAATCTTCAACTACTTGCCTGCCTGTTGAATGGTATCAAGTTGCCTTATTCCTGTCATTTCTGCGATGACTGGTAGATGGGAGAAAAATTCTTACATACGTAAATTATTGGCCCCTCACATAGACTGTCACAATAAACTGGTTCCTGATGCTTAAAATAAGCAGATTAAACCCCACCAAAAGAAATCTCAACCCTGAAAATTACGATTAATTTATCTCTGCAAATCTATAAACTTTGATACCCTGAATTTTTTATAAACCCTAGCAGATTGAAATTTTCTTTTTGCTACAGAAAAACACAGGATGGCAGGATTTAGGCTCTGATACCACTGTAAGAATCCTGTCTGTCTCTAACCTTTGATTTTGATGCTAAAAGACTAGGGTTTGAATTCTTTTGTGTTTTCTCAAAGATTGTCGAGCATGAAATTAAAATTCAAGACATGTAAACATAAAACCCTACTGCAGCAAACGAATATTATTATTAATTTACTTTTGAAAACTTTTACAATAGGGCATACCTAGAAATTCAATCCTCCTGTAGATCTGAAGCAATAAATCTGATGAAGCACAAACTTGACTTCTGGATGAAGCCAACAGTAAGCACCTTCAGTTGGTATCTCACAACCTCAGAGTGTTGATACAATGGAGAGTTCTCATTCTCCAAAGCAAATACGCTCGCAGAAAACCCTCGAGCTTCCTTCCCCAAACGCCAATGAGAAATTATCAAATATCAATATCAATTCTGGATGAATACAATGGCCTTGGTTGATCCCCTTTTATAATCTCTCAATTAGAAGAACTCAATGCTCTAGAAGCTTCTTTCGAATTAATTAAAATAATATTAAACGTGTCCTTTAGTCATAAAGTTATAATATAACTTTATCATATGCTTTTAATGATTAATTATTATTAAAGTCATCTTTAATAATAATTAATTAATGTAACTTGCACATTACTCTTTATTTCGCCTGGCCAACCACAAACTGGGATCAATGCTGAACTCACCACCTATCTAGGTGCCCTACTATAAATAGAAATGTTGGACCCAAATGCCTGTTGACTTACTATAAATAGTAAGTATGTGAAATTGAGTCCGAAATCATCAAGCGAAGGTGCATCTTGAACCACCCAAAGCTCAGAAGAAGAAACCACCCTGATAACTGCCCAAACAAGACCCTCTAACCATCTGCGTTAGCCTATGAGGGTCAAATAATAGGCTAATCCTCCAAAAACTGATGCTCGTGATAATGGGGACATTACAATTTATTGTAGAAAAAGTTGCCAATTAAACTCTTTGAAATGCACTTGAAAAGTATTTCAGTGTTGCATTGCTTTCTAGTTTGACATTGATGTCAATAAACTCTAGCTGCTTTTACGCCTCTGATATCAGCTTGGGCTCTTAGCACATTTTGTTGTTCTATGTAAAATATAGCTAATATTTCTGGTTCTTCTAAGTTGTTAAGATTCTTAAGAGTTCAAAGGATTTCATGTCTAGTATCATTCAATGATTAGATCAGTTGGAGAAGTTATCTATAAGATTAGTTATATGCTCATGCTCTAGCAAGACACATATATTCGGTTAAAGATTAGCCTAGTTTTTCAAATTAATAGATCTTATGTATTAAGAAATAAAGGCTACTTTTACACAACTAGTATGAAAAATTTGGGGTTTGATTATGGGTTAATTTTAATGTATCTTGATGTTGCCAGCAACATTTTTAATTCAACAATATAGTCAAAAAATTTGACAGTTATAAAAAAGAGTTGCAATGGTGGATGATTTCATGAGTTTTGTCAATTTTTTTGTGGGTATTTAGAGGGCGCTGAAAGGAATTAATACAAATAATTCCATTGGTGGCCTTTCCATGACCTTGAAACCATTTCATGTTGACAAGTGGGCCTAGGAAATATATGAAACTATAGTATGTAGTTAGCTGGTGGCTAATAATATGCTTATACAGATTATGGGACATAGTGTAATGGGCACCCCAAATCTGACCCAAAATTTTACCTTCAGCTGTATAGGAATTTTGTCAAATAGTTGGCAGCAATACCCTAATAACTCCATTTGGGTTTCAAGCTCCTTATGACTCCGGAAGATGTTTGTTTGAGTTTTCAGTTTATTTGTTTTTTGTTTCAATGCAGCAATGAAAGACAATAACATAGAAAGAACATAAAGACATTACTCAATGAACTATCTTTGACAACAAAATACTTGCTCACCAAACAATATAATTTTATTTGCATTAAAAACTACATACTCATTGATCAATACAGCAAACAAATCTAACTCACAATGCCACGCTGTCCTAGTTCTTTAGCAGCGCTGAGTATGTCTTTCCTATGGTGCGGCTGGCCCAAAATAATACACAACAGTCTCTATATTTTCCCAAGGAGCTCGAACTAATCACTTCAATAAGCAACTTCTGCTCAAAACCTTCTGCTGGTAAGATATTCAAACCCATGCTAAAAACCCTTGTTTGTTTCAGAATAAACCTCCTGACTGTAGTTTCAACAGCAAGGAGATTGTTGGAAAAGAGGGGAGACGTCCTCAAATCCCAAGCTTGAATTGACCCTTCCAAAGACTTCACAATATTCATTCATTCATTCATCCATTATACCCTCATGGTGTCCCAACATGCTGGTTTAATCTCTCCTTCATGGGTCGAACTCCCTTGTGCAAGCAATGTGGGACTAAAGAGTCCAAATAACATTTTAATATTGAACATTTTAAGGCCCATGTACTTACATGAGGTGTCCAATGCCTAGGAAGCTCACTTTTCAAAACAACTTTAATAAATAATAAAGTGACTTTATTAATGAGTTTTTTATTTCATTGTCACTTTATAATAAAGTATATTATCTTCAGGCATTAAAATAATATGAGTCTAATTCGGAATACCACATATGATAGCTCGTTGGAAAGCTCCCGATCAAACTCTCCAAGTCCAACACTGAGAATTCCCATATCACCTGATTCCCACTGACTTACTAAATATAGTAAGTTTGGCCAAAGGCCCCAAATAATGTCATAGATGAAGTCCTGGAAACTACAGAAGGAAAGATATGACCAAGGAATGCCTGAAACCGTGAAATCCAACTCTTGAGTCCACCCTGATTGACTTACTAAAAATAGTAAGTCCTGGAAATACTGCCAATTGAGTTCCCTGAATGTCTCATTAGCCTACGGGAACTCCTGTAATAGGCTAATCTACTGCTCCTGATGGCTAAATCAATTTGGGGACATTACATTTAGCATATGCTCTTTTGGTATGCACGTTATACAGAGACATTTTTTTGGAATGTGGGAAATCCCTAACATCATCATTAATATGATGAACATGTTTATACAATCTGAAAAAATGCTGGCTTTAATCCACTCAGATGTAAGATAAGCACAGTTCTTTGCTTTGATATGCCTCTAATGAGTCAACAATCTTAAAGAGGCATAGCTGTTTGTAGTACAATGTTACACTTATTCCTAATTGCCAAGAAATTCCATTTGAGGAACATGAACCATGTACCCATCCCTACGCCCAAAATTTCTTGTGATTACATTTACATATAAAATAGCCATCTCTTTATCATTTAATCATGTACTCTAATTTGATTGGCATCCCTGTACCTATCCTCATACCAAGTCTGGTAGCCCTACATCTCTTGGTAACTATGCTCTTAGTACCACAGTCTTTTATGATATCCTGTTTATCATATCTTCTAACCATAATCAACATTATGAACTAATATATAAGATATTTGGATGTTGTTTGGTGTTTGGCAAAGTTGCTGCCCTTGTCCGGATATATGTATATGTCTATCAGATGCAAGATGTGGATATGATACTACCATATATGGCATGGATACTGTATCCAGACTTATCCATATATGAGCCTATATATTTTGGTCATATCTGATACCTCTGGATGGGACACCACATTGTCTGGTGCCATACTTGATTTAATGTTTATGAAAAAACATTTAAAATGTACTAGTTTGCAATAGTTTGAATGTGTGTATGTGTATGCAATAAAAGTGCTGGTTTGTTGCTTTGAGTTGACTTGCATAGGAAAACACAAACAAAATGAAACAAATCTAATACATAAACTAGTGCAAATATGAATTTATCTAACAATCTAATAAGCTAACTAATTACTAACAAAATTCTATGTTAAAGGATTAATCTATGAGCTAACAAATTCAAAGCTTATAATCAAAGAAACATAAATACAATACCAATCTTTTGGAAAAGTGATACAGACCAGGAGCAAGTTGAGAAAAGATCAATGCCAATGTTGATGTAGTGCTCAGTAGAAAACACTGTTAGTGTATGCCGATGTGAACAGTCAATATTATTGATGCCCAGAACAGGGGGCAGTTGGGTAAAATAATGGCAAGATGACAAAATGTTGTTGTAATATTGATAAGAGTAGACAGTCACAAGAACAGGCTGTGACAGAAGACTAGAATGGGATGAATTTACAGAAAATGGGCTGAAGGGATTTGTTGAATGACACAGTTGCAGGGAATTGGCTGCAATGGTAGAGGTGCAGAGCACAGGCTGCCTCCTTTGGCTCTGGTCTGAGAAATGAACGAATGAGTGCAAGGAATAATCCTGTCCTAATTTGGTTGCAAAAATGTCATTATATAAAGAAGGGGGATGCCAAAATAACAAAACTGCACTCAAAGGAGGGAAAAAAATGCTGGGGCCAAGAAATCTACAAAATTTGTGATGATGACTCTCAGATTTCCAATTTTGAAAAATGAAGTAAACCTGCGAGTTTCAGTAGATAAGTAGTTTTGAAACCCTCAGGGTACAAGTGAAACCGTTGCTGGAGTTTTGATTGGCTAGAAATGAAGGCCAAAAATAGTAGAAAGATCAAATAACAACCACAATTTTTTTTCTTTTTTTTGGGGGGGGAGGGGGGGCGCAGTGGGGGTAATATGGCAACCTTTGACCAACTTTGACACACAAAGAAGACAGTTTGGATAGAAAGCACACTAAGGAAAACCTAGGAGATTGAATTATTGGGAGATGTTCTAGGATTCAAGATCAATTGTCACTTTATGCCATAATGGCTCAGGATAGGTGTTTGATAATCATCAAACCAAAAAAAACTGATCTGTGTGATGGTCTGCAAAGATGGGTAGTTATAGTTCCAAGTCAAGTCCCAATGACTAGTGATAAATGGCTAAATTTTGGGTCAAATCTATGCCATGCATGATTGATCTTGTGCCTCATGGAAATGACCTGAAACAGGATATAGAATATTAGTTAGAGATTAAGTGCATAGGAATATGGGCTAATAAGGAGGTGAATTCATGTAAACATGTGAAAATAGGATAGGAATAAGGTTAAATGCATGAAAATTTTGGAAGGAGAGAATGAATAAGGGTGGATAAAGTTTGATTAGGGAGCCAAACTTAGCACTACAGTGTGCCACATGTCGCTATGTGATTGTATTAGGGCATTCCCTCAAAATGGGCCTAAAACTAAATGGAATTGGCATAGGTATGCAAATTTCACCATTACTCTTTTATTGGAGGCTTTGTTGTGACATTGGTAATTGCTTATTTAAATTTATGTCTTGGGTTGAGAAAATTTTCTCAAAATTTTTAATTTTGAAAATGGAAGAGGGGGAGAGTGTATGGGAGATGTAGTTTGATGGACAATAATTGTGAAGTAATTTTAGTAGTACAAATAGAAGGAAGAGGAGGTGTGGGGTTTGGGGATGAATATGGTAGGCATTGCAGTGGGAATTATTAGGGGGACGAACAGGGTGGTGGTGTGAGGTCTTGCATGCTAGGAGAATCTTAACCTTTTTATAAACACTAAATATTAAAACTATCTAAATATTTGAACTTAAACACCATAATATCATTCAAAAAATAAATCTTAAATACTAAACTATAAATCTGAAAACCTTGAACACTAAAATTTAAACTCTTGACCCTAATATTTCAATCATTAACCCTAAAATTTAAATCTTTAAAACTGAAACCCCTTATCTCTCATCTTGATGTGAATGTTGTGTCTTTTGTATACTTTCTTGAACTTTGAATTTGTATTTAAAATAGGCTGTTATGCAAAACATTTCATTTTCTAAGTGAAAAATAATTTGCCTCTGTTTCATCTAAAAAATGAATATAAGTTCAGGATAGAGAATTTACCTATTTAGCAATATCATAATTTTTAATACCATTTTGTTGGAGTTTAGTTGTTCCAAAGAAATTGTTCTCTTGTTGAACATGAACAGTTAATCAACAGGTAAAAACTATCGTATTATCCACCATTTATCAACCTAGGAGGAAATTACCATGAATCCTTTGATTTCTGCTGCTTTTGTTATTGCTGGTAGATTATCTGTAGGCCTTGCTTCTATTTGGCCCAGGATTGGTCATTGCACTGCTGCAATAGATTTACATTATATTTATTTGTGCAAATTGGAACGAGAGAAAGAACAATGCTTAGGATGCCTTGAGAATTGGCTATTATTAGCTATGGTATAGGTAAGTTTCCTTATTAATAATCAAGTTGGTTACAATATTTTTTTAACGATTATTGCTAAGACAAGTTTTATATTTTTTTGATCCATAAATGAGGGAAGTGGATTCCTCTCCCTTTATATTAACTTTAGATAAAATGGTTACAAAGATTACCTTCAAAAGCTAGCTATAACTAGGTGCAAAACTGATTGAAACTTAGATTGCTAGAATAAATCTAAAACTTGAATACTCAAATGATGAAACCTTCTATTAAAGAAAGGACCTTGCTACCCTTTTTATTTTTTGAATGAAGTAGTATTTATGTTAATCCTTCACTTTTTCAGAGGATTATTTCTTCCTTTAAATCACTGACCACACTTCTAAATTTTTATCTAGAGATTCTTCCTTCGAATCTCCATAAGCTAATTGAGACATCCCACTAGGGAAAGACAATCACAAAATTTTGGTTTATCATTAGAGACCTAGGACGGGTTACATCAACCATTGACACATTGAAAAATAAGAGTGATCATCTATCACCTTTTCTACAAGGGATTTCTTTGACGAAGATACAATATTTAACTCTTGTTGCTAAATTGGTGTTGTTGAAGCTTTCGTTTCTTCATTTAGAGCAATGATATATTGCCCTTCCTAGGGTATACAGGAAAAATTTCCATGATCATAAAAATTGGGACTACTTATGACTAGGAACAACCATTCTTCTTTAGAGAGAGAGATTTAGGCAACCCCCTAGTAAAATCTATGTCAATGCAAATTTGTGCAAAAGTAGTGTTAGAATACACAAAATTTTTACGGAATGCTCTCAAAATATTTCCTATGGAACTACCGATCTCCTGCAACCTTGAAGCACACAAAAATTGTAAAGGTAACCACCAAAGATGCACCCAAACAAGAATTGAAGAAAAGGAGTCATGTTGAGGGTTGAAAGAGGTATGTTGTAACTTCAAACCTAAGAAATATCCATCCCAAAACAGCAGTCTTGAGTTAAGAAGCGAGTTCTTGTATTTCTCAGTTTATGCAAAATAAAAAATCCTTGAGTGCAAAGTAAAAAAGGAAACTTTCATCTTCACCAATGGCATCCATACCTCAAGGTGGACCATTGATTTGAAAATGGCTTAGTCTATTGGATGGGGGATGTTCCAAAG
>VDFB02193867.1:545907984-545967980 GCA_007258455.2 Sequoia sempervirens
GTTAGTATTGTAGCGATGGGAGATATTTTTCTCCTAGATAAAAAAAAAATAAAATGAAATGATGTTGAAGGTAGGTTGGCTTTTGATGTGCAAATAATATTTTATATTTTTTCTATTTTTGTTTGGGGCCAACCTAGAGATGAGGTCGCCTAACTTTGTATATAAGGGAGATGATTATGTCTCATTTCATCATCAAAAGTTCATTCTCTCAAATTCCAATCTCCTAAGCAACAGTAGAAGTTCACATTCCTTAGCAGCAGATCAAACTCTTTGAAGAAGTATTATCATTCATTCAAGGAGCGACATATATTATCGTATGAGATTCGACCTTGTATAAGGCTTGATTGTTGTATGCAGTTTTGCAATTTTTTATTTGATATAAATAAGAGATCTTTTGCTGGGTTTTTCTCCTTCAAGTTGGAGGGTTTTCCTAGGGAAAAATCATTATGTTTCTTGATCTGTGTGTTGTATTTCTACTTATTTCATTTCTGATATGAAATTAATAGTCCCAACTGAAGAAAACATGGTTTGGAAAAACCTAGAAGTCACATGAGAATCCCTATTGAAAATAGTCTTCTAATGAACTCCATGTAACCTAAATACCTCTTGAATAAACTTCTGAGCTATAACAAAACTCCATCTATTAGATTCCCTAGGAGTAAATGAGGAGCCTTTGTAAGCTTATCCACTACTACTAGGATGGTGTTATGCTTATTCCTTAACATTGGAAGACCTTGAACAAAATCGATGCTAATTGTTATGCCTTGCATACACACCCCAACTTTTTGCTTGGAAAAGTTGGGGACCCCCTCTTTTTTCTGTCATTTTGTTGGTTTGTTTCAGTGTTTTCTGTGCTTTGTTGTTCTCGTTTCGTTTTTACCTTCTTTGCTTGTTTTAATTTTCGTCTCTCATTTTTTGTTTGTTGTCGTTCTGGTCTTGTCCCAGAGTTGTTCACAACCCTCAGGCCTTGCTTGTTTTGTCAAGCTTGGGTTTCGAAACAAAAACTTGAACTTGTCCTCAAGAGAGTGTTCAGGTTCCAGGTGTTGTTGCAAATTCGATCTTCGCTTGCTTGACATCTTTGTTTTGTTAGAATTGGGTTTCAAAATGGAATCAACACCTAACACCTTTCAGGGTTTCAATTCCTTGTTCCATCTTGGCTCTGATCTTTGATTCTTTGTTTTCTTTTGTTTGGTTCAGAATTGAGTATCATACCGGCACCAGAGCCATGAACCTTTAAAGGTTCCTATTCTTGATTTTGTCTCGATCCCGATTTCTCCATCCGTTGTGATTTTTTCCTTTTGGGTTCGGGTTTCATCTTCATAAAATCATGGATATCCATTAAATCATAAAATCTGAGTAAGGTTTCATCTTCTCGACAAGCACTCATGCAAAATGTGCAAGCAATGTGATAAGGCATAGGCATGACATGTGAATTGTTTAACAAATTAATGGAATTATAGCAAGAAAAGCTTGAAATTTGTTTTGTTGAAAAGGATTTTTAGAAACTTTCAAGTAAATATGAAGGCACATAAGCGAAGACAGAGGCACCGATGATTGCAAGCGTGCACAAAGTGTTTTGGTGCAAACAGCCCAGAGCAAACACTTTAATCAGTGGGCAGAAGCTGTAGATGAGACAGAGAGAGATCATGATTTGCATGATTTATATGACCGTGTCATACAATGTAAATCACTATTCAGATGCAAGCTTTTCCCAAGGATTATTTTCCTATTTATGGAGTCAATCAACATGTGCCTTGGTTCAAAGAGGTATGCTCGATCCCAAAGGCTATTTTCTGAAGGTAGGTTGAAGCTTATGCTTAACAGTAATGGAGGAGGTAAAGCAAAGCACTCATCCAAAGTTTCTAAGAAGAAAACCAATGTTGGGAAGGATGAACATCATAAAGGAATTTAAACTGCATTTGGATGTGAAAGGCAGAATGAAATTGTAGAAAACCTATAGAAGCAATTCTCCTTGATATGCTGCCATGAAGACAATCAAAGGGGGAATTCATTATCTTAATTTATTTCAATTATGATTTTTAAAGTCAATTTACATGTAATTGAAATAAATTGAAGTAATTAATCTTTGGAATTAATTAAATTTCATTAATTGATTAATTTTATTAATTAATTGATGCTTTGTGTTCTAAGGTACTTTTGCAAATTAGGAAAGATACCTGATCTCAATGAAGATGATTTGCAAATCAAATATCTAAGAGAAGAGGTTTTCTAAAAGATTGGCAAACTGTAGAGAATTGAAGGCTTCATGGTCTCCACTTGGAGTTGTTTCTAGGAAAAGATGTTGCTTACATCGTGCAAGACGAAGGACTTAAAGTCAAACTAGAGGATGGAGTTTCAAGTTGAAGTTAATTGAAGTCAAGCAAGAGCTGAAATTGAAAGTTTCTTGGTGGAAAGATTGTTTGCATGCGAATGCTACATCTTTTGTATGAGTTGTTTTAGCAAAAATTATGTAATTAGCTGAGCTGTAAATTTTCAGATCAAGCTCATTTGAAAGAGTTAGAAAATTAGAAAAATCAATTAGGCATCTGAGTTAGAAGTTTCAGCTAGTTTAGCAATAGAGTAGACAATGGAGTTTTTTGCATTTTTAGTTAATCAAGTCAATTTGAAGACATTGGTTTCTGTGGTGAAGCTTGCTAGATTTGTAAATGTTGTTTATCTATTTCGCAATAGTAGAAGCAACTATATTTAAACCTGCTTTAAGTTGTTCTTTGGAATGATATTCGTTGTGTTAATCATTTGATTTAGAATTCTTCAAGGAATGAAGTTTATCTTTTCTTTTGATTGAATTATGATTTGTAATCTACTATTAATATTTGCACTATGAATGAATGACTTTGTATTGATCACAAGTTGATTTATTCTATAGTTTAGTTTATGAATTTCTTGGAGAGTAATAGGTTTGGTTAACTAAATGAATCGACATTCTTTTCTCTCTTGTGTCCCTGATCTATCTTTTTCTTTTTTTTACCCCCAGTTAGAATAGGTGTAGATATGAGTTCGATCTTGCAGCAACCAAGAAGCTCAATAACCAGCAGGCCCCTTGAACATTATAGTCTCATTGACCACTCAACAAAACAACAATGTTGTGACCCAACATCAAGGTCCTTGGAAGGTGATTGATTTAACGATCGTTTATCTCTTTCAGGAGAGATAAGGTGATTACATCTTGCCTGCATGTTGTTGTGTCAATTTGGCCATCAACACTAATGACTTACTATTTACTTTCAGGAACTTCATGAGGATACAAAAGACCTGCAGGGTGATGATGCTTTGCCTTCACTCTTTGAAATTCTAAGCAACTTGCTACAAATATTGTAGCATCCCCTTTCATCCCTTTCTAAAAATATGATGGCTTGACATCAACCAACAACTTGGTTACTCCAAGATGTCTAGAATATGGTGTAGTATGAACTCCTTTCCACACCGAATTCCTTAATTCCTCAAAGTTAGGTACATAGATTATTCCCTTAAACCTTAACAAACCATCAGGTTCAAAGTGAAATCCTTCATACCTTGGGTCTTGTGGATTATTTGAGAGTGCTTGCTTGACTTT
Organism: Sequoia sempervirens; assembly: GCA_007258455.2. Lineage (NCBI taxonomy): Eukaryota > Viridiplantae > Streptophyta > Pinopsida > Cupressales > Cupressaceae > Sequoia > Sequoia sempervirens. Next base: position 545,911,559 of record VDFB02193867.1, read on the forward strand.
CTCACAATATTCGTCACCCTTGGATTTCTGCAACACTTGACCCTTGAATTCGGTTTGAATTGATATCATTGAGGAGATATGACTCCTATGAATCAAGGCATCTACAACCCGACTCTCCTTCCCCTTGATTCGATATCAAAATCATAGTCAAATATCAATTCCAACCACCTTCTTTATTGTGCATTCAAATTTTGTTGAGTAAATAAATACTTTAGACCATGATGATCGATCTTTAGTTCAAAATGTTTTTCCAATAGATAGTGTCTCCACATCTGTGCACATGAACAAAAATTGCTAATTCCAAAACATGCAAAGCATAATTTTTATCATAAGGTTTTAGCTTCCTTAACTCATAGACTATGCCTTGCCCACCGTGCATCAACACTCCACCCAAACGTTCTCCTAAAGCATCTGTGATGATAATAAAATTACCATCCGGATCTGGTACTTTTGGTATTGGAGCTATGTTAAACTTCTCCTTGAGTTGGTCAAATAATGCTTGACATTTCTTAGAACATTCAAACTTCTTCCCTTTTCTCTGTAAGGAGGTAATGGGAAAAACTATTATGGAAAAGTTTGCAACAAATTTCTGATACTAACCAGCCAGATCCATGAAGCTTCGAACTTCTGATACATTCTTATGCACTAGCCATTTAAGCATTGCTTTTATTTTTGTTGGATCAACCACAATCCCATCCACTAAAATCACATGACCTAGATACTGCACTTCCTTCTAAAAGAGGGCACACTGAGAGAGTTTCCCATACATCTTATGCTCTCTTAGTCATTGGAGAACAATCTCTAGATGTTGGATTTGTTCCTCTTCATTCTTGGAGTAGAGAAGAATATCATTTAAGAAGACCAACACAAACTTATCCAAGTAGTCCCTAAATACATTATTCAATAGGTTCATGAATGCTACAGATGCATTCGTTAGTCCAAATGGTAGGACCGTGAACTCATAATGACCATACCTAGTCTTAAAAGTTATCTTGTAATTGTCTTCGTTCTTGATCCTCAGTTGATGATAACCTAATCGTAGATCAATTTTTGAAAACATTGTCGCTCCTCGCATCTGATTGAAAAGATCATCAATACATGCTAATAGATGCTTATTATTTATCATTTCCTTATCAAGAAAATGATAATCAATGCACAAGTGCAGTGTACCATCTTTCTTCTTCATGAAAATCACTGGCACTCCCTAGGGTGAAACATTGGGTCTTATTAGTCTGTTAGACAATAATTCCTCCAATTGAGATTTTAACTCCATTATTTTTTTATGGTCATCCTTTATGGTACTTTGGATATAGGCTCCACCCCTAGAACTATGTAGATAAACAAATTAAACACTCTATTGGGAGGCTTTCTAGGTAGTTCATCTAGAAATACATCCTTAAAGTTCCTTAGGATCTAAGATATTTCTCCATATCTGACTTTCCCGATTCTACCATCTTGCCATCTTTGGATTCTTGGAGGTCTTGAGGTCCATAATATCCTACATCATCTTGACAAATGAACTCTTTGATTTTCTCAAGTTTCTCCATTTTCACTACAAAGAGTTGACAACCTTTCTTCTTCACTCTATGCATTTGTACATAAAAGATCTGCTATAGCTTAACTTCTCTTGGCATGTTCCTTGCAATGACACCCAATTTCCTAGATCATCTAAACATTCTATTGGTTTTGCATGACAATCTACTTAGGACCTATGTTTCCACAACCAATTCATCCCTAAAATGACATCATAAGAACCTAAGGGGGATACATACAAATTCACTTTCATAGAGAAACTTGAAAGTTCAACCCTTGCTTTGAATAAAAATTGATCCACCTTAGCTCTTGTTTGGTTTGCATATTCAATAATCCAAGACTTTTCCATATAGCTAGATTTTCTAGAAATTTTACTAAGTATTCTAGGAGAAACAAAAATTTCTATAGCACCAATATCAATTAAAATTGAGATGGGTGTACCAAACAAAGTACCTAGAGACTCCACCAAAGTAATATAGTACTCCACTTGCAGATTGTCTGATGTCACATGAATCCTCTACTGGAATGCTGCTCATTGAGGAGGTAGCGGGTTTCCATGTGGTTGTGTCCCTGGTTGTTTTTGGGACAATGATTTGCAAAGTGATCTCCACCAAACGCAAAACATCCTCTCAACAATACTTTCCTTGTTGCAGGCCTTCTAGAACTACCTTCATTTCTCTCAGCCTTATTGTTGTTTCCCCTATGATCCCTTCTTGATTCATTTTGCATATTATGGAATCCTTTGTCCCCTTTCCTTTGATAATCCTACCCTTGATTAGGCCTCTTTGTAGCTGGATGTGGTTGAGAAAAATTAAACGTCCTCCAATTATTTTCATGGTAGTTTGAGATAGATTTAAACCTGTACTCTTGCTTAATGGTTTTCTCATACACTAGGTCCATGGTAGCATGACCATCAATGTCTACCTATCCTCCTATCTAGGCATTGAGACCCATGATGAACTTTCTTATGCAAAACTGCTCATCCTTTTGGTACATGGGCACATACCCTAGGAGACAAGTAAATTTCTCCAAATATTCATTAACCAAGGAATCTCTTTGCCTCAAGCTTTGAAAGTTAGTAAGTTTTTTTATCATAAAAAAGTTGAGGTAGCTACCGCTTTCAAAGTATTTCCATGAATTCACTCCAAGTAAGATTTAAGGGACTTAGCCAAAGCTTCATCTTTTTATTCATCCACAAGTTGGATGCTTCTCCAACCAACTGGAAAGCTCACCAAACGACTTTAGTTATCTTAGAGTAATTCTTGATTTCAAAATAATTTTTCCATCTCTATGAGCCATGCCTCAGCCGCATACCCACTAGTGCTACCTTCAAAATTCAGAGGGATGATCTTCCTCATATCATGAGATAACTCACTTGCAAGTCATTTCCTTCCTCCCTTTGATCTAGATTGTGATTCATCATCCTCATGTTCACTTGACTAAGTATCATGGGAATTTCCCCTCCTTCATCATTAAGAACTTACTGTTCCTCCCTTTCTTTTCCCCTTACCTCATGCCTTAGGTTCCCAATTCTTTCTCTTGCCTCATCCATCATAGCTAAAATATGATCCAACTTAGCCTCAACATTTTCCACACCTTGGCCTACTTTTTTCCTTCCCCCAAGGTCGGTTCTAGTTCTAACCATTATTCACAAGAAAAATGATACCTGGAGGTTTCATTTTTAATTAGATCCTAAGGATATTTGCATAACACTCAAACATTTCTAAAAGAAAAAACATTTATACATAATAAATTTGAAAGAAGATCTTATACACAAGTTTTTGATTTCAATATCCTTGTATTTACATGGAATGACTTTTCAAATAGTCTAGGGAAGAGTATCGCTCAGACTTACTCTCCGATACATAACTAAGTGGGGTATACCCTTCAGATTTTTGGTCACATTCAAAGTCAAAAGGGAAATAACCTTTAGATCTATCTTCAGATACATAATTTCAGGGGATATATCCCTCCAATTCACCACTGGAGGCTATTACAACAAATTTCAACTTTAGAAGAACATGAGGGTCCCTAAAGATCATGGCAAGACTAACACTGCATTCCAAGGGAATATCCCTGGAAAGTGGTAAAGAATCTGACTTTGCCGAAGATATAGGAGGTACAAAGTTAACAACCTCACACATCCCCTTTCTCTCTTGACTAACACAAGATAAGGCATGAATAAGAGTCTCAGTGTCACTCAACCAAATGGTATTGTCGTAATTGGTCCCCTCTATGGTTCAAACAATGGCTTCCCTTTCTTTCTTGGCCTTCAAGTTGAGCTCATTACCAATTATTGACTTTCTAGTAGTCATTTTGAGATGCACCATCCTAGAACAAGAATTCCAAACATTATATTCATATAACGTTGGATGAAAGTGTAATGAGCACATAGGTTCTAGAGTTGAACCTGGTAGCTTTGATACCACGTGTAACATGCCCATTGTTCCACCCATTGATTTTACTGTGTTTTTCCCATATGTGAATAGTTTATGATACTAACATAGGGGAAATAATTTTTTTTATTTTCTATGAATAACAAGACACACATCTGATATGATCCCATTTCAAACTTTCCCATTGCATTACAAAGAAACATTACTAAATTCCAAGTAACGAATCCATATTACATAATTTCATGATAACATTTTCCATTTACAATTTCTCAATAAGAATAGAGATACATGACTACATACATAGCTTCCATACACTTAATGAAACATAGATACAAATGGTTTAGATGTCCTTCGCTAGCATACATCTTCAAATCCTAGCTTCCAACTATATGAGGGAGAGAATCACTCAAACACTTTTATGCCAACCACGTACTTACTACAACCCCCCACACATCTACCTAACTGATAAGATGGCCCTACCCTTTGACAAAGAGATTGATTTGGTAACCTCATAATACTAGCCTTCCTGAGCATGGTGTAGTTTCCTACAAATATAGAGCTACCATATATTGGTTACAACCTATATGTATGATGTTTCCTACCTAGTTTGCATCTCTAGATCACAATGAACTAATAGTACATAAATAGTAGCTACTTACACTACTTTAGCCAAATAATTCAACACCCAATACTTCGAGTGTAGGTCATATGTTCACCACCCTTAGCTTGATTTGGTATTTGACCATTCATACTCTTACACTCATAACATACATTCCTATGAAAAGGTGATGACATGACAATGTCTAACTAGGTTACACCCTTTCCCATGGATTATCCTAACCCTAGGAATAACCAAACTATCCACCCATGTTCAAAATGACATTCCCACGAAGGTACTTTCAAAGAATCAACATATCTCACATGCCACAACTTATACATTATTCATATAATCTTAACTAATTTTATAGTTCCTAATTACAACATAACCACTCAAATCATATATATATATATATAGATATATATATATATATCCCTTGAATAAAGAGGTTTCACATAAACTACTCTTTCAAGAATCATACAAGCTTATCCAAAGTAAGAAAATAACCCAAGTTCTTTAAAGCAACATAACATGCATTAAAATCATCCTTTCCCAAACAAAGGAAATCTCAAACAAATAACATTTAACTCAAAAGAATAGAGTAATAGAATTCAACATTCTTGGAATTATAGCCCAATTGATAATACTATTTTCCAAGCTCAACCTCCACAATCCCACTTGCTACTCCTTCTAAACTCAACCTATCATCAAACTCTAGCCTCTTACCAAAAACTCTCAACAATATGCTTTCACAAAAAACTATGGCAAAACAATTCTCCTTGTCACAAAAGCTCTCAAAAAAATGCTTGCACAAAAAACTACAACAAAACAATGAATGAATAAATTATAATGGAAAATTGTAACCAAAGATAGAGAGGATGCCTCCATTTGTACTAAAATTTGAATATCTTAATGCTACAATTAAGCAACTAAATCTCCCACCTTCCTATTCCAAATGCAATGACTAGGCTCAAGATGAGAGACGTGGATGCTTAAAATACTAGTTTGCAAACACATAAAAAGTCCGACTTCCTTGTTGAAGATGAGTCACTCTTATCTTGTTGACAACAATGATTTAAACTCAAAAATGCAGTCTACAAAATTCTCTATTGCAATATATGTTGACCACCTCATCCAGTTCGTGCAAAAGGCCAAGTCTCATGCTTCCAAAAGTTGTGTGTTGGATTATGGCACAAAAAATAGACTTCTTTCTATTTCATACTTCACAAAATATGGCGAAAAAAATTCATATTTACATGCCCTTTATTCATGTGTAGGTTTGACAAAGTAAAAAATATATGAATATCACTAACTCTTGCATATGATTCAATTCATTTTACTTTATGTGCTAATAAATACATTAAGACTTATTCTCCCATGCACTATATGCACACAATAACAAGTTTAGCCATTTCATTTTACATGGAAACACTTATTTATGTACTATAGTTTATTTCAAAACACTTTTCAATACTCAACACAATATATCATATATATTATTAATATATATATATATATATATATATATATATGTAAATTTGTATTCACATGATTTATTAAATTATGTATAATCTGCCAATCAAATATCTATAAACATATATTAAATAATTATATATATATATCTTTATACATATATTAATATGCATGTATATGCATTTACATTAAAATAATCATATACATATATATTAATATATATACATATTATATAACATAATATTTTTTTTCGATAAGTTAGATGAGTTTATAGTGATGTTGAATTTTTTTTATAGAGCTTAGCGTGTGCCAGAGGCACCAGATTTGAGCTACCACCCTACAACAACCAATCCTGACCCCAGACAACAAACATATGTGTCAAAATGACCACGCAGGGTCAAGCCAACATCGCCCAGATAGAAGCACACCCCCAAATTCTCCTAACATAAAACATGTGATAAACTATTACTAGAAAAAACATAGATTACCAGACCAAACACATAATACAATTTGACTAGAGATGCTGTTGTGTAAATACCATAAATTCGTAGCTCACCAAGTTGCATTTTGTGTCGTTAAAAGATTGTGTTTCTTCTTGAGGAATTTGACCCCAACAGTCACTAGCCTACAATGTTCAATCAACTCTAGACCTTCAATGTCCAGGAGGAAGGGATAATAGTTAATGGTAGCCCCATATTCATCGATTGGTATATATATATATGCCTTTTATGTCCAATCTATACTCCCATGCATATGATATATATGTACATGAATATACGTAAGTATGTCTACCTACTTATACGTATGTGCATATATATTCATATGTATGAGTTATCAAAGACATATACATATATACATTCTATGTATATATCAATCATTTAATATATAAACATGAATGCATGTAAAAGAACTTATACTTATCACAAAGACTCAATCACATATCCTCAATCAAGAACATTCAAAGACTAACCACAAACTAATGTAAAACACTCCCAAACCATGACTGAACATTACTTACCATTTCTCAAACTTATCTTGACTCAACTAGACCAAACTAGGACATGAGGGTGTGTATGCTCAATTAGGCTCATTAAGGATTACCAAACCAAGTTCTTCTCCTAAGTGATACTCCCCCTTGCTTCCAAAGGTTCAAATCTGTTCTTGCATCCAACTTAGTGCATCACAATATAGTAGTTAGCCAATAACATTACATTCATATGCATCATATATTTTCATCTTCTAATCATTTAAAATATCATATTGAATTGCACATTCATTCATCAGATTTTCCATCAAGATTCATAATCAAAACAAAATCATATACTAAATCATTTTAACTCAACAAGGTAATAATAAATAGGAAATAACACAATGAGGTGTAACAATCTATCAATACAATCCTTCATATTTTCATGTTCTCCTTTTAGAATCTTGAAGAGGTAAGATAATAGAATTCCTATGTCAATGATTTATTTGAACCTGGACACAAATTTGTCCTTCAATATAGTCCACCCAATGATGCATCCATCTTCCAAACGTTGGAACTAGTTTTTTTCTTTATCAACTAGAGATTCTATAAAGAGTTGTACAATTACATCCTCATCCATAACTCTTGAAATCCCACACATAGTGGTCAAAGATTGAATATGGTCTTCTAGATTATGTGTATCTTCTCGAGTAAACTTTGGAAAATGTTTCCTAGATCCCATCGGTAGGGCTGAGAAATGAGATAACACCGAGTGGCCCAAAATGAGTCCTCCATGGTGGTGGTTAGATGAGAGCCACCTCTTATACTAGAAATTGTTATAGAACAAAGGAAAATTTATAACTTAGAGTTACCAGCCTCTATTTTGAAAAGAGGTAATATATATTTTTATTTCAGGATTACTTTCTTGGTGGTGGAGGATTCTGATTACAGTTTGGGTTAGCTCGAGGATCGGAGTCCCACATAATCTCTATTCTTGGGAACCTTTCAACTATTCTTCTAATTGGTCATTGCACTAACTCATCTTCTTCTACAAGGAAAAAATTTACTCATATATTCTCTACAACAATCCTTCTATATCTCCAAGCTAAAGTATTTAATTGGGAGATAATGTCTTCCTATTCTACTTGTATCCAATCAAGATCCGAGTGCAATACAATAATTTTTTTTTCATGTTGCAAGATCATCTTCACACATAGTAAGGCAACTTTTATGACCTCTTCGATCATCCCCAATAGAGTCGCCAAAAATATGTTGGTTGACATATTTTTATTTTTAAATATTAACTTAATTTGACTCTATCATGCCCAAAAGAAAGACCAATCGATCACCAATAGTTGGAGAGATCACCATTTAATTGCTGATCTTCCTCTAAATTTTAAGAGGTACAACTCCCTCGTAAGATATGATTTTTATATTTTCTAAAAATATAAGGAAAACTGGGGTATGTTTTTAACTAGAAAGTTTAAAAGAAAAAACAACACTTTCCCATAGTCATGGAATAGATGCAATGAAAATTCAAATTTAGAACTACTAACTAAATTGAAAATAAGATTTGCAAGCCACCAATATTATGACTCAAAGATCAGATTATTAATAGCAAGTTGACTCAACACAATACAAATTTAACATTCACTGAAGATACATGAATGAAACACTAATGAATACCACATCCACAAAGAGAAGGAATATCCTAACACTTATCAAAGATCAAATGCTTACTCATAAGTGTTAAGAACTTCATTCAAATTTATTGCTCAAAGACAACAAACATCTTCAGAAAAGAATCAAAATTGCAAAACTTGATCCTTCATTTAGATCGATTCTCATTTATGAATCAATGTGCAAGGGGGATCAAAATCTGGACCCCTCTAAAGTCTAATAAAAGAATATTTAAAATTTACCATCATAAAGATCAATAACTTTCTTAAAACCGATTCTTGGGAGAGTTGTAACCACCGCTTCACCGAATAAGCATTTTGTGGGAGATTAGTTGATCTCTATCCAATGAAGACACATAAAAATTAATGGATAATTTTAGAATGGTTATGATTGCATCACATCTTTTGATTGACCAACAAAAGGGAATAAATCACCAATCTTGCAAATGAGCCTTGTGATTTTCAACTCATGTGAAAGACTTGTATTTTCTGAGTCCGATAATTAATTACATGCCAACTAAGGAGCAATTTTGTGTGGGTAGTTTAAATACAAAATATTTCCTTGATGCCAAACCATACTTCACTATAATAACATCACATCACTGGACGGGTTCATTAAATTCAAAGCAAATTAGATGTCCTTCCATCATTAATCACCTTTGAGTTAATGCCTTTAACTTATCCTTCTATTTTATAAATAAAACTTAAGTTCTCTCATTCTTCACAATGATAATTACAACTTCAAACATGTCGAGTACTTCAATAAATGTTGTTTCTAAGAATAAGAGTGATTTCCTCTCCATTGAGGGAGTCGACTGCAGTGCAGTGAGGAGGTTGGTCACAGACCATCTTAGGGAGATTTTCCTCAATTGTAGTGATGTGGAAGAGGGAGTGATTAGGAAGATAATTGAAGAGAATTTCCTTGCTCAAGTGCATGTTCACAACTCGTCTTTACTGGAGCGCTTCCTCTACAACATCATTCACACCTCTAGGAAGCTAGAGTGGGGAGTTAGGGCTGTTGAATGTTCGGTGAGGCCAGTTTATCTTCCCTATGTTGAGGATACCTTGGGAAACTTGACTGAGTATTCATGCATTGGTCTAGTGGGTGATGTGATTTGTAGTGCCATTTCCTTGAGAAATGAATGAGAAAAGCATGATTTTTCCTTACTCCGCGCTAGGTTGAAATGAAATATGTTGGAAAACTTGGCCTAATATTTCGTGGAATTTAACAAGAATATTTTCTCCCCTTTGCAAATTGAATGCCTCTAGGAGGTGGTAGAAGACATCTAGATCCTCATCTTTACTCTTTGTGTCTAAAAATATCATACTAAAATCTCCCATTTTTGCATGTAATATGATGAATATATATAAATATATAATCTTTTTTTTGTTTTTAGATCTTATCTCATGTGATGCAATGATTTGGAGATTCTCTATTTTCAGTTTTGTGTTTTTCATTTCCTCTACAATGCAACTCTTTATTTTCCATATCTGCAATGTGTATCAATAGTTATGCATTCATTAAATGTCATCTCTATAATATATTTTTTTTCTAGTACTATTATTTCCTTCTTTGAATGAATTTTCAAATTGTCAAGATGGTAGCTTATTGTTAGCGCTTGGATTTTGCACCCTGTTGAATGTAAATTCAACAATCCAGTGTAACATGGGAAGACCTCTAGAGCTATGAGTTTCTTTTAAATAGAGGTCAACCTCTAGAGAAGGATGACTTCCTTGATGTTATCACCTATCACCTAACTATTGATCTTTGTGAGAGAAGGGGAAAATGAGTGCATGAAAATTAAAATCTAATCCTATGGTGATACACCAAATTGACAAAAATCATGAAATGAAAACAAGATGAACATACACTAGGAAACTAATGATAGCTATTTCATTTACTCAACATAAACTTTGTGAACTTATGCATCATTCTTGAAAAGGCTTAATCTGCATATGTATTTTAAGAAGGAAGGATGAATTCACAACTTTAAAGTTCAAATGTAGACTTAGAAAGGCACAGTTCAAAACTTGCATAATCTGAAAGACAAAAAATGAAAGTAGTATGATTACTAACACTAGTTTCCAAGGTAAACTCTATATTTCATATTCCAAAATTGAAATGAGTTACAAAGATGCATCAGCTGAGAAAGGATTTGAGAAAAATCACTAAATCCCCAGAATGCATAATCCGAACCCCTTTACAAAGAGGAAAAAAATCCATATATACAAAAGTCCCACCCCCTAGGGCTTACAAAAATATTAGCCTCCAGAAGGATCTGCCCTTAGATCTTTTGAGTGAAGTTAATGCTGCATTAAATGTGCATCCCTGCTGTCCATGTTGGTGAAGGGTCACTCCAAGAATGGCCTCCTTGATATTTTGCAACAATCGCATTAACTTCTGCCCCCCCGTGTCCACCCTCGAACATCCATCAAAGCTGTTTTGAATGTCCTAAAGCATTATCATAAATGTTGATCCACTCCTACCAGCAGACATCCCAGCTATCTTTGAGACTCACAGCTTCTTCCTTGTTCATGGAGCAGATCCATACTGCTCACATTCCACTAATCTTCCCTGCAGGAATAGTCACAATAGTGAAACTACCCATGGTATGCGTTTATCTCCTTCTGATTGGTTGAACTCGTGCCACATAGATTTCTAGATGGTCAGAGGTCGCTTCATCAGAATCGCATGTCAGTGAGACAGTTCCATATCTCCTCGATGTGATTATGCCCCTTCAGTAGTTATTGACATAGCTCACAACCGTCAGAAAGAGTTCATAGCGAGCTACAAAAGTCCTATCGACATCTCTAAAACCATCGGCAAGACTATCGCCTTCATCCAGACATCATAGCAAGCGCTCAGGAGTCATACCGATATCGCCCTTTCATCACCCAAACATCCGCATTTGGCAAGAGCTCTTGCCAAAGTCTGCATCAGACCCATTGCTATCGGTAAGACAAACATCAGTTGGGAAGACCTCATACCGAAGGAATGAACCTTTGGCGAGACACCATCGGGTCGACAGGACATCTTCCCAAAACCATTCTATTTCCTTGAGCGCAGGTTCTTTTCCTTTCATCAAGACCACCTTCGGTCAGTGAGACATTACACCAACTGAGCCTTCTGTCAGTGAATGCAACTTCCTTCGGCAAGACTTCCATCTTTCGGCTAGATGTTATACCAATGTCCCTAGCTTTCGGTGAGACTTCATTTGTCAGTCAGACATCCTGCCGAACCATATCCTTTCACCGAGCTCAAAATTATTTTGGTGAGACCTCTTAAAGTCGGGGAGACCTCACGGTGAATTCAAATCTTACTTCCTGCTGATGTCCTTATTAAAAACTATCAGTGAGACTTTCACTTGTCGGCAGGACCTTTCATTGAAGGCACCTCGTTTCAGCGAGAGCTTACTTCATTTCGGCGAGACATTGCTTGGTCGATGAGACCTTTCATCAAGACTTCCCCATGTTGGTAAGACATCCCACTGAGACCACAACCTTATACCCAAGGCACCATCCTTTTGGTGAGACATCACTCGGTCACTGGGATGTTACGGCAAGGCCCCTCTTTTCTCCTCGATGACATCTCTTTTCACCAAGACCTCATATGGATTGGTAAGACCCTATGCCGAACCCTTTATCTTTTGGAAAGCTCAGAAAATTTTGAGGAGACCACCAGCGGTCAGAGAGATGTTACACCAAGGGCATTTCGCTTCGGTGAGAGCTCATTTTAGGATCATCGTTTCATTTCAGTGAGACCTCACCCTATTGGTGAGACCTTATGCTGATGACGCCTCCCTTCGCCGAGACTTCCATCTTTAGCGCAAGACCTTATGCCGAAGGAAATCCCCCTTCGGTGAGACTTCTTAGTAGTTGGAGAGACATATAAAACTTCACAGTGACTGAGATGTCTTGGTGACCATGAGGATTTCAAATGGGTATAACACACTGCTAGTCGACAAGACATTCAACTGGTCTCAGCGACTTTCTCACTAGGAGTTTTATGCCCAAATCTGACCGAGGTAGGCTTTCCAACTGACTTCCTTGAAAAATAACCTTTTGATGAAGACCTTCCCAATGAAAACCGAACACCTACACACTGGGCTCAACCCTTATGGGAGCCACATTTAATCCACGTGCTGGATTTAAAACATAATTTCCCCTAATTGAGCCCGTAGGTGAAAATTGGGTAACACTTATAATAGCTAAAATGCATAAATGTTGTACTTTGGGTGAGGTTTCTGAAATGTTTTCAGAGTTTGCTTTAGTTCAAGAAATAGACCCATGCCTGCTTCACTATCCCACATAAGATTAGTCCTTGAAGTACTTTTAGGGCCTATTTTTGAGAAAGCCTCTTAGAAAGAGCTTTTAGGAAAACACTTAGCTTTTTAAATAATTCACTGCGAGAATGAGCTAGGTTTCCAAAACCCTATCAAGAATCGACAAAGGTTTTGAAACCTAACAAGAGCTCCAATTTAATAAACTTGATTTCACTTAACTTTCCTACCTTTCCTTGACGTGAGCTAGGGTTATGAGAATCACTTCGGGATCCAATAGATTTTCAAAATTTGACAAAGGCCGACACAAAGACAATTTTAACTAAACCTTTTAGGCAATTGGGCAGGGACGACATTGTGAAAACTTGATTGATGACCAACACAACTTTGAAAAACAAGGCTTGAAGGTGACAATCATGACATAGTTAAATTTTCTTAAGGGGTGGACGTGTTTTTGAAAGGGGGCTACCAAAAATTTGGTAACAAAAGGTAACAATATGAACTATGCCTCTAGATTCCACACATAAGCTAGGCTCTATACATGCAAACAAGTAGGTAAATAAAATTATAGAAATCCAATTGAGTCTAACTTAATTACCCATAAGAAAAGAGACAAATTTCTTGTGTTACTTTGGTAAAAATCCTTTCAAAATATTTGGAGAGAGTTTTACAACCTTGAAATTGACAAACTAGTCAAAATAACACCCAAATCAATAAATATGATTAATAAAATCAATAAAATCATGAAAAGTGCGTAACTAGGGAAAAATTCAAAAAGATGTCAAATATACACATTTAAAATGATCTTTGGATTACAATATGATATTACACCCCTATGAGAAAACAAGTAGAAAAATAAAATATATGAAGCACCCAAAACTAGTTGCTAGAAGGGAAGATTAATGATCTATAACATATTTTCTTTGTTTTATCTCTACAATAATTTCTCCATCCTATTTTCTTCATAAAAAAAAGGAGTATTTATGTATCTCTATACAACCACATAATCTTGGAAGAAGAACTAGGGTCATTTGCAACTACACAATTTCCCATGCCTCCTTGCATCATTTTCACAAGGTCAAACTCTTGAAACGATGCTCTTTACATTGGAAACTATAATATTTTATAGACAAACCATGTCTCTACAAGGCCCATAAGTACTAGGAGGAATTTGAGAGTCTTCCCTTGCATGATCATGTACATTCTTAGAACATTAATGGAATCTTGGATCATGTAGGGAGGTAGATAGTTTTCTCCTTTTTCACTTGTGAAAATTAAATAAGGAACTAGAGATTGTGACTTTGGCATACAAGAAAAGTTTAAACTCTTAAAATTCATGTGATGGATGCTTATGAATTTTTATAAGGACCATAAAGAGATGAAACTCAACTATTGCATTAATGGTTAATTAGAGATATTCATCATCCACCATTAAATTTGCAAGAAATCTCACAACCTTGGGATGGACAATAGTATTAGGAAATAAATTCCATTTGGAGTAGTTCTAGGGTTAAATATAGTCCTTAATGTAATTTTAGGAAGATTTGGAAAGTGACAAAGGTGACCTAGAAGAAATGTAAGGATTCAATGCATAATTGGATAATAGGATGGGATATTTGGGTGGAAACTGGATGTCCAAAGGTCATCTTGAACTCCACACAAGAAGAAATGAATGGAAAAAATAGTTTGAAGCCTTTGTGGGAATTAGAGGTAAAAATGGACATCAAGAGAAGATTTTTGGATGTAAGTGTTTAAGTCCACTTAAGTTCCACAAGAAAGGATTGGAGGGTGTGCAAGAAAATGTGGAAGGATGAAAGGCGAGAACTAGACATGAGAACAAAATAATGGAATTTAATCAAAAATCTAAAAATGGATGAAAAGTATGCAAAGAAGTCAAGGAAAACTAGTGTAGGGAAGTAGAGGTAAGGTTAGAGGAAGTATAGAGGTCCAAAATTACAGAGGAATTTCACAAAAGGAGAGTGAAAATAATATGGGAATTGGAAGTAGAAAATAATTGGAGGTTGGGAGGAAGGAGATAATGGATTTTTTTTTGGATAGACTTATAAAGTCTACAAAATTGAAAGAATGGAAAATAATGGGATTGTGGAAAATAAAAAAGTTCAAGACATAGGGGCAAGGAAGAGAAGTCTAGATGGCCATTGAATTCCCACAATTCCATAAATTAGGGAAATGGGAAATGCAGAAAATATAGAAGTGGATAAAAGATTAGAATGAGATACAAAAGTTTGAAAGTCCATATAAATCCTATAAATAGATGGAAAAAAGGAAAATATGAGAAATAAAGGTCTCAATAAACATTTTTGAACATCCATACAAGGTTGGAGCTATGAACTAGAGGTTAGACAAGAGGAAGAAGTTTGGTAGTTCATCAAAATTCTATAAATTTGTAAAAACCTCAAAAAATGACCAAAATACTCCCAAACTTGGATCTTTTTAAAAGAATTGTAACTTCCAACATCGAATAGGGACATGGGGAATGAAAAGGAACAATACTTATGCAAACTTGAACAAGGGAGCCCCATTCAAATATTTCCCAAATCAATTATAAATGAAGGAAAAAATAAAGCCAAATGCACAAATGGGACCTACAACAAGTAGTTACATGGGAATTATAAAATTGAACTCCAAAAGTGGTATCATCGTGTGTCACTTCGATACTATATAAGAGTGAATTTTCATCCCCTATGAAAATCCCCTTTTTTACTTTATCCACGTTAGAAAAGCAATTTCAAAGGCTTAATTCCACCTAAGCTCGTTGTTGGCATCCTACTTGGCACCTATTTTGAGTGTCGGTGGAAGCATTTCTGTCAAGGATGCCTGCGTGACACATAGACATCTGTGTGGAACACTTATGTCCCTAGCATATTTTGCATGGCACACTTACATCCCTATAGATTCCTGTGGCTAAACCTATAGAGGCATTACTCTTCTCATTGGAGGTGAAGTTGTAACGCTCCATTTGGTCGATTGACCCAAATATGGTCATTTTCTTCCATTCCTCCTTCATATTCACTTCAACTAGAATTTCAACTTCTTCACAACTACAGGCTTCCATTCTATCACTCCATAAGCTCACTTTCTCACTCACTTCAAGGATCCAAGCATTCCATTACAACATAACCTCACTCTGTCACTTAGGTAGAGCACATTTGGGACCATGCCATTGTAGCAGAGGCTTGAGTACTCTCATTTCTTCGCCAAGCAGCCTTGAGTGCTCTTGGTGGAGGTGGTAAGCTTTCCTCTCCTCTCCTCTATCACTTGGTTGAGTAGCATAATACTGCTTGTAGCATTTATTTATTCTTTACTATAATATTTCTTTATCTCATTTCCTTGGCTATCCATGGAGGTGGAAACACCTAAATGGGGGTTTGACTGAGGTAGGCCCCTATACAACCACCCAAAATTTTCCATCTATCTGTATGTAGGTGTGTGTGCTTCTTGAAAGATTAGCTGGCGAACAAATTCCTTGGTGAGATCCTCCTTGCTTTCTTTACTCTTGCTTATCTGCTTTACAATATTAGAGAGTACTTCATTCATTTACTTATGTCATTCTGGACCTTTTGTTAGTTAGCTTGGCCATTAGCTCATTTTGATAGGTTTGACCTTTCTTTGTTGTTGTTTGGCTGTACAGATGCCAACACACTTTAGATACACCAACACACTATGCTATCTTCCAAGGGCCGCACTTACGTCCTTGGGCAGAGGGCTTCTTGAGGTGCAGTGTTGAACTTGAAAACCAACTCGCCTAGCCCCACTTTGAACCTCGAGATTGTAGAGTGGTTGTAGGACTTTATAGCCCTCATCATTCTCATCTCATACCCTAAACATTGCACTTAGCTGAGGTAAGTTAGGGAAGCCTCTTGCATCTTGACCTTCCGTGACTTGGGGTCTTGCATGTGGTGGTCCCCCTCTTGCATTTTTGGTGAACCTGACGTGAACCAATGTTTGTTCATCTGTTAGTGTTGAGGCTTCCCTTGGGTACTTCATGATTGTTGTGTTCTTGAGTGTTGTGAAAGTTTATTAGCATCACAACCCAATCCACAACTTTCGGGTATATTGTTTGGAGAAGTGTGCGACACCTTTTGATGGAAAGGTTGAAGGTCTCGCTTGGTTTCTCTATAGGCCTTTTCTCTAGTCTTGCTGTTAGTTTGGCTGTGCATGAGTAGTTATCAAGGAATGAGATGGGATTCGTTGATGCAACTGATCACATTCCCACTCCTCCTGCATCTCCTATGCCATCATTGGTGGGTGAGCATGAGGCCGTTCAAATCCCTATAGAATATGTGTTCGCCCTTGCTAAAGGACTGGGAAACCTAGAAAACCACTTGGAAGGAAATCTGAAGATGGCTAGAGCCACTTGGGTTGTTAGTGAATTAAGACATATGATGGGTAAAGATTGAACATGCATAGAGCTTCTAAGTAGTCTCCTCAATCTTTCTGAAGCATGCACTCCTTTGAGAAACCTTAGCTTTGCACAAGGAGTCACCTTTGAAGAGTGTGAGGGATAGTTAGGAGTATCAATGCCTCCCACTTCCATTTACATGGCTAACATAGTCCCTTCTATCAGTATCCCTTCTATCCTTGAACAACCTAAAACTATCAAAGTGAATAAGATCCATTTGGGATTTAGCTTTACCCCTTCTATCACCTCTAGTGGTGGAGGTTTTGGAAAATTGAGTGTGGAGGTTTTGGTAGATTGAGTGGTGGAGGATCTGGTAGTGGTGGTAGATTCAGTAGCGGAGGTGGTGCTGGTGGAGGCGGCTCCAGTGGAGGTCATGGCAGTGGTTCTGGCAGAGGCCCTACTAGCGACAGTGGCTCTAGAAGAAGTCATACCGATGGTGGTTGTAGAAGTGGGATTGGCAGTGGCTTTGAAGGAGGTTCCTTTGGCCCTCCATCTTCTAATGACCCTATTATGAACACTCTTCTTTAGAATATGGGTAAGATACACGGCCAGTTAGCGAGCCTTTCCCAAGCCTCTGCCCAACCTATCTTCCTGCCTTTTTTCTGACATAGACCATTGTTAGTTGCCATCGTGAACACTCCTTTCCCTCAAGGAATGAAGATCCCTAAATTTGAGAAATTTGGTGGCAAGGGAGATCCATAGACACATGTGTCTGCCTTTAATGCCCTTTGCACTGAATTATTCCATCATGATGCATTGATGGCTAAACTATTCCCCCAATCTCTCAAGGACACAACACTCGAATGGTACTATTCCTTTCCTAAAAATTCTATTTTCTCATTCGACCTACTTTTAAATCAGTTCCTTAGACAATTCCAAGCAAACATCGGGCCAAAGATGACTTTTTCAGATCTCATTTGATGTAAACAAGGAGATAATGAAAAGATTACTGATTTCATAGAGCATTATCAAGTGCTCCTTTCACAAATCTTGTATCAACTACTCGATTCTAATGTATAGAAGGTGTTCATAGGGAACTTACAAAGGCCTTGGCAAGATAAGTTTTCCCTTATGAAGTACCCTTCTTTCACGCACTTGTGTGTGGCCTTACGAGAATACCAACTGATGGTTGCTCAGTTCGGGGGAACCTCCTCGTGCTCCTATTCTAAGGGAAAATCCATCGTATCAATCTTTTGGAAAGGTAAAGCCATTGTGAATGTAGTAGCCATTGTTGATGACAATGGCCTCAAATGCAACCAGAAGTTCATGAAGTTGTAAAAATCTTATACCTCCATCTTACAAAAGTTGTTGAAGGATAATATTGTAAGTTTACCAACCCCTAAGCCTATTAAGGAACCCTACCCTAATTGGTATGATGGAAGCACTTATTGCCAGTACCATCATGTTAATGGACATGATATCAATAGATGTATGTGGTTGTGTCATGAGATATAGGATTGCATCAAGGATGGTACCTTTCATCTCGATGGGAATAAACATAACACTAAAAAATCAGTGGCAAAGGCTAATAGTAAATTACAGATATACACGGAACCATTTCTGTCACACTCTGCTAACATGATTATTAATCCCACTGATTTTGTTACCCAACCCAAGGCCTATGTTAATATGGTCACGATAACTTCCACTATTCCACCCACACCTAGTTCGCCGGATGTTACATTTACATTATATGATTTACCCTTAAACAACAAACCTTCACCTCTCTACATTCCTACTCATGTCAATGGTAACATTGTGATAGGAGTCTTGATTGACCCCGTGAGCCATGTGAATGTTATCACTGAAGAAACATTAGTATTAAATTCACTACAAAAGGAAAAATATGAGGAAACAAAATCTACCATCCATAGAGACAATGGTATGAGTCTTAAACCTCATGGATTGATCATTTTGTCCATCCTGGTTGGACCTAGGGCTATTGACACAATCTTTGATGTTATCCCAGAGTCAGATTTGTTTAGAGTGAAGCTGGAAATTCCCTGGTTAGCTTCCATGAATGGGATCACCTCTGTTATCAAAAAATGTTTAAAGTTTTCCCACGAAGGTGTTGTGCATGTAGTACATGACACTAGATATCAACCCTTGGTGTCTCATGGTGGATATTCATTGGATCACTTATGGCCCTCCCCAGTCAGTTTGCTTCCTCCGAGAATGAAGCTACTTTACAAGAACTATGTGAAGTATAAAACTGGGGGCAAAAGGGAGCCAAAGATGACCCTTCCCATGACAAAACAATTGGTTGCCTCCTCTTCCCGAGAAGAGAAGAAGAAGCCTGCGATGACTACTATTCCTTCTTTGAAAGAGAAGGAGAAATCCATGCTGACTCCCTCTCCTTCCTATAAAGGCAAAGAGAAGGCTACACCGACCGCTCCCTCTTCTCTAAAGAAAGAAGAGAAGCCTATATCGGCTTCCTCTCCTTCTTGCAAAGGCAAAGAAAAGGTGAATTTCCCTGAACTGCCTCATTCTCTCCCATTTCCTAGGAAGAGTATTGGATGAGAAAGCCCAGTGGCTACCCACTAAATCCAATGATCCCTCCTTGGCGTAGGCCAAAGGTTAGGATCGCGGACCTCCCTAATGAATATCCTAGACCATGGTATTATTTATACTGAAAAAAGAAAGGTTCTCGTAGAGAATTAGATCTGTGGCCTCCTACTATTCCTACTCCTAAGGCAGTGAATGGAAAGAGGCCTACTACCAACGCCCTTGAGCTGACTCCTCCTGTCACTCCTTAGCATGCTCCTCTTGCTCCCATGCAGGAACCTGTTCCTCCACCTGAAATGACCATAGTGGATGTTCCTATGGTTGAGAAGGAACCTCTTGTCCCTTTGAAAACTTTGACCTCTAACTCCAAGAGCCATAGAAACCGCCTTGCATGTGAATGCAAGCACCGATGAAAGGATCTCCTAGCTGACCAGGCCACCTCACAATAGAAGAAGGAAGGAGCGACTGCTCCTACTTTAGGACCTCTTGCAACATCTTCTTCCTCCCTTCTTTCTACTTCTTTCCAGTTTGGTCCACTCTCGACTTCCATTGCAAGGATGAGTGCACCAAACCCTAAATAGGTGCAGGTTTTCACCACTCCTTTGGATGAGCTTCCTTTGTTGATGTCCATTTTGAATATCCAACCCTTCCTAAATTCCATGGATATGGTTAATACTTTGGTTGTATCCACTACAGTTCTTTCTTCCTCTTCCTCTGCACCCCTAGCTTCATCTATGGGGAGTTCATCTCCTCCAACAAAGAAAGATGCAAAGTGTGGTCCTTCTAGTGACAAAGGACATAAGAGGAGCCCACCTTCTTCGCAAGGTGGTCCTGTGCTAACTTGTTCTATCCTTGTGACATAACTGGTCCTGACTTCCCCTGAGTTCGTCACCACTCCCGAGTCACTCGATGAGCTTAGTAGTGAACCTCAGGCACAACCTATCCCATCCACTGAAATTAGGCATGGTGCTCCTATGGGATTCATGTTTAATTTTATGGATGAGGTTATAGCCCTATCAACAATCTTCACGAAATCGCTGACCTTGACTCGACAAGAGCTTGGCGAAGAGGACCTCAAGGGGTCCTCTTCCTTAGCCCTTGTTGTGGGAGGGCTGGATGCTCCTCCTCTTAACATCCCACCATTGTAGGCTCATCCTCCTTCACCTTATGAGGATTTAGATTGGGAAGAAAATGACCTCTTGGCTGATCAATGTTAGGAGGGGGCCCTTTCTTGATCTTGTGTGTGTGTATGTCTTGTGCTCTGTTCCCTCTTGCTTGTGCTATGTGTTCTTGGATGACCCTCATCACCCTTTCTGGTGCTTGGATACATGCATGGTTTTTGTGTCATAAAAATTCTTCTATTTGTATCATCATTATTCCATGTTTGTGCTTGATTTTTGATAAATTGGGGAAAATGAAAAGCATTGGGTCATTTAGGCTTCCCTTCCATGTTGACCCAATTTTTTTATTTTTACTTTGTTTTCCGTACATTCTTCTTGATCTGGTTGGGGATTGATGATCTTTTTCCTTGCATTATGGTTACCTATTATTATATGAGCTCAGACAGATTTGACCCCGCTAAACCAGATCCTCATGTGTCCTTTGTTTGTATTTTTCTTTTCTCATTTGATTTCTCTTTATGTTTCTCTCTTCTTTGCTTGATTTTTCCCTCCTATGTGTGACAATGCTCTTCTTCAACATTTCAATTTTTGAAAAAAGAATTCATTGATAATGAATATTTTCTTGAAAGTCTTCACAAAGTTTTCCTTAGAATCGCATTCTCAACATAGAACCCTAACAAAACGTGTTTTCTTCATCACAGGTTCATAAATAAAGGACTTGAAGACCTTCCTTCAAAGTGGGAACAACTTTTATTTCCCCTCGCATGGGGGCATATCCTTCCTTTCGAATTCCTTGATGACAAATCACTCTAAGAAAGAAACTACTTTTGAGAAAACCCCCTTTCTTCCTCACATTGGGTTCCCAAGGGACCCTTCTTCCAAAGGCCTCTATTCTAAATGGAATTCTTTCATGTCTAGCTTGGGGGCAGCCTAACTAGACTCATTCCATTCTCCTTTTCATGTCTAGCTTGGGGGCATCTTGACTAGACCTTACCTTTCAAACAATGCGTCCCTTGAGTGGATCCCTCTCCTTTTGTAGGGTTCACATTTGAAATTTTTACTTATTAACGGTCTACATGACTGTCCACTTATTTTCCTACATGACCGCTTTTGACATGTTCTATCTACAGGTAGACGTGTTGCCGTTGCTAAATTTGCAGAGTTTGCTTTCTTGGGGCTTCCTCCATGCAAGAGATCTTGGGGGTGACTCCCCTATAGGAATGTGAGCTTGTAGGGTGCTTCTTTGGGTATTCTTCATGCTTGAGTTGGTGGAGAATACCTTCCCTATAGGACTGAGAGCCTATAGGGAACTTCTTTGGGTATTCTTCATGCTTGAGTTCATGGAGAATACATTCCCTATGGGATTGAGAGCCTGTAGGGTGATTCCTTGGGGCTTCCTTAAAGCAAGAGATCTTGGGGGTTTCCTCCTTGTAGGTCTGTAGGCCTGTAAGATGCTTTATTTTCTAAATTCATAGTTTCAAGTAGCTATGGAGTCCTTTGCTTCTCCTATGTGTATAGGCTTTCCAGATCAGGGTTTGCTTCCTTGACAGTTCAGGTATACATCACTAACCTTACACTCTTCTTGATCTACTTTACCAAGAACTCATTAGTATTTGTGCTCGCTAAAGTGGGGAAAAAATGTATAAAAGTGAATTTGCATCCCTTATGAAAATCCCCTTTTGCCTTTATCCACCTTAGAAAACCAAGTTCAGAGGCTTAATTCCACCTAAGCCCATTGTTGGCATCCCACTTGGTGCCTGTTTTAAGCATCGGTGGAAGTGTTTCTATCAGGGACGCCCGCACGATGCACAGACATCTGTGGAATGCACTTACATCCCTGGAAGATTCCTACAGCTGAATCTATAGTGGCGTTACTCTTCTCATTGAAGGTGAAGTTGTAACGCTCCCTTCAGTCGACCGACCCAAATATGGCTATTTTCTAACATTCCTTCATATTCACTCCTTCAACTAGAATTTCAACTTCTTCACAACTACAATATTCAATTCTATCACTCCATCAACTCACTTTCTCACTCACTTCAAGCATCCAAGCATTCCATTGCAGTAAAACCTCACTTCATCACTTCAGTAGAGCACGTTTGGGACCACACCATTGCAATAGAGGCTCGAGTACTCTCATTTCTCCCCAAAGTATCCTTGAGTGCTCTTGGTGGAGGTGGTAAGCTTCCCTCTCCTCTGATCTATCACTTGGTTGAGTAGCATAATACTGCTTTGTAGTGTTTATTTGCTCTTTAATATAATATTTCTTTATGTCATTTCCTTGGTTGTCCATGGAGGTGGAAACACCTAAATGGGGGTTTGACTGAGGTAGGCCCCCATACAACCACCCAACATTTTCACCCTTTCTATATGTAGGTGTGCATGCTTCTTGGAAGATCAGCTAGCGAACAAATTCCTTTGTGAGATCCTCCTTGCTTTCTTTACTCTTTCTTATCTACTTTACAATATTAGAGAGTACTTCATTCATTTACTTGTGTCATTCTGGCCCTTTAGTTAGTTAACTGGGCTATTAGCTCATTTTGATAGGTTTCAACTTGTCTCTATTGTTGTCTGGCTATATGGATGCCAACGCACTTTAGAGACACTAGTACGTTGCACTGTCGTCCAAGGGCTGCACTTACATCTTCGGGCAAAGAGCTTCTTGAGGCGCAGTGTTGAACCTAAAAACCAATTCACCTAGCCCTACTTTGAAACTCGGGATTGTAGAGTGGTTGTAGGACTTTATAGTCCTTATCATTCTCATCTACATACCCTAAACATTGCACTTAGCTGAGGTAAGTTAGGGAAACCTCTCACATCTTGACCCTCCGTGACCTGGGGTCTTGCACGCAATGGTCCCCCTCACTTATAGATACCATCTAAAACTACTTTAGTAGTTGAAAATTTTGGGCTTGGGACCATTAAATGTAGGGGATTAAAAATATCCCACTACACTATCACTAAGGAAATATAAACAAAGGGAACCTAGTAATAGAAATGGGCATAATATAAAGGAGATATGCATAAAATAAATGTAGAGAAAAACATGAAAAGAAAGATAATGTGCGAAACAAACTCTCCTAATTCCAAAACTTAGAGAAGAATGCATATATGAATTTAAAATTTTTCTAATTATAGTTCAATAAAATACACATGAAAATAATAATAGAATAGAAAAATAGACACATACATAATTGGACACCAGATTTATGTGGGAAAACCCTTATGGAAGAAAAACCCACCACACCAAGTAAAGCTTCTTTGTATTATAGTAAACAAAATTACATATAGAGATCAAACTTCACTTTCAGATGTTAATTTTACAACATTTCCCTGATCAACCTTGTACAAAACATCACTGTCACAATGCTCTCAGAAGCATATAATGAATTCACACACTGATCAATTTGTGTTCAATTGAACAACTCTTTCACCACTGAATTGTTCATCATCATCGACCATTATAGAGAATAATCCTTTGTTCACGGTCTGTTGATCTTCCACACAAGAATGGTCACAATAGTTCAACTGCCAATGGTTCTCCTTCTACTTCTCTCATTGCTCCAAAACATACCACATAGGAAAGACATTCGGTCAAAATGTTCAACTATATCGCATGTTGGCGAGACACTAGACTATGTCTCACCAATGCGAAAGTGCCCGATCACAGAGCCATCAGCAAGACCAATGCTATCGGCAACATCTTGAGAAGTTAGACCGATAGTTCAAGTCTCCCCGATGTCACTAGGAAATCAACTATCCTTATCAGCAAGAGTCACACTGAAACAAATCCATTGTCTAGACATGCCCTACCACTAAGACTCTTATAGAACCTTCATGTCACTCCGACCAAGTATCATCGGCTAGAGTCATACTGATGTTCATCACGTGCAGATCCATCGGCAAGACTAGCACCATCGACAAGAGTTTAGGAAGTTGCATTGACAATTCATGTCACTCTGATATGTCCATCAGAAAGAGTCTCCACAATATACATCATGTGTAAATCCATCGGCGAGACATTTGTTGTTGGAATAGGTTGTGAATGTTACTCTGAAGGTTCATGTCTCCCTGATGACATTCATCGCCAAGAGTCTCCTCGATGATCACCAGGAACAAACCCATCGACAAGAGATCTACCATTGGAACAAGTTAGGAATCTCACTTCGATAGCCCAAGTCATACCGATGACTTCCATCAGCAAGAAAGGTCCAAGGTCACACTAATATGATCCCTTCAAGACTTTAGAACACAACTGCTTATCAACAAGACATTCCAAAGGTCTCATCTATTGTTCTCTTTTAGGAGTTCCATGTCAGTAAGCTTGAGGCACTTTTTCCAACAATCTCCCACTTGACAAAGATCTTACTGACACCTCCAGAGCACAACGAAACTACTGAAATTCATGGGCACCAAGGCCCATCGAACTGGCACACCACCTATACTTGTTTGTGCTCACTGGTTTCGTCAATGTATTTGCAACATTTTCTAGAGTATCCACTTTTTCTAAAGAAACCTTTCCATCGTCTACCATATCTCATACAAAGTGATACTACACATCAATATGTTTCGTCCTGGCATGGAAAGCAAGATTTTTTGCCAAATAAATAACACTCTGACTGTCACAACAAATTTTAATTTTCCTTGCATTAAACCCAATGTCAGAACACAAATGCTTTAACCATATTGCTTCTTTACAGGAATGTGTTGCTTCCATGCATTCTACCTCTGTAGTGGACAAAGTGACTACAGCTTGCTACTTACTCATCCAACTAACTGCACCACCATTCATCATGAAAATATATCCATTGGTGGAACTTCTGCTATCAATCTCCCTTGCCCAATCAGAATCCACATACCCACGAATGCTGAGAGTCCTTTGTGATTTAGCCAAATTTCCATGGTAACACAAAGCATATTCTAAAATGGCCTTCAGATATCTAAGCACTCTTTTCACAACATCCCAATGTGTCCTTCCAGGATTCACCATGAAATGACTAAGTACTCCCACTGCTTGGGCAATGTCTGGCCTTGTACAGACCGTTGCATACATTAAACTTCCAATTGCACTAGTGTAAGGCACTTTGGTAATGTCCTCCATCTCAGTAGGATATTTTGGACAATCTTCAAAGATAGCTTTGTTCCCCACAACACTAAAACAACTAGCTTCTTGCAATTAGTCATACAAAATCTCTCTAGAATAGTGTTAATATACTTACTCTAGCTGAGCCAAAGTTTTCTACTCTTTATGTCCCTAGTTATTTCCATTCCCATAATATACCTAGCTGCACCAAGATCTTTCATTTCAAACTTTGTAGACAACTGAGATTTTAGATTAGAAATCAATAACTTACTATTGCCTATGAACATGACCATTTTCAGTTTTGAAGTGTACACAATGATCAAATTTCACTCTTACAAATCCCAATGACAAAAAACATGTCAAAATTCTGGTACCACATTCTAGGAGATCGTTTTAATCCATAAAAAGAATTTTTCAACTTGCAAACAAGATTTTCTTTACCTTTTTCCACAAAATGCTCAGACTGGGACATATAAATTTCTTCTTCAAGATCACCATGAAGAAATGTTGTCTTCACATCCATCTGTTCAATCTCTAAGTCATATGCTGCTGCAAGTGACAAAAGAAATCTGATAGATGAAAGCTTAGCTATAGGAGAAAAAATTTCTCCATAATCAATTCCCTCTACCTGGGAATAACCCTTCGCAACCAATCTCACCTTATACTTTTCAACACTTCCATCTAGACCTATTTTCTTTTTAAATACCCATTTGTGGCCAACAAATTTTCTGCCTTCAGCCAAGGGCACCAAACTCCAAGTGTCATTCTTTTCTAATGATTCCATTTCTTTATTCATGGCTTCCAACCAAGAGTTTGAATTAGGCATTCTAATTGCCTCTTTGATAGTCCTAGGATCATTAGTGCTAGAAATTAAAGCATAGGCACAAGTAGAATCTAACATAGAGAACCTATACCTATTAGGTTGTTTTCTTTCATGTATTGAACTCCTCAAGGGTTGAGGTTGAGGTTTTTCTTCTTCTTCAGAACTTTAGAGCTACTTGAGCTCTCCTCAGTTTCAGGTACATTTTGAAGTTTCAATTCCTCTTTATCTGGTGTCAGAGGAATTTCAACTAGATCTTTTTTCTTTTCTGATTTTGTCTCTGACTACAAATCCAAAGTAGAAGGCTTCAGTTCACAAAAAAAACACTTCTTCTATACAAAACCTTCTCTGTATCAGGATTCCAAAGCTTGTATCCTTTTATGCCAACACTATAGCCAATAAAAATACATTTAACATCCTTGTTCTCCAATTTAGATCTTTTTTCATTCAACACATATGCATATGCCTCACAACTAGAGACACGAATGTGTCTCAGAGAGGGCTTCTTTCTAGACCATGCTTCCAAAGGCGTTTTCTCAAAAAAATAGAATTTGGAGAATGATTTATTAAATAACATGTTGTTGCAATTGCCTCAGCCCATAACTTCTCCTCCAATCCAGCATTGCTCAGCATACTTCATGCTCTTTCCATCACTATCCTGTTGAACATTTTAGCAACTCCATTTTGCTGCAGAGTGTAGGGTGTAGTTTTATGTCTTTTAATTTCATGATCTTTACAATACCTTTCAAACTCATCAAAACAAAACTCACCACCATTTTCAATCCTTAAACATTTTATTTTTCTTCTAGTATGATTTTCCACAAGGTTTTTAAATTCCTTAAAATGACTGAATACTTTTGATTTACTTTTCAAAAAATAAACAAATGCCCTTCTTGAATTATCATCAATGAACGATACATAATATCTTGATTTTGACAAAGAAGGAACATTTAGTGGACCAAAAAAATCAGAATGAATGTAATCAAGTAAACCAGAAGACTTATGAGAACTAGAGTAAAATGAAACACAATGTTGTTTTACCATATAGACAATGTTCACAGAATTCAAATTCAAGGTTACAGTCATCAAGCCCCTCAACCAGGTTTTTATTTTTCAAAGTTTTTAAACCTTTTTCTCCAATGTGGCCAAGCCTATGATGCTAGAGCATAGTCTTTTCTCCTAGAAGCTTAAATTCCATAGAGTTTGCACTATCAGGAACTTTTTCCTCCTCTCCACGAGTAGCCTTTTGTGACTTTGTAGAGACATTGTTGCATTAAACAAAAAGTGCGTCCAACTTATACAAAGTACCATATGAGCACACCTAGCTAGTACCATTGAGCCTCTAGTCATTTTACAACCATTTCCAGAGAATGTGACTTTCACTCCAACATCATTCAAATTACTAACAGAAAGTAAATTTTGAGCTAGCCCTGGAATATGAACTACATCATTGATTCCCTTCACTCTTCCATCAGGGAACTGAATTTTGACTCTTCCACAACCAAAAATTTCTAGAGATGAATCGCTTGCCAAATACACCCTTCCACCATCATATTTTTCATACTTAGTGAACCAGTCTCTATGAGATTTCATGTGGAAAGATGCTCCAGAATCAATTAGCTAGACATCATCTGATGCCTGAGTTGCTAAGGCTGCAATGAAGGCATCTGCATCGCTCTAAGAAGAATCATTGTTGGAAGAATTCTTCTTCTTCTTCATTTTCTCCTCTTTGCAATCCTTTCAGACATGACTAGGCTACCCACAATTCTAGCACTTCACCTTGGACTTCTTGCTAGGATCCTTTGATCTCCCTTATGATTTTGATTTGGAATTCTTGTCCTTTCCTTTTTCTTTCAATCTTCCTCGAACAACAAGAGCCTCCTTCGCCATCTTAGATAATTTTCTTCTCATCTCTTCTAATAATGAAGAGGCAACAACATCTTCCATCTTAAAAGTGGAGGTCATACTCCCAATATCCATCACCAAGTGATCCCAAGAATCTGGAAAAGAACATAACAATAGCATACAACGATCTTCATCAATATTCACACCCACATATGGTAACTAAGCAATCAACATGTTGAAAGCATTCAAATGATAAAAAAAGACACTTCTTCTTGCATTTTAAAATAGTACAACTTCTTCCTCAAGAACAACTTATTCGCCAAGGACTTGCCCTGATAAATTGCTCTCAATATTTTCCACAAAGAAGATGTAGTATTTTCTTCATGAACATTTAGAAGAACAGAGTTTTCCAAATAGAGCCTTATCAACCCCTTTGATTTTTGATTTGTGAGGTCCCAATCCTCTTGCTTCATGCCTATAGGTTTTGTTCTAGACACAACAAGCCAAAGATCATGATCAACCAACATGTCTTCCATTTTGAGTTTCCAAAGCTCAAAATTGCTGCCATTGAATTTCTCAATTTAAATCTTTCCTAATGTGCTTTCCATATTAATTTGTAATTTGAATTACCAGACTTCTACAAAACTCCTACTGAACAAAATTGACACAAAAAACCCAATCTACCCACAAGGATAACACAACTGGCCTGGCTCTGATACCACTTGAAAGGAAAGCTAAGGTGTAGAACAAAATCTCCTAATGCCAAAACTCAGAGAAGAATGTAGATATGACTTTAAATTTTTTGCAATTATAGTTCAATAAGATACACATGAAAAAAATAACAGGATAGAGAAATATACACATACACAATTGGACACCAGATTTATGTGAGAAAACCCTTACAGGAGAAAAACCCACCACACCAAGTAAAGCTTATTTGTATTATAGGAAACAAAATTACATACAGAGATCAAACTTCACTTTCAGATGTCAATTTTACAGCAACAACATTTCCCTAATCAACCTTGTATAGAACATCATTGTCACAGTGTTCTCAGAAGCATACAATGAATTCACATACTGATCAATTCATGTTCAATTGAACAACTCTTTCACCACCAAACTATTCATCATCATTGACCATTATAGAGAATAATCCTTTTGTTCATGGTCTGTTGATCTTCCACACAAGAATGGTCACAATAGTTCAACTTCCAATGGTTCTTCTTCTGCTTCTATCATTGGTCCAAAATAGACCACGTAGGATAGACGTTTAGTCAAAATGTTCAACTATATTGCATGTCGGTGAGCACTGGACCGTATCTCACTGATGCAAAAGAGCCCGATCACAGAGCCATCAACAAGACCAATGCTATCGGCAACATCTTGAGAATTCATACTGATAGTTCAAGTCTCCCCGATGTCATAAGGAAACCAACTGCCCTTATCGACAAGAGTCACACCAAAACAAATCCATCGGCCATACATGCTCTATTGCTAAGACTCTTATAGAACCTTCATGTCACCCCAACCAAGTATCATCTACCAGAGTCACACTGATGTTCATCACGTGTAGATCCATTGGCAAGACCAACACCATCAACAAGAGTTCAGGAAGTTGCATTGATAGTTCATGTCACTCGGATATGTCCATCGGCAAGAGTCTCCATGATATACATCATGTGTAAATCCATCGACGAGACATCTGCTATCGGAATAGGTTTGGAATGTTATTTTGAAGGTTCATGTCTCCCCAATGACATTCATCGCCAAGAGTCTCCCCGATGATCACCAAGAACCAACCCATCGACAAGAGATCTACCATCGAAAAAAGTTAGGAATCTCACTCCAATAGCCCATCATACCGATGACTTTCGTTGGCAAGATAGGTCCAAGGTCACATTGATTTGATCCCTTCAAGACTTTAGAACACAACTTCTTATCGACAAGACATTCCAAAGGTTTCACCGATTTTGCTCTTTCAGGAGTTCCATGTCAGTAAGCTTGAGGCACTTTTTCCAACAAAACAACCTCATTTCTTAACTCTTGCATATGATATACAATAAAATAGACCTAAAATAACACAATCAACTAAGCCAAGTATAAGATGTGTAAATTGTAAATTGAAAAAGAAGGGAAGTTATAATTATGTATCTATTTAGACATTGTGAATTGAATGATGTGTGGGAAGAAATTGATTCTTATTCTATTATGAGATTATGAACACCTACAAACAACTATGGCAAGTTGAATTGATTATTCTATTCTCTTGGATGGGATCACTATTGTAATCCTAGCTAATATTTTGTGATTCCATCTTTTTTTGCAATTTTATCATGTGTGCTTGTAGACATGACAAACTCATTTTCATTCAACTATTAGCTTATTTAAGATTGGATGGTTTTGATGAGCATCTTTAAAATCTTGTTGAGCTAGGATTGAAGTACTTTAATTCACCTCACCCTATTGAAGCCCCTTTTTTCTCTTCTCAATAATTGAATGACAAGACATTTAGTATCTATACTTTGAAATGTTGATGCAAGCTATTATGAATGTTATTTTACTTTGTTAAATATAAAATTTGATGTTCTAATGATCAAACATTATGAATCCTTGATCCTCGATGATTTTGTATCCTAGGGTCTTAGGGCATGTCTTTAAATATGTCACCTTAGGCCTTATTTCAAGTAAATTAGTGTGTAAATGGACAGATAATGATCAATTTTTAATTAGGTCAAGAAAGAATTAGGATGAGGTCGATCCAAATTTATCAAAAAAAATTGCACTAATAATTGTGTCTATATGACTTAGAAATGATAACAATTGCATCCAAAAATTAGAAAAGAATGTTGTGTGAAGTATATAGATAAATACAAATCATAACTTAAAAAATATATAAATAGATTTATTAGTTGAATCAACTCACATAAATTTTACAAATAAAATTCTAAATTAATATATATCTTAATATAAATAAAACAAATTTAAAATTTTAAAAAATACCAAATATATATTTTTTATTCAACAATAACATAAATTTATTTATTATATAAATAATTTAAAAATAGTAGAAGGTGTAATGAAATAGCAAAAGAAATAATAACCATGAAATTAAACACATCATAAGTCTGGATTTTTTTGAAGAGCCACCCATCCCATAACTCCATTAAATTTGTCATGCACACAAGGCCACAATGGTCACAGTAAGCCGGGGTTTAAATCCCTTTTAAAAAGTTGACTTGCACATCAACTATGGTTTCTTCACATCTGTTCTTTTAACTAATAAATGTCCATGCTTTTGTCCATTGTTGGAATTTTATTTTTGGAGCATTGCATGTGGGGAGGTTTGAAATAAGCGAAGCCAAGTTTCTCTTTTCATGTGGAATTGAATGGCATATGCAAGATGACATTGAGAGAGATTATATTTGAATGGTATACATAGGACATTGACAAAGATTATATTTGAATTGCATATGTAGGAGGACATTGATAGAGATTAGATTTGAGTGGCATACATAGGAGGAGATTAGAGCTCAACCAACCTTACTGTCATAGCATCATTTTCTTCTAAATCTAGCTAATGTGCCAACTCAAGGGAAGGAAAATCCAATGATAATGGTACCCTTTCCTCCCTTACATAAACTAGCATGGAAGGAGAGTTACCAATTGCTCTTTTAGGAGTAATTTTTGTCAACCTAAAGGGTTGACTTCAACTTACTATGCCAGAATCTTTGGTTGTCTTGAATGGTCCTCTTGATAATTTTGATCAGAATTTTGTTTGAAGACTCAACCAAGTTGTTACCCTAAGGATAGTAATTAGATGAGGTATTCAAATAAATGCCATGCTTCATTTCCTAATCGAGGATCTAAGCACTAGTAAATGCCTTGGATTTATCAAAACTAATGGTGGAAGGAGTGCCAAATATTGTAATAATTTCATCAAGGAATTTAAAAACTGAAGCATTAGTCGCATCCTTCAAAGAAATTGCCTCTATTGACCTTATAAAGTAGTTTGTAGCTATCAAAATCCACTTATGACCAACACTTGATGGTGGATTTATCATGCCAATAAAATATAAACCCCACTATGTAAATGGTTGATCAACTTGAATGGGGTGAAGAGGGAGGGAAACCAACCTTTTCTTTTTGGAAAATAAAGCACATCTTTTGCAATTTCTTATCCATTTAAAAGCATCATTGAACAAAGTTGGCCAATAATAAATAGCTCTCGTAATCTTTGTAGCAGTAGTCCTTGCTAGAAAAATGGCCACCTGAAGAGCCATCATAGAATCCATTTAGCAATCTGTTGACTTGATTTGCCTCTATGCATCTAAGGAGGACTCTATTGAAATCCTTTCTAAAGAGTATGCCATTCACTATAACATAAGGAATGGATTGTAATATAAAATGTCTTCTCTTGGTCCTATCTAGACTTGTAGGATATCTACCTTCCTAGAAAAAGGTAGTCATATCATGCACCCAAATGCCTCGTATGTTTGCATTTGGTGTTTGTTGTTCTTATAGCACAAGGGAAAACTCTATAGGAGTCTCAAATGTTGAGAAAATTTGTTCACACAATCCTTTGCCTCTTACTAGCTTGGTGATTTTTATATCAACATCATACTCCATCACCTTGGTGATCCATCCAACCCTTTTTTCATTGATTTCTCTTCTCAAAAAGAACTCTTTAATGCTGACATGGGGTACCATAATATGTATCTTCTTATTAGAAAACATATGTATGAATTCTTTCAATGCTCTACCAGCAACAAGAGTTTTCTTTTCAACGTGGCTATGCTTAACCTCGTAATCTTTGAGTCATTCACTAAAGAAAGCAATGGGCTACTCAAAATTTTCTTTGTTTGGCTTGCTTTAGCACAACTGATATACTTGCTTCACCTCCAAAAGTATAAGGAATGAAATTATTTTCATAGTTGGAGTTGACAAGGGTAAGAGCTTGAGAAATCTCTTGTTTGATAGTTTCAAAGCTATCTCTACCTTCCTTGGTCCATTTGAAAACCATATTTTTCTTAAGCATAGAATTAATAAGCTTTACCAAAGCAGCAAGATTTGGTATGATCTCCTCACAAAGTTAATTGTACCCAAGAAACTTTATAATCCTGTCTTGTAGCTAGGAAGTGGGATGGCCAAGATAGATTTTACTCTTGTGGGATCAATGACCAATCCATCCTTTGAAACAATGTGCCCAAGAAGCTTTCCTTGATTAGTGGAAAAGACACATTTATTTGGATTTAGGGAAATACTTGCTCAAGATGACTAAAATGGTCTTTTCTGTGCTTTGAAAACACTGTGATATCATCCAAGTAGACCAAAAAAGACTTTCTAAATACACCTTGAAATGTCATATATGTGGCTCTCTTAAAAGTGGCACCTACATTTTTTAGACCAAAAGGAATTTTACAATAAGCATAGGTGCCCCACTTTGTAGTGAATGTTGTCTTATGTTGATCAGATTCTTGGACTAGAATCTAATTATAGCTTGAGTAGTCGTCCAAGAAAGAAAACCTTTCTGACCCACTGACTCTTTGTAAAATCTGCTCCATGGAGGGGAGGGGATAAATATCCTTTAGGGACACTTTATTTAGATCTTTAAAATCTACACAAAGTCTTATTTCCCCATTCTTTTTCCTGATGGGAACAAGATTTGCAACCCATGAAGAATGCTTGATGGGAAAATTTATTCTACCCTTAATCAATTTGGCCAACTCCTTTCTCATCAAAGGCTCAATCCTAAGATTTATCGGCCTTTGTTTTTGTCTTATGAGTTTGGAATTTGGATCTAATTCAATAGTATGTTGGAAAAGGTTTGGGTCAAAAACCTTTAGGTCTTCATAAGTCCAATCAACTACATCATTTTATGTATTGTAGAGACCTATGAAAACATCCTGTTAAAAAATAGAGCATACCTTTCTCATGTTTAGAGTTTTCCCTTTGAAATTTCAATTGGCTTGAAGTCACCCCTCTTTGCAGCTAAGTTCAATATTTTATGTTTTAATTGATCATCAGGGCTGAAAATACCTTCAAAGGCGATGAGACCATTTGGTATCTTGTTGCTACTCAATTGCACAATCTAATCAACATACTGATTTTGCAACTTGGACTGATTTCTTTTAGAAAATTCTGCCAGTTGCAGAAAATTCACTAGATTTATTGGTCACTATTAAAGACTTGCTAGTGATCTTGATTATCAAGGATAGTATGCCTCACTATAAGTCTGATATGCTGCTCCTTTTTACTTGCAATATATGCTGGTACGTCAAACTAAGCAGCAACTACTACAAGTATATCGACATGTTTATTTTTATTTATCAGATTGTTTAGATGTGAAAACCTTCAAAGTCCTCAATTAAATCCCAAACCCTATGCTTGTAGGATTTGAGTTTATTGTTCCTGGTTGAGCTTTGAGTTTGGACTTGATGAAAAACCAATTCATTGTCACCAAAAACCTGTAACAATTTGATATTTCCTTTTTTGTGCAAGTTAGAGGCCTCAGATGAGTGCTTCATACTCAACCAAATTTAAGCCTTAAAGAAAAGTAATATTTCTCCTTGCTTGGAGATACCAACATTACACCAACACCATTTCTATTTTTGGAACCATCAAAAAACACCTGCCACAATCCCACTACATCCTCTTGAGATTTTATGAGATTGGGGATAGGAGCATTGTGTTCATGAATGTAATAAGTTCCAAGACCCATCTCCTCTAATTTAGAAGCAACAAATGGTTCAAAATGTAGATCATTTCCCCATTCATCCAACAAACAATTGAGTACTTCCTCTAAAGGATTTGAAAACTCATGTATAAGACATCCCTTATTTTAAGCATGCAATGTAAAGTTCATGTTTATTATACCAGGAGTGTAAGGTTCAATATGATTGTTTGATATAGGCTCGGATTTGATGGTTGCCTCAGTTCCATATCTAGTTCTAAATAGCACATGAGACCAATCAGCAGACAAGTACCCACCTATCTTAGCAATGAAATCCCTAGACAAGCAAATGAAAAAATGAGTAGGGAGGTCTATGACTCAAATGTCTTGCAACACATCACAACAAAGACATGCATGCAAGGACAACTTTAAATCCTTTACTACCCCCACAGTATTGAGAAAAGTGCCATCCAATTGTAAAACTTGTGTCATCACTGGTTCATACTTGATGCCAAGCATGTCATCTATTCCCTTAGGAATGAATGAACTATTTGCCCCAAAATATCTCATACAATTATTCACTATATGATTACCAATAATTAAAGAAAGATAGAAGGGAGGTGGCTTATTGACTTTTCTTGAATTCCCTTCCTCTTTGGGTTGCACTAGGCTAATTGATGGAGTAGTATGCTCTTTTTATTTTATATCATCTGGTTGTCTATGTTCCTTTAAAGCTTACTATAGAAAATCCCTTTGTGATAGAATATATAGAGTTTCCCACATAGTAACATTTAGATTGGATTTCTTCATTTGTTGTACTATGTTGAAATGAAGTTGATTGACTTTGGAAGGAACCTTTGGGACAAGGTAAACTCTTATTGCTTGTGCAATCTTAGGTTGCTCCACCACTTGTTTAGGCCTATTAATAGGCTGATTTGATGGTGGAATCTATACTATTCTACTTGTTCCAACATTTACAACATTTTGAGATGGTTGAGAAGATGATGGTTTCCCAATCGTGGAAGATGCACCACCCTCCATTGCTCTTCTCTTGGATCTTGTATTATGTGTTATTGCATCGATCTCCACTTGATTTACACCTCAAAAGTATTCTTGTTCCAAAATGACAAATGAGGAGTCACCTTGTGCATGATTTTGATTATTAGCAAATGTTTGGTTCATGCCAATTTGTTGTTTTGAAGTAGAGGTCTCATTTTGAGCTACCAAAGTTTGTGCAAACTCACCATTTTGATTGTGAGATTTCTCACAAGGGTAACACCACTCCTGTTCTTGTGCTAGATTATTTTTCATTGGAAAAAAAGCCTTAGCATTGCTGGTAGTAGGTGTATGCATGTTATTCATGGGTCTACTATGATTACATTGATTTTGTCCTTGATAAGGTGGTCTATTTTCTTGATAACCCTAATTTTGAGGCTGATATGGCCTAATGTTTTGAGCTTGTTGCTTCCTCATTAACAACAATTCATTATTCATAATTTGGAGCAAGGTGCCAAAATCTTATGGAAGTGTAGCAACGGTAGATGGTTGGTTTGCAGGAACCACTAGAGTAGTAACCGTCGGGATAGGAGAAAATGTGGGCTACGGAGGAAGCTCTAAAAATAAAGGCATTGGTGGTCTAGGAGCTATCTTCTAGCCTAAATTAAACATTTTTTTTCCCTTATAGCAAGATAATATGCTCCAAGTAAAGTGTAACCACCCATTGACTGAATCATAATAGTTATGTCATTGTTAAGAGACCTCAAGAAATACAGAAAAGCATGCTCGAGTGAAGGCCTGACTGTGGTAGGAATTTTGTCCTAAGTCCTTTGAAATTTGTAATTGAAGTCACTCATGAATTCATGAACTACTCTTGTGATTGTTTTCAATTGTTCTACTAGGGACAGATGGTCACTTTAATCCCCAAAATTCTTGCATAATTTCTCTGCCAACTCATCCCAATTGTGCATGGAGTTGGGTGGTGGTCCTCTATACCACTGTAGTGCTTTACCTTTTAGTGAAGTGGTGAGTAGTCTAATAGCCACATTATCTTATGTTCCCTTATGTATTGAGAAAATATTGGCTACATCTGTGATATGTTCTACTAGAGTAGTAGATGTTTCACCAGTAAAATGGGGAATACTTTTGAGGGTATTAACTGGTATATCATCATTTTGGGCTAAAATTAAGGGGTTTCCACTAGTAAAGGATACAAAGAGCTGATTTCTAGGAACAACCATATGGAATAAATTTCTATTTGTGCAGACAATAGGTATCCTAGTTTTAAATAATCTACCCACAAGTGGCGTAGATAGGGCTCTAGGAGAAAGACTTGTGCTCCTATTCCTTCTTATTGGTGACAAGGATTAACTTTTCTTCTTCTATAAATGGAAAAGGAGAGTTTAATGTATTGGAAATTACCTCTAGAATATGCTCTTGTTTGGATTCTTGGCATGAATATGTAGGTCCAATCTTGAACCAAGAGTTTTAGGTGACAGTAGAATCACCACTTGAATGTAGAGCCCTCCCTTGACAACAGAGTCACCAGGTACTTGTTTGAGAGCCTCTTCAAGGCTAGAATGTTGAGAATAGCACCACTCTTTCAAAAAAAATGAAAATGAACTTCTTGATTGTCCCACTGGGTGTTTCCAAAATTATTGGCATGTAAAACCACACCCTATTGAACAAGAGTTCAGTGTTCTAATGGCATAATGGAAACAACCCCGAGGTTGTGGGATCTTTCACAAATGGGGTTGAATATCTGTACAAGGCCAAATTCCTCTTCTAAACTAAGTGCAATTGTGTCATTATAACTTAGCACAAGGAAAACCATATCACTACCCTAATCTAACAAATCACAGGGGAAAAGAGATAGGAGAACACAAAATGAAAGGATGGTGATGCACCTAGATTAGACATGTGTTTCTTCCTAATTATAAACAACACAATACATCAAAAAAACAACTAAAACATACATTCAAACATGAAGATAAACAAAATTTATATAATCATGCAAGAAATAACAATAATAGTAACTGAACTTTATTAATATAAAAGCTTAGAAGCAATCTTTACAATGGAAAAATCCAAAGATGCAATGTTTACAATAGAAAAACCCTAGAGAGGCCAAAGGAAGAACCCTTAAAATGAATACACATTTTTCTTTTATAGTTTAAGCATAACTCATATGAACAATAACTAACCCTAATCATCTAGGGTTACCAATCAGATCAGGAAAAAACCCAACATCTATTGAAGAAAATCATGCCCAGAAATCTATGCCAATAGGATCCATGGATTCTATACCTATTGTGAAAAAAATGCCAAGGAATTGGAGAAGAACAAGCTTGCATGACATCCATCTCGACATAAAGACTTGTAGAAAAATTCATGGAGAATCCCTGTGAAATTCACGATTTTGGGTATGGGATGACTAGAGGGGATGAGCAGCAACAATGAATGAGCATGTCACCCACAAATTTTCCAAGAGAAGTCAACAAGATGCATCAATGTTGTACTTGAGCCCTAAAAAGTCAAACCTAGCTACTAGGAAGTAGATGTGCATTAATGGCATTTGGTGAATAAAACACGCCAATTTGTGGATTGTCAGAGAGTCAGGCCCAAAAATTCATCTTTACAAGCCTTGTAATTAAATGGTGTAGACCTCCGAAAATGAGCTCGCTAGAAAATCGAAGAGATAAGCATCAAGGTACTATTGAAATTGCATTATCCCTCTAATGAGGAAACTTTTCCTTCCATTGAAATGTGGAAGGGACCAAAAAACAAGTCTCGCTTACATCGAATTCTCCCCTCGATATATCTCCATTAGAATATCAAAGGGACCACAAAATAGGTCTCGTTGACATCACATTCTCCCTTTGACAAGGAGCCTTTCAGAGATTGGCCCATCATACATCACACTTATTTTGTACTAGGAAGAAGGAAAGAAGAAAGCACGAAGAAGTAAGAAGCGTCGAGCGGTGGGGAGGAGAGTTACCTCTTACCAAGGAAATATAAGATGTAAAGGAGAAGGATGAAGGCCAACTTTCAAAATTCCAACACTTAGTTGATTTTTGAAAGGGAAACCGTCACAAAGACAAGAACATGTCGAAGAAACTAAAGAAGAAGTCCCTTCGATATAGCAAAGGAACCTAAGGCGATGACCAAAATCCAAAAAAGAAAACTTTCAGATGTCAGAGGGAAACCTTACCTCTTATTGTTGAAGGTAAGAGGTAATATGCAAGAGTGAAGGTCGAAGGCCGAAGAAGAAAAAATATAAGGACGAGGAAGGGAAGAGGGAAAAGAGAGGAATGAAAGTCAAAGTATGACAAGACAAAAGACTTAGCCAAATCAAACCTTATCGAGCTTTAGGTGGTGGATATAAGGCCGAACGCTTACCTTGAG
The DNA here is from genome assembly GCA_007258455.2 of Sequoia sempervirens. Taxonomy (NCBI): domain Eukaryota; kingdom Viridiplantae; phylum Streptophyta; class Pinopsida; order Cupressales; family Cupressaceae; genus Sequoia; species Sequoia sempervirens. The sequence goes on from VDFB02193867.1 coordinate 545,951,356, forward strand.
GGATCGGTAGAAGGTAAAGGGTAAGGTTGAAAGCTGAAATACTTAGAAGAAAGATTCAAAGGAAGGGAGTGATGGAGAAATCAAGGAAGAAGGTAAGTGACAACCCAAAACCTTGAAAAACTGGGACAACCAATTTTAGGAATGCAAGATGGCCCATGTAGGATTATTTAGATTGGTTATCAATGATGGTCATCAAAGGGGGGCATGAAATGACAACATTTGTTAGTAAGGCCATCCACAAATGGTTCATGAGGGCTAGGGTTTTGTTTTACCATGGACTTATAGTCTGATATAAGGTGACCAAATAAATAGCACACAATATTTTCATAACATACCTGTTGAGTCTAGGACCCAAATTTGGAACAAAGCTTCACAAAATTGGGTAATGTCTTATTAATATCAATTTTGACACAAAAACATGCAAACACTAACCTGGATTTTGACCTGGTAATGGAGTCTCAGGTGATGAAATGACTCAAAGAATCTCTAATAATTTGAAATACATAATCATCCCAGTACTCCAAGGGTAGTCCTGGAAGTCGCACCCACATAGGAGCCAACTTGTTGAGATTGACAGTAGGGTCAAATCCTAGTTTCCAACAACACCAAGATAGGCCATGTTTTCCATAAGCCCAGGGACCCGAAGAGAGCACCAAAATGAAATCCTTTGCAATTGTGAATTTGAAAAGGAAGAGCCCACCAACCATGGCGCAAACATCCACACTTCCCTTTAGATGCCATTTTGTAGCTTCCTATCTTCTAACCATATCAACACTAGGGAAAAAAGAGAAGAATTTTCCTACCACCACATTTTCATGGATGAAACAATCCTATCACTAATAGCTTTAGGGATAGAGAATTCAGTACTCGAGACAAAGATCTCCACCTTAGGGCTAAGATTGGAAGTCTTAGAAAAATATTTTGAAATGTTGATACAAGCTATTATGAATGTTATTTTCCTTTGTTAAATGCGATTTTGATGTTCTAATGATCAGACGTTATGAATCCTTGATACTTTGATTTTGTATCCTAGGTTCTTAGGGCATGTATTTAAATGTCACCTTAGACCTTATTTCAAGTAAATTAGTGTGTACATCAATAGATAATGATAAAAAAATTTAATTAGGTCAATAAACAATTAGTGTGAGGTCAATCTAGATTTGTCAAAAAAATTGCACTAGTAATTGTGTCCATATAACTTAAAAATGATAACAATGACATCTAAAAACTAGAAGAGAATGATGTGTGAACTATATAGATAAATAAGAATCATAAGTAAAAAAATATATAGATATATTTATTAGTTGAATCAACTCACACATAAATCTTACAAATAAAACACTAAATTAATATTATCTAAATATAAATACAATAAATTTAAAATTAAAAAAATACCAAATATATATTTTGTATTCAACAATAATATAAATTTATTTATTATATAAATAATTTAAAAACAGTAGTAAGGTGTAATGAAATAGAAAAAGAAATAATGACCATGAAATTAATCACATCATAAGTCTGGAAGATTTTTTTGAAGAGCCACGTATCCCATAACTCCATTAAATTTGTCATCCACACAAGGTCACAAATGGTCGCAGTAAACCGGGGTTTAAATCCTTTTTAAAAAGTTGACTTGTCCATCAAGTATGGTTTCTTCGCGCTTGTTCTTTTAACTAATCAATGTCCATGCTTTTGTCCGTTGTTGGAATTTTATTTACGGAGCATTGCATGTGGGGAGGTTTGAAAGAAGCGAAGCCAAGTTTCTATTTCCGTGTGGAATTGAATGGCATATGCAAGATGACATTGGGAGAGATTATATTTGAATGGTATACGTAGGACATTGACAGAGATTAGATTTGAATTGCATATGCAGGAGGACATTGACAGAGATTAGATTTGAGTTGCATACACAGGAGGATATTGACAGAGATTATATTCGAATGGTATACGGAGGACATTGGTAGAGAGTAAATTTGAATGGTATACACAGGCCAGTAACAAAAATTAAATTAGATTTGAATTGCATGTACAGGACGACATTAACAAATGTTATAATTGAATGGCATATGTAGGACATCGATAGAGTTTAGATTTGAATGGCATGCACAAGAGGACATTGACGAAGATTAGATTTTAATGGCATATGTAGGAGGACATTGATAGAGATCATTGTATTTGAATGGTATATACAAGAGGACATTGACTGAGAATAGATTTGAATGGCATATGCAGGAGGGCATTGACAGGGATTAGATTTGAATGGTATACGTAAGATATTGATAGAGATTAGATTTGAATGGCATATGTAGGACGATATTGACAAAGATTAGATTTGAATGACATACATAGGAGGACATTGATAGAGATTAGATTTGAATGGCATATGTAGGACAACATTGATCGTGTGATTTTAATGTGCATTAAATTTTTTTTGGATTGTCAAACACGCTTACCTCCTTCACATGGTAGAACAAAGTAAGCATTGCCAAGACCAATGAATCAAGTAGAATTCTACAACTAGTTGAGGATTATATCTACACATTAGAGAATAGATTCATGAACATGGAATGATCTACAAATGTAGACTCAACTTAGAAAAGGACACATATCTAATATTTAATTTGAGGAGAAACACAAACAAAGAAAATCTACTTCCAATCACAAAAACAAGTTATATCTATCCATCCTATTTAGTTTCATAGCATAAAATACCATTTCAATTACCATGACTATAAATAATTTTATTTAATCTATGTTAATTTGTGTTTATGTGTATGTATTTCATTTGATTAGCTTAGATTAATCTTAGGAAAATTATATTTTTCTTTACATCTCTGGTGATCTCATCTAATCTTACATGATTTAGTTTCTCTTAGGGTAACTTCTTATCATTACGAGGGTTTTCAAATCTATATTTTTCTCCTTTTACATCTTTTTCGAATTTGATCTCCTTTCATCCTTGTTTTACAACTATTTCATATAAGTTGGACTTATTACTAGATGAAATTTGAAAATTTATTTGAAATAAACTAGTATTCTTATATTTATTAAAATAATAGGAATGGTCAATATTATTTCTAATGATTCCAAATTATTTTAATTGAATTACTAGCTTATTTCATATAGATTTTTAAAATATAATCTAGTAGCAAGTCCATGAAAATTTTAGATTATTTGAAATAGTTTATTTTAAGGTTTTGTTGTTCTTATATACATATCACATCATTTATGTAACTTACTCACCCTTGGTTTGGCATTAGGATAAATACATTTTACACTTCTTTTTAGATTTGATTTAATTTTACTATTTTAGTTGTACTAAGATGAGTTTAATTAATTAATTATATATTATTATTTATGCCATGAGCTACTCATAAACCTAATCTTTTGTTAAGAAGGAACACTTTCTTAAACCCTAATATGGTTGCACATTTTGATAGTAATGATATATTTAGTGGCGGTCATGTTTAGACCAACATAGGTGATTAAGAAAACTATGATCATGGTGCACATGTTTCCAAACAAGACATTACACTTAGCACTCAACAAGCCTTTATTGATCCATTTATGCACTATGAATCCTATTATCAATCAGAAAATCTCTTTTATAAGCCATTAGTGGGATTTCCTCATAGCACATAAGTTTTAGAATAACTTAGATCATTAATGAATTGTTTTATTGGTGTATCATCCAACCCATCTTTGTCTTCCAATCCCAACTATACCATTTTATGAACACTTCCACTATTAACCCAAGTGTTTCTTCTACCTCCTTTCCCATTAACTTTACTCATAAATATGACCTACCATATGGCTGCACTCCTTTCCTCATGAACGCCACTAGTGCATACATTCCTCCTAGCATTACACAAACACCTAAAACTACCAATTTTATAACCACTAAGTTGCCGAACTTTTACTCATATATTAGTCTATAGTATCCCTCCATCTCATCCCATTATGAATACTTCTCATAATGTGTCCAATCCATTCATAACTTTTTCCTTAACTCTCACATCACAACCCTAACATATTTCCACTATTTCACATATTCTTTTAATACCACTCTAGTCTACATCAACACCTTAGATACAATAATAGGGTAAGTGCAAAAGGATGGGGGACAAAAAGGGGTCTTAAATGGCCAAATTTTTTCTAAAATTGGGAAATACTAACCTTGGATGTGAAATTCAAGATAGTGACACTCAAAAAAATTAGATGCAATAAAAACAAGGATCATAGTGCTTTGAGTCTACTTTCTAAACTTCTAATTTTTTAACGAACATTTGATAATTTACTAATTATCTTAGATTGTTAATAAATTGTTTTAATGGTGTATCATCAAACCCATCTTCCTCTTTCAATCCTAGCTATACCTTTTTTATGACGACTAACACTATTAACCCAAGTGTTTCTCCGATCTCCTTTCCCATTAACTTTACTCATCAATATGACCTACCCTATGGTTACGATCCTTTGACTCATGAACACCACTAGTGTGTGAGTTCCTCCTAGCATTCCACACACACCTAAACCTACCACTTTATAACCACTAAATTTCCAAACTTCTACTCATATAAATTAGCCTATAGTATCCCTCCATCTCATCCCATTATGAATACTTCTCATAATGGATCTAATCAATTCATAACTATTTCCTTAGCTCTCACATCACAACCCTAATATACCTCCATTATTTCACCTACTCTTTCAATACTAGTCTAGTCTACATCAACACCTTAGATACACTAATAGGGTAAGTGCAAAAAGATGGGGGGACAAAAAGGGGTCTTAAGTGGCCGCCTTTTTTCTAAAATTAGGAAATACTAACCTTGGATGTGAAATTGAGGATAGTTACACTCAAAAATTTTATATGCAACAAAAACAAGAATTATAGTGCTCCAAGTCTACTTTCTAAACTTCTATTTTTTTTTAAGTGGTAGAGATTAAGGGGTTCAAAAGAGGGAGCCACAAAAATTAGTGTTGTTTTTGTCAAAAAAATATAACATAGAGATTTTTGTGGCTCCCTCAAAATTTTAACTATTTTTGGTATTTTTAAAATCACTTTAGTGAGAAATTAGCTAACAATATGTAGTTCATGCCCTATTTTTTTGATAATTTTTTAACAAACATTTGATTTTTTTTATTAATTGTCAAAGTGGACACATCCTAAAAAAAGAATTTTGGCAATGCTACCCCTATATATTTTGAAAACTAATTGAATTTTTTTTTTCAATATGTGTAGAATAGAGTCTAGTTTCTAAAAATGCAATTTATTTGAAATTTCAATGAACGGTTAATTTATAACAAAAAAATACCAAACAGTGGTTTTTTCCAAAAAAATAGACACACAAACAAAAGAAATTAAAGATGAAAGGCTTAACATTGTCAAAATGTGAAAGAAATAAACATCATTAAATAGCTAAGAGAGATCCTAAAAATACCCAAGTGTATGATTTGTTCAACCTTGAAACATGTGCAAACTCGATGGTTAGTATGAACACAATTATGTGAGATCTTATAGAATATGCAAAAACATGTCTTTGGACGTTGGGAAGGAACTCCAAGCCTTTGGGTTGGTAATCCAAAGTAAATACCAAGCCTAAGGCTTGGGGATTCCCAAAGCAAGAACACGAGAATGTTTTAATGTGCTCGTGTTATGTCTTGCTTTGTGTTAAATGCTAGTCTATTAAATGTATGCATATATATTTGTATGTATGTATGTATGGATGTATGTATGTATGCTTGTATGAAATGTATGTATGTATGTATGCATGCAAGAATGTATCAATGTATGTATGTATCAGTGTATGTATGCATGTATGTATGTATGTATGTATGTATGTATGCATGTATGTATGTATGCATGTATACTTGTATGTATGCATGTATGTATGTGTGTCTGCTTATATGTATGTATGTAAGTATTTAGAGGGAGGGAGAATTTTATGAGAGAGAGAGAGTTGTCTAGTTATGGTGGGAGGGAGAGAGGGACGAAGAGACCTAAGAGAGAGAGAGAGGGGGGATGGGAGGGAGAGAAGGGGTTGGAGTAAGCGGGACCTATCTAGGTATGCTTAGAGAGAAAGATAGAGATGGGGGGACAGAAAGAGAGTTATCTAGGTGGGGTGCCAAAGGGAAATACTGGAGAAAGAGAGAGGGGGTACAAGGGAGAGACTTGAGAGATAGGGAGAGATATGGAGTGTGAGGGAGAGGGAGTGGGAGAGAGAGGGAGTGGGAGAGAGAGTGTGTGTTACCTAGGTAGAGTGCTAGAGGGAGAGACTTGAGAGAGAGGGGGATGGGAGAGAGAGACCTAAGAGATATGGAGAGATAGGGAGTGCAAGAGAGAGGAAGTGGGAGAGAGAGAGACCTGATATATATATAGCTAGGGTGCCTTAGGTAGATACCTAAGAGAGAGAGGCAATGGGAGGGAGAGATTTGAGAGAGAGGGATGGGAGAGAGAGGGAGTGGGAGAGAGGGGGTTGGAGAGAGAGACATGAAAGAGAGAGAGGGTGTGGGAGGCAGAGACCTGATAGAGGGGGGCTTGGAGATAGAGAGACTTATCTAGGTAAGGTGGGAAGTATAGAAAGAGATTGAGAGAGGTAGGGAGGGAGGGAGTAGGAGAGAGGGGGTTGGAGTGAGAGGGACTTATCTAGGTAGGGTGGGAGGGATAGAGAGTGATAGAGTTATCTAGGTAGGGTGCTAGAGGGAGAGACCTGAGAGAGAGGGGGTGTGGGATGGAGAGACTTGAGAGATAGGGAGAGAGAGAGGGATTGTGAGATAGAGAGTGGGAGATAGAAGGAGTGAGAGAGACAAAGATTAGAGTTTAGCATTTAAGGGTATAGGGTTGAGGGATTATGGTTTAAGACATAGTGCCTAGGGTTGAGGGTTTATGGATAGGGTTTAGGGTTGAGTGAGAGACCTAGATGGCAAAGGAGGGATCGATGGTTAAGGAGAGAGAGAGGAAACCATTAGAAAATAAATATTTTCATAACATAAGCGTATTTTAAAGAAGTTGAGATATATTCATTTTGTATAGCAAGACAAAACACGCTCACATTATAATGCGAGCACATCTTGGTTTGCTCTAAAAATGGTAAAAGAGTTAGCACAACCATGATCCAAGCCCACTTGTTCTATTATTCTCTTGGTTATGCACATGTTGTGAAAAAAAGATCTTTTTGATGCTATTGAGAATTGCACATGAAAATTTTTCATATTCCACAACCTTTGCATGAACTTTCCACCACCTTTTTATGGTTTTCCAACATAAGGAGAAAATAATAGAGTTTTCACATCAAATTTGATATATATCAATTCAAGTCTCAATTTTTGTAGTGTTGCAATGTTAATTGTGGTTGAATTGTAGGAATTTAACATTATACATTGGTTATTTTTATTGTTGTTAGTAATTCTATTTGAGTGATATACAATAGTAAATTGAAAAGGAAGCAAACTTGTGAAAAACTCAAATTGTTGAGGAGTTTGATTCATGAAGAAAAAAAGACTACATAATTGGGTAGTTCCTCCATTCAAATCTTCATTTTTTAGGTATGTGAAGTCTTTATACATTTTCTTTACATTTTTCTTAATTCTATTATGTTTCTTTATCATCCCTTATCATACATGGGTATGTGTAGGATCATGATGGGCCAAAAAGTGGTGATATGTAAGTGATATGACGACCCATGTGGCTGATGAATTTTTTTACTTAAAATTGATGAAACGAAAAGGATTTTTAAAGGAGATTCTCAGTTTTCCACCAATATAAATTATGTTTTACTTTGAATTTAATAAATAATTATTATTCATTTTCTATTTGAATTACGACTAAAGTCTTGATTGATAGGCTAATTGAAAATCATCTATAGCTTTCAAACGGTATCACATTTTTTGAATCTGAAACATGTGTCACATTCTATGCTTTTCATACTATAGGACTAAAAAAAATGAATTTCATGAAGTTTTGACCAAGTTAAGGTGGTTAGACATACAAGTTTTTATATTTTTTAAAAGTTGTAATAAAAAAGTCATAATTAATTATTTACTTGGAAAAAATTTAAAAAAATATGCATCACATTGGGACATGAGTCCTCTACTTATATCTAAAATATTATAAAAAAATTATCATTTTATTGTGGTTAGGGTGGTTAGACAAACACCTACTTCTTATTTTTTCACTAAATTTAAGTGCTACTACATTGAAATTTCTTCTCACCAATAGATTTTTAAAAAAAATAAACCTAGTAGTTTAGAAACTACTTTCAACTTTTTTCTATAGATTCTATTCTTACATATTTTAAAATAATATAGATAACTTATTCAAATTTTTAAGTTTGCCTAACTCTGATTTTTTTCTTTTTTTTTTTTTTCTGGTAGTACCCATAAACTGCAGTGCGCCAATAAACTTTTTAACGTGACCGGCGGCGCTGGCGCGACACGCCCTCTCACCACGGGGATGGGGGGAGAACTTGTGACCAGCAGAGCCGCAACGGAATTACTTAGCCAACCAAGCTAGGGCCCCCGCCCCTGATTTTTTGAATTTTCATCACCACTTAAGGGCCTAATTTTTCCATGATGATCCTTCACACACCCACATTCTTAATACAATTCTTTGATTTTGTTATTGTGCATATTCCATGTTTATCAATTTTTTTGTTTCTCATTATAACCTTAGCCCCTCTTGACATATTTTAAACTACACAATTCTTTACAATTGCCAATTACATTTTAAACCACATCTCTTTGTGGCATTTTCTTAAACAATTGACCTGCCTTGTGTATGCTTCCATATTTTGTATACACATTTATGAGAATATTTATAACTATAGAATATAATACATCATTTCTTGATTCCTTTTTTATGGATGTGCATACCCCTTTCTAAAGCTTTCATTTGGGTATATGCATTGGGGATGTTGGAAAATTCTTTGAAATTTGGTTTTACACCTAGAAATTTCATTTGCATGAAAGTTTGTAAAGCCTTCTCAACAAACCTATTTTGTGCATATCGTACAATCATTATACTCCATGAGGACATATCTCATTGAGGAATTTTTTCAAATAGTTTGTGTGTCTTTTCTATACATGTCTACCAAAGCATTTTATCAAACATGCTAGACAAGACAATAAGTTGTTTGAAAAAATGCCTCAAAGAAATGTGGTCTTATGGTGATGGAATTCTATTCCATCACCATGAGACCACATTTATTTGAGGCATTTTTTCAAATAGCTCACTACCTTGTCTATGCGACCACATTTTCCATACATGTCTACCAAAGCATTTTATCAAACATGTTAGAAAAGGCAATGAGTTGTTTGAAAAAATGCCTCAAAGAGATGTGGTCTCATGGTGATGGAAATCACCATAAGAAAGTTTCTTTGAGGAATTTTTTCAAACAACTCATTCTCTTGTCTATGCTACCAATTTTTCCATACAAATTCCATTTTGTGCATATCTTGCAATCATTGTAGTTTACAAGGACATATCTCATTAAGGCATTTTGTCAAATAGTTCATGTGCCTTGTCTATGCATCCACATTTTACATGTGTCTACTAAGGAAATTGCAACCATAACACTCATGAAAATCCCCCATTTTTATGTTTTGATAGATTTCATACCCCATTCCAAGGTCCCCTTGCTGCTATGGTTAAAAGCCTAAAACATGTGCTTTCAACCAAACTATGGATGCATGGAAAAAATCTATCAAAGTATAATAGTAAGAAAAATCATAGACAAGATATTGACCACATTTATTTAAGGCATTTTTTCAAATATCTCATTACCTTGTCTATGCTACCACATTTTCCATACATTTTCCATTTTGTGCATATCTTGCAATTATTCTAATTTTTACGGGCAGATTGAAAAATGAACAAATGAAGTCAAAGATTCGTGAAATTAAGACTTCCATGGAGAAAATACAACTGGAAATAGATGATAAGGAAGACATAATATGAAATGTAAGTGAAAAAAAGGAGAATCGATGTAGTGGACACCTGAAAGTCTTATCTATAAAGGTAGAAAAGTTCTATAAAGAACTTGTTAAAAGAAACATTTGAATTATGTAATCAAAAAGACTCTTTGAAAGATGATAACAATAGTTGTAGATGTAAATGCAATAGTTGGAAGTGTTGAAATTGAAGCAAAACAATTGAAGACTAAAATTAACCACTTATAAAATGAATTAAAAGATAAGAATAATATTTTATCATCAATGAAAAGGAGGTTTGTTAGCTCTAAAAACACTTGAAAAAGAAGCAAACCAAATTGAATGAGATACATAATGTATTCAATGAAGAGATTCTTCCTGCTCTCAAGAAGTTGGGGAAGGTGAATGTGTAGATTCTTCTCTGTTCATCATACGGCTAAACCAATTGCTCCAAAACATGCATATGGGTGGGTTTATGCTAGGAAAGGTCCTCTTTTGCACCCAAACTTGCTGAAACAGTCTGATCCACATTTTACTGATGAAGTCTCTTAAGAGACCAAAGTGCAAAAGGGTAACAAAATTTGACAAGCGATTACTCAAAAAACATGGAACTTGGAAACATTTTTTCTAAGGTTATGGGATCATGTAGGGACTCTCTACAATAACCTCTCTTGGTTTTTAATAGCTCCAAGTCATTTTCCCATGGTGAACAGATCTTAGTTGATGGAAAATGGGTCTGTTGCATGTAGTGTAAGGTTGAAAAGTGGTGTAACTTTCATTCTATTCGTCATAAGACCAAACCAATTATTCCAACACATTCATATGGGTGGGTTTATGCTAGGAAATTTCCTCTTTCACACACAAACACATCGAAATAGTTTGAGCTACATTCTACTAGTGAAGTCTCTTAAGAGACTAATGTGAAAAAGGGCATCAAACTTTGACGAGCGATTAATCAGAAATCATGGCACTTGGAAGCATTATTTTTAAGATTAAAGGATCATGTAGGTCACCTCTATAATAACCATTCTCAATTTTTGATAGCTCCAAGTTGTTTGGTCAGGGTGAATAGATTTTAGTTGATGTAAAACAAGTCAGTTACATGTAGTGTAAAGTTGGAAAGTGGTGTAACTTTCATTCTATTCATCATACAATCAACCTGATTGTTCCAAAATGTTTGTATGGGTAGGTTTATGCTAGAAAAATTCCTATTTCACACCCAAACATGCTAAAACATTTTGAGCCACATTCTACTAGCGAAGTCTCTTAAAAGATTGGTCAAAGTGCAAAAGGGTAGAAATCTTTGACGGGCGATTACTCAGAAACCATGACACTTGGAAACATTTTTTTGAGGATACATGATCAAATAAGGCTCCTCTACAATAACATCTCTTGATTTTTCATATGTCCAAGTTGTTTTCATGCGGTGAATAGATTTCAGTTGATGGAAAATAGGTCAATTGTATGTAGTGTAAAGTTGGAAAGTGGTGTAACTTTCGTTCTGTTTGTCATATGACCAAAAAAAATATTAAAAATAAAATTTATGGTTGGTTTTATGCTAGGAAAGGTCCTATTTCACATCCAAACACATTGAAACAGTTTGAGCCACATTCTACCAATGAAGTCTCTTAAGAGACCAAAGTGCAAAAGGGTAGAAAACTTCAATGAGTGATTACTCAAAAAAAATGGCACTTGGAAACATTCCATCTAAGGATACAATATCATTTAGGGTCCTCTACAATAACCTCTCTTAGTTTTTTATATCTCCAATTTATTTTCTTGTGGTGAACAGATTTTAGTTGAATGAAAATAGGTCAGTTGCATGTAGTGTAAAGTTGGAAAGTGGTGTAACATTCATTGTGTTTGTCATATGACCAAACCAAATATTCCAATACATTTGTATGGGTGGGTTTACACTAAGAAAGGTCCTCTTTTTCACCCAAAAATGCCAAAATAATCTAAGCCATATTCTACCAGTGAAGTCTCTTAATAGACCAAACTACAAAAGGGTAGAAAACTTTGATGAGTGATTACTCAGAAATCATGGCACTTGGAAACATTTTTTCTGAGGTTATAGTATCATGCAAGGCCCCTCTACAATAACCTCTCTCTTTTTTGATAAATACAAGTCATTTTCTTGTGGTGAACAGATTTCAGTTGATGGAAAACGGGTCAACTGCATGTAGTGTAAAGTTGGAAAGTGGTGTAGCTTTTATTCTATTTGTCATACAACTAAACCAAATGTTCCAAAATGTTTGTATGGGTGGGTTTATGCTAAGAAAGGTCCTATTTCACACCCAAGCATGTTGAAATAGTCTAACTCACATTCTATTGACAAAGTCTCTTAAGAGACCAAAGTTCAAAAGGGAAGAAAACTTTGATGAAAGATTACTTGGAAACCATGGCACTAGGAAAAATTCGTCTAAGGATAAGGGATCATGTAGGTCCCCTCTACAATAACCTTTGTTTTTTATAGATCCAAGTCATTTTCTTGTGGTAAATATATTTCAGTTGATGGGAAATAGGTCAATTGCATGTAGTGTAAAGATGGAAAGTGTCATAAGTTTTGTTCTATTCATCAAACAACAAAAAAAACTATTCCACCATGTTTGTATGGGTGGTTTTATGCTATAAAATGTCCTCTTTCACACCCAAAAATGCTGAAAATTTTTGAGCTACATTCTACCGGCGAAGTCTCTTAAGAGACCAATGTGCAAAAGGGAAGAAAAATTCGACGATTGATTACTCAAAAATAATGGCACTTGGAAACATTTCTTCTGAGGATACGAGATCATGTAGGGAACCTCTACAATAACCCCTCTTAGTTTTTGATGGCTCCAAGTCAGTTTCCTGTGGTGAACAGATTTCAATTGATGGAAAATGGGTTAGTTGCATGTAGTGTAAAGTTGCAAGGTAGGCTACTTTTTGTTTTGTTTTTCATGGGGCCAAATAGTTATTACCAACACATCTAGGTGGGCACATCTATGCTAGGCATGGTCATCGTCGTTTGTTATAGAAGGTTCGTAGTCTTTCCTATTCAAAGGGTCACAAATTGTTGCCTTTGGAAAGTCACAACCAAATTCATATCATCACTATTTGTGAGAACCTAAATTGATTTATTTGAAAATTTTTTAGATATGCTTGGGGAAATGACAATTCTTGAACTTTCAATTAGTTATATTTTTTTTATGCAAGTCTCTTGAAGCTATTTATTGACTATTGTAAGCATGCAATTTTTACTTTTAAAGTTGCATTCTTCTAATTATTGGGTTTGAATTCATGTTTAGAAATAGGATGAATATCTATGAATTTTTCTATTTGGAAGGTTGATTTTTGGTCTCTTAATATCCAATAATCCAATGCACTTATTATCTTTAACAAGACTTGCATGTCTTGAGTTTTTTTTTGTGAGACTTAGTTGTTATTTTCCATTTTCTTTTGTCAATAGTTTTATGATATTTTCTTTATCTACGTAATACATGAAGCATCAAGCATCAAGCATCAAGGATCAAGAATACACATGAATTTCCTCTATGAAGCACATGAAGCATGAATCATGAATCATTACTATATTGATTTAGTGTTCAATAATCTTACAGGAGAATACTATTCAAACTTTATTATATATTTATAATTATAGAAAAGAAGAGTGCATGAAAAAAACTTGGATTTTAAATATTTTAAGTAAACCATCTACAAATATGTATTGAAGTTTTGATTTATAATGCAAATATGGACACCATCAATAAAAAATATTTTTATTAACTAAATAACCATGTAGGCATGTACATCAATATATGTTGATATAAGTACAAAATATATACAAAATAGTCATATAGGCTTACAAGAATACCATATAGGCATACAATGTCAAGTATATGCAATACAAAATAAGTCCAAAAATTCCATATAGGCATACAACAAAGGACCCCAATCAAAATCCATTACCCTCCAAGTGAAGGAAACAAATGGGTGGCCTTTGTTGGTCAGGTGGATGGTGATGCATATGACACTCGTTACTTTGAATTTGAGGGCTGCTACTCCTATTTAGTTCCTTATCAAACTTCAAATGTTATAACAAGTAAAGACATTAATATATAGAAATCAAATTATAAAAAATGATATTTAACAAAATAATTACTTATCTTTGCCAAATGATCTCTCTCAATTGGAAGATCTGGATGCTCAGGCTATGGCATGCCAAAGTCCTATAGAAACCATCCAAATAGAAATTAAACTAATAATTAAGAATCATTTAATTTGTAAATTATAAATAGCTATAAAAATGAATGTAATTTTTGAAATTTACTAATCTGCCTCATACCCCTATGAGAGCCATGAATCTATCTATTGTGGAAGATACACCACACTCCATTTCCCTATCAACATCGGGAGGTGTTTTTGTTTCCATCATTTGAAAATAAAACAACAAATTATTCTATCACGAAAACTGGAATAGTGATGCAAGTCATGGCTTATAATGTATGAGGTAATCAACAAAATTTTGAGTACTAATTGAACTATATATTTCTTACTATTATGCTTACTACTTTCCCTATTCATAGCTTGTTTTAAAGCACCTGTTTTAAGATTTTATCCATAGCAGCAAGGAAGTGAATTATTTGATAAAATGCTTTGGTAGACATGTATGAAAAATATGGTAGTATAGAGAAGGCAGTGAACTGTTTGAAAAATTACCTCAAAGAAATGTGGTCTCATGGTGATGGAATGCCATAACAAATTTGTTTGTCATGGCATTCCATCACCATGAGACTGCATTTCTTTGAGGCATTTTTTCAAACAGTTTGTTGCCTTCCCTATGCTATTATGCTAGGATTGGGTGGATTGTATAGTGTGGTCTTGGTTATGAGATGGATGGGGATCATGACATGAAGATGGAGGAGTGTTTCAATCATGAGGGAAAGAGGATCATTAGATGGGGTGGAAGGTGTAATTTGAGACCACATTTTGAGAGCGATCATACAATGGAGTGGAAGAGGTACTTTGTGATGAGGGTGCAACCTGAGACACATAAAATAACCCACAAACAAGAGAATTATTTTATTATTCAGAAAATGGAGCTTCTTACATGCAGAGGATCTCAAGTCCCCACGTTCTACAACACATGCAAGTTACAAAAAGCTATAGATAAACCCTTTCATAATATGCGAGCTTGTCCCCCAAAAAGTTACCCAAAAATTAGAAACCCGCCCATAAATAGAGCCTCATTAGTTTGGAGCCAAAACAACATTCAAATTTGAGTTTAGGCAGTTTGGCGCTGAAAATTTACAACATGAAGTTCAAATTTCAAAAGAGCATTTGCAATTGTATCTTCTAGAAAGTGCGCCAACTTCTCGGGGCCATAACTTTTGATCCGAGGCTCCGATTTGCGAACCGTTTGAACTGTTGGAAAGGTCTCAAAGTCAAGAACACGCTTGAAATCTACTGTGCCAATTTCAGCAAGTTTCAAGGCCATTCTAGAAGCTCTAAATTCCTCAAATCCAACTCAAAATATTTTCAGGTGCAAATTTGGGAAACTAAAATTGCAATAGCTTTCAACCCAGGAATAGAAAATGAAAACCATAAATTGGGAATTTCATTATGACAAAAAGGGTATCCAAAAATGTAAAAACATTTGAAAACTAAGAAACTTGAAATTTAACTATTTTTGGGTGATGCAAGATTGCCCTTACACCATTGGATGCTCCTGCATCAGACACCCAGGGTAATTTGAGAAGTGACCCTGTCATGTCTCAGATGGTTGAGGAAAACCCAACTTGTCAACCACTGCCTTAGATTTCCAGGATGAATCTTCCATAGGCCTTCCTCTCCATTTCACCAGATATTCTTCATACTGCCTATTTTTGGTACTCCTTCCCACACGACTATCCAAGATTTCCTCAATCTCCTCCTTTTCTGAAGTAGGTGTTGGAATCCCACACTATTCCATCGTTGGTACTTCCTCTGTGCCACCTTCATGGTACTCTATCAAATCTGAAATGTTGAACACAGGGGAAATGTTGAATCCATCTGGCAACTCTACCTCATATGCATTCTCTAAATCATGCTTCTTCAAAATTTTATAGGGACCGAACTTCTTCATTTTCAATTTGTTATATGTCCCCACTGCAAACCTTTCTTTCCTCAAGTGGATCATCACTTCATCACCAATCTGAAACTCCTTATACCTCCTCTTCTGATCTGCCTTAGCCTTATACTGCATATTCATCTTGTTAATATGTTCTCTTACCTTTTCATGTATATCCTTGATGTGTTCTGCAAAATCTTCGGCTTCAACACTTATTTTCTTCTCTTGGTCCATCTTCCTCAATTCTGGAGCTATTCTAGGGCTACCTCCATACACAATCTAGAATGGTGATCTACCAGTGCTTCTGTTGACAAAATTGTTGTAAGAAAATTCTGCCTTGGGTAAGATCAAGTCCCATCCCTTGGGTTTATCTCCTACCAAACATCTCAGTAGGTTACCCAGACTCCTGTTAACAACCTCTATTTGCCCATCTTGTTTGTGGATGGTGTGCAGAACTAAACTTCAACTCTATCTTTAGCTTCTTCCACAAGGTTCTCCAAAAAAGTACCCCAAATTTGGTGTCACGACTAAACAATACTTTTGTAGACCATGTAGCCTCTACCAATTCTTTGAAGAACAAATCAACAATGTGGACTGCATCATG
>VDFB02193867.1:545968080-546217762 GCA_007258455.2 Sequoia sempervirens
AATCAAAATCAATCCCATCACATCATCCAATCATCCTAATATGAGCTTTAATCCAATCCTAATCTGAGCTTAACTTAAATCCCAATTTGAGCTTTCATCCATCTCCGTCCAAAATCTTTGATCCATTCTATTTATACTTTCATCATCATGAATCCTTATCCTCCATCAATAGTAGTCAAGGGAAACCCTAATTATGTTGATGACGATAACAAAAGTCTTGTCGATCAGGAGGTATATGACATAGATCCCCTTGACACTATCATCTCTAGTAAGCTTTCTCCACCCACTTTCCAAAATCCAATTACTCCTCTGAGCTATCCCATTATGCCTTCATCCATGCCTAATCATGTTCTTTATGCTACCTTTGACAAGGGGTATCTAGTACCTTCCCCTTCCCTATCTACATCATCCTCTTATTCGACATCCATATCCTCTTATCCTAATCTTCCATCACAATATTCCTATTACAATTCCCCATACATGACCCCCTATCCTAATCCTCTTTCCCAGTCTACCCATACTAATCTTGCATCCACACCCTTTTACCTTAATCCTACATCCACATATCCTCATCCTAATCCACCATCCCAATACCCTTATTATAATCCATCCCCCACATCCTCATGTCTCACTACACCACCTATATCCTCTTGTCCTAATCCACAATCCATGTCCCCCTATCTTAATTCACCACTCCAATATCCTTACCTTAACCCTCCATCTACTCCTAGTCCTCCATCCAATCCCATTCATCCATCTACTCCTAGTCCTCCATCCAATCCTAATCCCCCATCTACTCATAGTCCTACATTCAATCCCATTCCTCCATCCAATCCTAGTCCTCCATCCAATCCTAATCCACCATCTACTCATAGTCCTACATTCAATCCAATTCCTCCATCTAACCCTAATCCACCAATCCATAATCCCTCATCCATTTCTACCACCCCAGCCAAGCCAACCATATGCAAATCTCTCATTTTGGAAGTTCTCCAAGGACTCGTAACAAGGAAGCCATCCCCAACTCCACATCTTGAAGTCGTGGAACCATGCCATCCCAATCCATCATCCACAATCACTAGTGATGAGACCCTTCTCCATACCACACCTATCATTTTTGTTACCACCCCTAGCACTGATCAAACCATTTAAACCATTGAACCCACTAAATCCATTGAACCCCCATCTCTTACTCCAAGAACCACCAAATCCATCAAAGATGCCCAAGTCCAATCCGCTACCTCTACTCCTAGATCCACCCAAATCCAATCCATTCCTCCCACCCCTAGTAGCACCAAAACCCATTCCAATGAACCTCATGAATCTTCCATCCCTCCATCTTCCCCACTTGAAGAGTCCCAACAAGACTCCATTATCATGCCTCCTGCACACGATGAGTCATGCCAAGAGCCTAATCCAAAGCATGCCAACATATCCCCTTCTCCAAATCAAGATCCTACCATCCCATCTAGTCTACTTCAAGATCACAGTCTCCCATCCATTCCATCCCATGATCCTCTTGTTATTCAAGATTTCACCGCTTCATCTCCATCTCCATCGCATAATCCTGCTACCACAAATCTAGATCCTATCATGTCCCCTACTCCCTCTACTAATGTTGTTATCCCATCATCTCCTCATGATCCCCCATCATCGTCTAAAAATGCTATCCCCACACCACTTGCATATCCCCTTGGTACTCTCAGATTCTTCCATGGTGGTCTCCTTGCAAAAGAAAACACAGTGTATATACCACCCATCATCCTCCACCTAATAATGGACTCACATCATGTTTTCAGAATAACAAAAATCCTATCATGGATCGAATGCTCAAGAACATGAACTATCAAGGAAAAGGTCTAGGCCTTCATGAGCAAGGAGTTTTAGAGCCCATCCAAGTCAAAGAACAAATCTGCATACAAGGTCTTGGACCTATTCCCCAAGACTCACAAGCTAAAGATGTTGGTACAACCTCTAGATGTCCTCAACAAGACTTTTTCAAAAGAAATGTTAGATCTTCCCATCGCTCCACCAAATCATATGTTGCCATCCCTCCTACTCTATCGTATCGCCTCAAAACAACCATCCATATTCCTCCTTCATTCGCTCCATCCATCTTGGGTCCTTATGTTCCCTCATCCCCCATCACATATCCTCCTGATCCCAACTCTATTTTGGGCCCTTATATCCCAAGATCACCTCCCCCATCTTGTCCTATTCACCCTTTCATCCATCCATCACCTATCCATGTCACCCATCATAACTATCCCACTCTCATGTTCCCTAATCAAGATCAACAAAGGCACGTACCTATACATCATCCATCCACATATCATCCTAAAAATCCTACCTCTGCCCCTCCATCCATATTCCCTTCACATCATCCATTCACAGCCATCCCATTGCTACTAAAAGCACTTTGGATGCCAAAGTACAAATTCATTAATCTAAACATCCACATGAATTTAAAGCTTCCCATGTCCCCTCTAAAATACATGTTGAAGAAAAGAAAAATAAAATCTAGAATACAAATCAAATCTATAGGCCACAAAGGCCCACCAAAGAAAAAATCAAAACCATGTGGATCCCAAAGAAAACAAAAGCAATGCCTTCAAATGAAACGTCCATAAACACATCCAAAGTTGCTACTCCAAAAGCTAATCATGAAAATCCTCCATCTCCTAAATCCATTTTGGGTAATTATGTCCCAAAATTTTCTATCACCTCTCCTCTATTATCTCCACATCCTCCATTACACACTCCATTACACCCTCTATTAGCCCCACATCACCCAACCATTAATCCTCCTATCCTTTCACACCCCCCACCACATGTGCCAATGTTGGTCTTGAACACACCTCCCCATCATACGTTTACTCCATCATTCCATCCATACACTTTCCAACATCCCATCCATTATCTCACATATCTCCCCCATCAAATCCCTTTAATACCCATCCTTGCATAATTCCTCCATTGTCCTAACCATGGTTGTACCAACATCTGACAGTCACTTCAAAACCTAGGCTCTTAATACTTCGTATGGAATTCGATGCTTGAGTCCTTCACCCATATCCTTATCACATGCCTTCCACATCCACTTATCCACCTCCCTATACTTATCCATCTCCACCCACATTTTATCCAAAAATCCAAAGAAATTGAAAAAAACAAAAAATTGTCAAACAAATAAAATAAAATAGTAAAGAGAAATCATTCATCTAATGGTGAAAACTTGGCAAACAAGCACCTTGGATAAGTACCATGATGAAAACCTGGTAAACAGGCATCATGCATAAATCCCCTATCTATTTTACTTCTGCAATTGGGGGCACCTACATCCCTTTCACCCACCTCCTTCATCCCACCTATCTTACACATCCTTCACCTCGATCCCTTCATCCTCCTTGTGATCTTGATATAGCTAGGAGCAAACATATATACATGATTTGGACACTTGTTGGCATACTTTCCATTCATCCCTACATTGTCACATTCATTCATCAAACTACCTTGTCCACCCATCCTATCTTCCCATCCACTTACCTTCCATCCCTCAGGCCTCCTCATATATGACATATCTAGAGTGGGGGCATCTACTTCCTTTGTGACGTAAGTCCTTGGAGACATCATTCATCAATCCTATCTAAAGTTTCATCTTCCCATCCTTCTCTTCCTATCCATCCATCCAAACAATCCATTTCATACCCCCATCCTTATCTTCCTATTCATCCATCCAAACAATCCTTTCAACCTCCTTATCCTTCTCCATCCATCCTAGCATCTATCCATCTATCTAGCCAATCCCCTTTATCTGTCCAATCTCTTCTATCCCCATCCTTATCTTCCTATCCATCCATCCAAACAATCCCTTTCATATCCCCATCCTAGTCTTTTCCTCCATCCAAACAATCCCTTTCATATCCCCACCTTTGTCTTCCAAACAATCCTCCTACCCATCTCTCCATCTTAGCATCTATCCATCTACCTAGTCAATCCCCTTTATCCACCTACCTTGGAATTTTACCCTATTCCAATGTGCAAAATAACTAAAAATGCAAGTGGAAAAATACTAAGAACACTTCAATGATTAGCCTAAAGAGTGATAAAACAAGAAAGAAAATAGATGAAATGAGATGCAAATAATGATACCTTCCTTGCTATTGAAGACTCCTTGGTTGGCCCTTGATTTGGATGACTTTTGTGTGCTCCTTAGGTGGCTTCTTGAGTGACTAAATGCACGATCAACTTATGCAAAATGATTCAAGTGGATGACTAAATGATGGTAAATGCTTGAGAATGCAAATTGGCAGCATAAGGTTGTTCAAAATGAAAGTCACTCAAGAAGCCAATAAGGAGCACACAAAAGTCATCCAAATCAAGGGCCAACCAAGGAGTCTTCAATAGCAAGGAAGGTATCATTATTTGCATCTCATTTCATCTATTTTCCTTCTTATTTTATCACTCTTTAGGCTAATCATTGAAGTGTTCTTAGTATTTTTCCACTTGTATTTTTAGTTATTTTGCACATTAGAATAGGGTAAAATTCCAAGGTACACATTTCTGGCATGCCCGGTGGGACCCAAAAATGGGTTCTTACATTTAACCTTCATTTTTGCTAAGTTATTTTGCAGAAAAAGGTCACAGAAAGGGGGAAGCGCCCTCTATTTTACTGCAGAAAGGTGGAAGCGCCCTCTGTTTTACCGCAGAAAGGCAGAAACACCCTTTGCTTTACCGCAGAAAGGTGGAAGCACCCTCTGCTTTACTGCAAAAAGGCGGAAGTGCCCTCTTGTCTGCTGCAGAAAGGCAGAAGTGCCCTATATCTGACAATTTTATTTTCTTCTAATAGTTTGCTGTAGTTAGGTGTATACTTAGAAGATCTTTTCTAACACTTTCTTGCAGTAGGGCATACAACCTTTCTTTTTCAAAGTCTAATAAAGTTTCCTGTAGAGGGGCAGATATGCCCTTTCATTTTGAAAGGATCTTTTCCTCTAACATTTTGCTGTAGAAAAGTAGAAGCACCCCCTGTTTTGCTGCAGAAAGGTGGAAGCGTCGTCTGTTTTGCTACAGAAAGGTGGAAGCGACCCTTGTTTTGTTGTAGAAAGGCGGAAGCACCCTTGTTTTGCTGCAGAAAGGTGGAAGTGCCCCTATTTTTGCTACAAAAAGGTAGAAGCACCCCCTATTTTACTATAGAAAGGCGGAAGCACCCCAAAACAACACAGTTTAGAAGGTAAAACATTCATTTTAGCTTTGTTTTTGCTCTCATTTTTTGCTATTTTCGAGTAGTAACCCTCTAACATTGTTCTGGCAAGCATATTGGGGTTTTTTTGGTTAACGTTTTGCAGCATAATATCGCATAATTGACCAAGAATGAAGAAAAAGACAACTAACATTTGTTTGCAGGGCCATCTATTTGATCAGATTTTCAAAAATTATCCTTGTTGTTTTGGAACATAGTCTAATTAGGGGGAGTAAACTTCATTGCTTGCCGTGATTGTTTATTCTTGTGTTACCCAAGGGGGCATTAATTTGTTTTCACTTTCCCCTTGCACTTCGTGTGAGCCTGGGGAGTAGTTGGAAATAGTTAGTGTCTTCTTTTTAGTGAGACCTGCTTGAGGATTTCATCACCCCAAGGGACGATTCCAACCACATATACCAGCAGGGTATATAAAGGGGGGAGAACAAAAGTTGTACCCCAATCCAGTCACGTCGTAATTGGTAGAGCGTCGAAGCTAGGGTGATACCTAGATAGACGTGAAGAGTTGGTCCGAGCCTTTCAGTATCTCGCTGGGGTTCCCAACTCACGCTTGTGATGGGTTGGTGTTCACAGTTTTCCTCATGTACTGAGAGTATATCGAGGACTTCCTAGAAACCTTGTGCATCCTAGATTAAGACTTTTCCTGGCCATACCCTTAACATTAATCATAGGATTGTGCTTGCTTGAAGTGTTTTCTTGTGAGAAACCTGTGAAATCTTTGATACATTAGCCTTATTTTATCATTTTGAGTCCTTTCCATAGCCATTTTCATCAAAACCAACCTCTGTTTTACTGCAGAAAGGTGGAAGCGCCCTCTATTTTATTGCAGAAAGGCGGAAGCGCCCTCTGCTTTGCTGCAAAAAGGCAGAAACGCCCCCTATTTTGTTAGAGAAAGGTAGAAGTGCCCCTGATTTTGTTGTAGAAAGGTGGAAGCACCCCTAATTTACTGCAGAAAGCTGTCAACGCCCCTGATTTTTGCTATAGAGGGGCGAATTTGCCCTCCTGAACACCTGAAATCACCCCATTTGGACCTGTTTAGCCTCTAAACCATCATTTAATCATTCCCAACCATTATCTCATCATCCCAAGCCTCTGTTTCGTCACTCTAAGTCTCCCAAAACCTCCATTTGATGAGCTTAAAGCTCCATCTTATCATTTCAAACCTCTATTTAACCATTCTAAATCCCCACTCATTCTCCATAATCATCTTCAGTCCACCCTTCATTTTTAATTTCCCCATATTCCATTCAAAAGTCTATACCACCACCTAGAGAACATCATAATTTTACCATTTACATCACCAAATGCCACTCATAACCATACCTCCATAACCTTGTATTACAAAGAGGTTACCCAAATTAACCATAGCACTTGAATTTGATTATTAGTCTTTAACTTCGACCCAAATCAATTTGCTTGCATCTTGAGGTAAATTTGGTGTTGTAAGTTATCATCCTCGGCCCAATCAATCCATTCCTATCTTAAGGTGGATTCAGTGCCATGATCATCCTCTTAATCAATCAAAGCTCTAGGTCACTAAGGGTAACTTCCTTAAGTTAAACTCAAGGTCTCTCTCACATCTTTCATCATCCAATCATCTAACCAATCCTAGCACACCAATCCTATCAAGTTCATCCAATCACAATTATCCAATCAACATCATCTAATCATTTGATCCTATCCAATCAAACTGATCTAGTCCTTTAATCAAATTCATCCAATCACCTACCTGATCCAATCATCCATCTACCCAATCCTATCAATTCTTTTCCCCATCCAAATCCCTTTAACATCATTTCAGAAGTTATTATCCAAATTGACCTAGGTGTCTGAATCCGATCATCATCCTCAACATCTCCTTAGGATTGTCATCCGTCCTAAGTTAATCATCACCATCAGCCCTATCAATTCACTTTCAATCTCAAAGTGGATTCGGTGCTGCAATCATCCATTTATCCTTTAATCTAATCAATTAGTATCCTATGTCACCTAGGGTAATCTCTAAATTCAATCTTATCAATCATCGATCGATCCAATCCAATCCAATCCAATCACATCACCTTTGACCTAATCAATCTACTTCCATCTTGAAGTAGATTCAGTGTTGATCGTCAGAATCAATCCCATCACATCATCCAATCATCCTAATTCGAGCTTTAATCCAATCCTGATCTGAGCTTGACTTAAATCCCAATTTGAGCTTTCATCCATCTCCATCCAAAATCTTTGATCCATTCTATTTATGCTTTCATCATCATGAATCCTTATCCTCCATCAATAGTAGTTAAGGGAAACCCTAATTACATTGATGACGATAATGAAAGTCTTGTCGATCAAGAGGTATACGACATAGATCCCCTTGACACTATCATTTCTGGTAAGCTTTCTCCACCCACTTTCCAAAATCCAATTACTCCTCTGAGCTATCCCATTATGCCTTCATCCATGCCTAATCATGTTCCTTATGCTACCTTTGACAAGGGGTATCCAGTACCTTCCCCTTCCCCATCTACATCATCCTCTTATTCAACATCTACATCCTCTTATCCTAATTTTCCATCCCAATACTCCTATTACAATTCCCCATCCATGTCCCCCTATCATAATCCTCTTTCCCAATCTTCCCATACTAATCTTACATCCACACCCTTTTACCTTAATCCTACATCCACATATCCTCATCCTAATCCACCATCCCAATACCCTTATTATAACCCATCCCCCACATCCTCTTGTCCCACTACACCACCTATATCCTCTTGTCCTAATCCACAATCCATGTCCCCCTATCTTAATTCACCACTCCGATATCCTTACCTTAATCCTCCATCCAATCCTAGTCCTCCATCTAGTCCTAGTCCTCCATCCAATCCCATTCATCCATCTAATCCTAGTTCTCCATCCAATCCTAATCCGTCATCTACTCATAGTCCTACATTCAATCCCATTCCTCCATCTAACCCTAGTCCACCAATCCATAATCCCTCATCCATTTTTACCACCCTAGCCAAGCCAACCATATGCAAGTCTCTCATTTTAGAAGTTCTCCTAGGACTCAATACAAAGAAGCCATCCCCAACTCCACATCTTGAAGTCATGGAACCATGCCATCTAGATCCATCATCCACAGTCACTAGTGATGAGACCCTTCTCCATACCACACCTATTATTGATGTTATCACCCTTGGTACTGCTCAAGCCATTGAAACCATTGAACCTGCTAAATCCATCGAACCTCCATCTCCTACTCCAAGAACCACCGAATCCATCAAAGACACCCAAATCCAATCCACTCCTCCCACTCCTAGTAGCACAAAAACCCATTCCAATGAACCTTATGAATCCTTCATACTCCCATCTCCCCCACTTGAAGGGTCCCTCCAACACTCCCTTATTAGGCCACCCACACATGATGAGTCATGCCAAGAGCCTGATTGAAAGCATGCCAACATATCCCCTTCTCCATATCAAGATCCTACCATCCCATCTAGTCTACTTGAAGATCACATTCCCCTATCCATTCCATCCCATGATCCTCTTGTCATTCAAGATTCCATCGCTCCATCTCCATCCCCATCGCATGAGCCCGCTACCACCCATCCAAATGCTGCTATCCCATCATCTCCTTCTCATGATCCCCATCGTCACCTAAAAATGCTATCCCCACACCGCTTACATATCCACTTGGTCCTCTCACATTCCTCCATGGTGGTCTCCTCGTAGAAGAAAAACAAAGCATATACACCAACCCTCCTCTTCCACCTAATAATGGACTTGCATCATTCTTCCAAAATAACAAAAATCTTGTCCTAGATCGAATGCTCAAGAGAATGAACTATCAAGGGAAAGGATTATGCCTTCATGAGCAAGGTATTATAGAGCCCATCCAAGCTAAAGAACATGTAGACAACCAAATTTGGACACTTAATTTATCCAAATTTATCACTTTTTTTCTAAACATCCTCTTATCTGAGTTAATTAAATAATATTACTATTATTTAATTAATACCCTTAATTCTGCCAAATCCCTAAGGTATTTAATTAATAATTAAATACTTTACTCTTTTAATCCTCCTTTCATCAAATAAATTAAATAAATAATACATTTATTTAATTCCTCACATGTCATTTTCATCTAATCTTAATCCATCTCCTAATATCTTCATTAGGGATGTGCACATGCCTAATCCTTGATTAGGATGTGTCACATCCTCTAAATTTTGCAAGTTGGCTTCTAATTCTCATTTATCTTCTAATTACTGATTAATTAAGCCTAATTAGTACTTTGGTCAACTCTTCCCATCCCCCAAGGAATTTTTAATTCCTTTTTATTCCTCCTAGAATCCCCTTTTCCTATGCATCTTCTAGAATCTTTGACTTGTCACATCAAGTCACATGTGACAAACTCCCACCTTTTGGGAACATTGTCTTATCCACTAGATTCTTTCCAATCATTGTGAATTTAAAATTCACTTTTATTCACCCAAGATTCTTCCCATCTCCCAATGTACTTGCAAGGTACTTGTCCTTCCTCCACATCATGTACTTCTTCTCCACCTCACTTACACCTCATCTCCCCTTAGCCACTTCACATTCCACATGTCAAAATGTGAGGGCTTGTGAGTTCTCAACTCACCATAGCCCTTCCTCTTGACCTTGTTAGATGAATCTCAACCGTTGAATTCTTTAGAGAATTCAAATTCTTCTATAAATACCCCCTCCTTAAGGGCATTTTCAACACTTTCATTTTGAGCAACCTTATGTTGTCAATTTGCATTCTCAAGCATTCAATATCATTTAGCCCCCACTTTGATCATCTTGCATATTCAATCTTGCATCTAGCTACACCAAAAAGCCATCTAAGGAGCACACAAATTCATCCAAATCAAGGGCCAACCAAGGAGTCTTCAATAGCAAGGGAGGTATATTTGCATTTATTTCATCTATTTTCCTTCTTGTTTTATCACTCTTTAGGCTAATCATTGAAGTGTTCTTGGTATTCTTCCACTTGCATTTTTAGTTATTTTGCACATTAGAATAGGGTAAAATTCCAAGGTACACACATACATATATATATGTTTATATTATATATATGTTGCTATATACATGTATGTGTACATGTATCAACACATTCACATGGGCATATCCATTTTCTACCATACATGTGTATGGATACACATACACATATGGCTATATGTATATACATTATATATACACACATTTGATTGACTCACCAAATTAATATACAATTACCAAGGCATTCGATATGGAACTACGTGTGATATGACTATACATATACACATGCATATCGGTGGTTCCATTAGATAGTTCTATGCACATAAGTATGTCTACCTATGTACCCTTATGTATGCATTCCTTGGTGTGTATAGTCTATCATCACCATGCAAGTGTGTATGCATACACATACCCCGTATGCTCCACATCAATTCAAGCATGGTAACAAGAAGGAAATCATAAGCTCACATAGATAAACATTATTCATGCATGCAATCACTAATAAACTAAACTCTTACTAATGTAGACATAACATCTAAGTATGACTTACCAATATCCCACTTATTAACCTGACTCAATCAATCTACTTGTGGTATGTGTAAGCTCAGATAGGATTTAATACTAGTTACCTGACCAAGACCTTCACCTGAGTGATACTTCCCCTCTTCTTGGAGGAATTGAACATGTACCTACAAACACTAACATATATGTATGACAGTCACCTATTCACAAAATATGCAATAAACACATTATATCTCCAAAGTTAGAATATCAACACAATACTAATCCAATCACATAAATGCATTCCTTCATATAACATGAGATTCATTCATTCATAAGGTAGTGATAACAAAATGCGTACACAATTTATTCATCCACTGAATTCACATTATATTCACATTTAACCCTACATAGTAATAGTAATTACACAATTGGGGTTTAACATACTTCCCCCTTGTGAATCATCGCCCTCGATGATTTTATGTAGCAACATAAAACAAAAAAAAACAATCAACATATTGTTCAAGCATTTTCATAATCTTCTAAAACAAGAGGAAAATTTTGTTGAATCTAAGCATAATCTTCCCAAGTGGTTGAGTCTTTTGCATACTAATCCCATTGGACTTTGCATTGCAAAACCTCCCTATTATGCAATCAAAGCTTACGTGTTCTGAGCACCTTGATGGGTTCGAGTGTTACCACTCTAGGGTCATGTACTTGTAAAGCAGTCTAATCAATCACATGATTATCACTAGGTACATGCCTCTTAAGGTAAGACACGTGGAAGACATTATGCATTCTAGAAAGAGCTGGTGGCAATGCCATTCAATAGGCTACTGGATTCACTTTCTCAAGAATCTAAAATGGTCCAACATAATGTGAGGATTGTTGGATATGAATGATATGTGGTTGTAATTGATTTCAACACTATTTCCATTAATGTCTTTAAGGTTGTATATGTTGAGGATATTGAGAAAATTGTAATAAAATAAGTTGTAGGTTGTCAGTGATGCAGTGAAGTTCAGTATGGTAGCTAGCTTAGTCTATTGATGATGAGAGGTTGTGGATTAAAGGGCTTGTTGATGAGTATATCTACTTTATCCACATCAAGTTTTAGAGGTTCACATGAAGATTTGATTGAGTTATGAGTATCTATGTTCTGACAGTTGCTCTGTTGCTTTAGTTGGTGTTCTTGAAAGAAGATAATATTATTCTAGTAATTTGAGTTGTTGCAGATGCTTCTATGGTGATTCATGATGCTTGTGGATGTTTCTAGATTGTGCTCTATCTATGTTGTTGGTTTGCATTGATCATTGTTCTCGTGATTGGTGATTTTATTTTGTGAGTTCATGTTTTTCATGATCATGACTGATAGGATTATTGTAGCATGTTGCGGATATTTAAGGCATAATTGCTTAAGGTGTTTCATATTTGAAGATGTTGTTTTGGGTCCTTCCTATGTTTTGGCTGATAGTTTTTTGTCTGCGTTGATACATTTTTTATTGATTTGGGCCAATATTTTGTACACATTTTATATTTTATTGGGTTGACATGTTGTTGGTATTATCCTTAGTTGTGGATATATATGATCAACCATTTTTGCGATGGAAGTGATGTGCTGAGTGCAAATAATGTTCTAATCTTTTGAAGGTAGAAGTAAAGTGTGAAAAGGAGTGAGTAGATGAAAGTGTTATGTGCTTAACCAAAACTATAATCAGGCATTAGAAGCTACTATTTTCTCAGTTCAAAATTTTCTAGATGTAATCTGATTGTGACTATAATACAACAAGTCTTCCTTTGCGAGTAATCCTTTTGTATATGAGTAGTGAGCTCTAGGTAGTGTGCTTGAATGCATGTGCATTCCCCATTTATAATACTTTTGATGGAGTATAATCTTGTGGACTAACCTCCATCATGGTTTTTCCCTTAATAGGGTTTCCACGTAAAAAATCTTGGTGTTATGTGTGTTTTTGATGTTGTGATGGTTATGCTTTCATGTTTATTTATCAAATCTGAGAATAAGTTTAATTTGTATAATTTTTGTGACAACTGATTCACTCCCCCTCTCAGTTGTCTTCCCTTGTGTTGCCAACAAGGATAACTTGGAAGAATTTCCAAATTTAATGGAAATTTTGTGAGGTTTTACTCTCAACAACACTTTGTCATGTATGGAAAATTTTTAGGGCACTCTCTTAGCATTGGCATAATTTTTCTGATGATCATTAGCTTCAAGCAGCCTTTGCTTCACAATCTTAACTTTCTCATCCATCTCAGCCAACATCTATGTCCCAAGAGTCACTCTATCCTCAAGTCTATCCCAACTTATAGGAGTTCAACACTTTCAACCATACAACACTTTGAAAGGAGCCATCTTTATCACAGAATGATAAGAATTGTTGTAAGAAAATTTAACTAAGGGTAATTAATCTTCCCACTTGTACTATTGATCCATGTAATAAATTCTTAGTAAGTCTTCCAATACTTTATTCACCCTTTCCATTCATCCATCTGTTTCTAGATGATATTCTGAGCTAGTATTCAACTGAGTGCCTAGGGAAATAAAAAGGTTTTCCAAAACCTAGAAGTGACTCATCCATCCATATCTGAGATAATCATCTTTGGAATTCCATGCAGCCTTAAAAATTCTTGCACAAACTTCCTAGCTATGATAGGTTCTCTATCGGTTAGATTCCTGGGTATAAAGTGTGAAAAGTTTTGGTAAGCTTATCTTCTACCACAAGAATGCCATTATGCTTATTTCTAGACATAGGGAATCCATGCACAAAGTACATACTTATGACTTGCCACTTCTAGTCTAGTATGTCATGTGGATATAAAAAGCCTGTAGGATGATGATGCTCTGCTTTCACCCTTTGATATTCGAGAAACCTAACCACATAATTAACATCATTTCCTTTCATCCCTTTCCAAAAATATAATGGCTTAAATATGACATCATTTTGGTCACTCTAGGGTGTCCAAAGTATGGTGCTTCATGTACTTCTTTCCATACTAGATTCCTTAACTCCACTACATCAAGAAAATACATCCTACCCTTATATCTAAGTAATCCATTAGGTTCAAAATGAAAACCCTCATACCTAGAATCTTGTGGATTATTAGCAAGTTCTTGCTTGACTTGCAAGTAGTACTCATCCTCTTTGCACTTTTGCAAAACTTGTCCCTTAAATTTAGTTTGAATCATTACAATTGAAGCAATATGACATCTTCAACTCAAGACATTAGCAACTCAATTTTCTTTCCCTTTTATATAACTAATATTGAAATCACAGTTAGCTATTAACTCCAACCATCTTCTCTCCCTTGCATTCAAATTAGGTTGAGTGAATAGGTACTTTAACTCATTATGGTCAGTTTCCCACTCAAAGGCTTTCCCTAACAAGTAGTGCCTCCATATTTGCAGTGTGTGAACCACAATTGCTAACTCTAAATCATGTGACACATAGTTTTTCTCATAAGGTTTCAGCTTTCTAAATTCATAAGAAATTACTTACCCATCTTGCATTAGCACTCCTCTTAAACCTTCCGCGCATGCATCTGTGATAACCACAAAGTTACCCACAGGATTTGGTACTTTCAAGATCAATGTAGTGGTCAACTTTTCTTTAAGTAGATCAAAGGATTCTTGACATTTCTCAGTCCACTCAAATTTCTTCCCTTTTTTCTACAAAGAGATAATTGGAAAAGAAATCTTGGAGAAGTTCACAAAAAAATTTCTATAGTACCCAACTAGACCCATAAAACTTCTAACCTCAGACACATTCTTGGGTACAGGCCACTTAAGTACCACCTTGATTTTAGCAGGATCTAGAGAGATTCCATTCACTGAGATTAAATTCCCAAGATAATGCACTCTTGATGCTGAGAAGAGGTGAAAATATCCAAAAAATCTTCAAACAAGCAAACTTTCAATCTCTAAGCATTCAAATGGTGGGTTTCTGTTCAGTAGGCCTCATTCTCCTTGTAGTCATTCCAAATTGGTTTTTCCTCCATAACTTTCAAAGGAAGCATGACCTTCAAAATGTAAAGACACTTTTAGATACCCTTTTCTCAATTTACAAACATATCTCAATACTAGGTCATAGTTCTTTATATGGAAACCATAAAAAATTGACAACTTGCTCTTAAAACCCTAAAACATGTGAGCAACAATTTGGGTTTTTTGGTCATAATTTTAAGTGAAAACATGATATCACAAATGTAAAAATATTTTTAGATACCCATTTGGAACTTATACAACATATCTTAGAATCAAGGTAGGTTAGTTTGTACAAAATCCTTCAAAAATTGACTATCTGTGTGCCAATTAGGCCTAAAACATGAAAAGATCATACCCAGGGTATCACCAAAACACATGCCAACCAAAACCCTGGAACATAAAATTTTGATAAATGAAAATATACACAATGATAATCCATTCCACCAATTTTTATGAATTTCTACCATGGTAATTCCAAGAAATGTATTTTACAAATCCACTAGGAACCCTACCTAGGATTTTGGACTGTTTTTAGAAAAATGCTTTTAACTTCTAGAAAAATTATTAAAAATCGATGATACAAAAACAAAAATTTAGAGGATTCACATGCCAACATTATCCAATAGGTTATAGAGTCATTACTAATCTGTATATACTATACTATTCACTAGATTAGGAAAGAAAACGTTCAAAAAATTGTAGAAAATAGGGTTTTTATTACTCAAAATTCAAATCTCCAAAAACCCAACCTCATGGTAAATGGTACAAGGCTTTTTAAGGAATTTCCAATAGATTCACAATAGTTACAAACCACATTTCAATTTCTAGCCGTTCATATTCCTAGTTGACAACAAAAAGTGTAAAAGTAGATTTTGCAACATTATGCAACTTTACAATATTTTGCAACTAAACTCTAATTCACCCTTAAGAACTCAAACTAGACCTAAAAAATCATGAAATTGTCCTTAAATACCTTATTACATGAAAATAACTCAATCAAATCCAAATATCAATTTTTACCCCTCTTGAGGGCATGAAAACCTGGGTGCCCCTACACCATACTCCTGGGGAAGAAAGATTCAAGCTCCACTTGAATGGAAGGTAGAAACATGAGAACTATGTTTGAAAGCTCCTACCTAATGTATTTAAATCCTTGCTTATTATCTTCTTTGAAATAGTCCCATGCTAGTTTCATCTTCACCTTAGGTTTCTTGAACATTTGGTAAAGGTATTTGAATTTGTTAAAATAAGCTTGTCCCCCATTGGCACCTCTAAATCCTTCTTTCAACAATGCTTGAAAAAAATTCAGATGAAATTGATTAGTCTTCCCAATAGATTGATGATACTCTTCCTCCTACACTTGCATGATAACAGTGGCAACATTTTCCTTTGAAACTAT
The DNA here is from genome assembly GCA_007258455.2 of Sequoia sempervirens. NCBI lineage: Eukaryota > Viridiplantae > Streptophyta > Pinopsida > Cupressales > Cupressaceae > Sequoia > Sequoia sempervirens. The sequence continues at coordinate 545,984,254 of VDFB02193867.1, forward strand.
TTGTTTAACACCATCACCATATATGACTTTTGTGCCCTACTTTTTACACTCTCTTAGTGACCATTCCAACATAACAACATCTGACTGAAGCATCTTGGACTGCAAATCCTCAATAGAAACTTTAGCTTCCCCATCAAAATTCCTCTTTGTTGTCCTAGGAACAAACAAAAATCTCCTTGCATCCTAAAACTCAAATGGTAAATATGTACCATGGTGGACTAAATGGAAAGCTTTGTCCTTACATTCAAATAACTAAAAATATGAACCCTGTAACTCACCTTGCTTAACTTGCACATTAGACTGAAATGCACTCTTTTCAAACAACTATAAATGATTGATACCTAGCATTGGGAATAAATAATGTGAAAAATCATCCACAAATATTTCTATACCATCCTTCAACATGCTTTGAATCTCCCATGACAAATCAGATATTCAACTACTGTCATAATAGTTTGGGGTTTTATCTTTATTTTGAAATCCACCTTGTCCTCCATTGTGGAATTTAGGGACTCCTTTTAGCTCATTAACATCACCCTTGACCTCACCTTTGGATCTTGTCTTCCTCCTCTATAATTTTGAAAAACTCCTTTTCATGACTCATAGCACCAGAACCCACTTGTGATTCATGACTTTCCTCTTTCTCAAATGGTTTTTTCTCTTCCTTCATCAACAAAGATTCTCCAATATCTAGTTTTGTTGTTGTCTCTTTCCTTCTTCTCTTTTGCATGATTTCCTTGATAGGCCACTTAACCTTCTTCCTTATTGGCCAATGCAAACCATTCTCCTGGTTTTCTCTCTTAAGAAACTTGATGGAGCTTCTAAAATTCTCAAGAATTTTCCTTTTGCCCCATGGCATTACTCTCCATTTTAAAACCATTGTCCCCATGAATGAGTAGGGTTTTATTCACAAAGGAATACAAAAATTATAATTTTAAGTTGACCTACCTCGTCGGTCAACCGGTCTCCTAAGTCATCACTTAAGCCTCACAACATGTCATTTTACTAGCCCTATCTGCCTGAAGCACTGGTCATCATTTTTTCTATCACCTTAAGCCTTTTCCTAAGTCTGATTTGAAATTTAACATGGTGACTAAAGCTTGTCATTTCCCCCTAGTGGTCATATTGTTGTTGGCTAGACCAAGTCTTGTCCATTCAATGCTAACATTATGTGAAGTGCAGGTTGCAAAGATTCGAGGATCAGGGAGGATATCTGAGCCGTACCCTGCTGGCTCGTGAGAATTAAGTGCCAGCAAGTTAAATGCAGTGAGGCTGGTGAAAATTAGACGCGTGTTTATGCACAACTGTGGGACCCATTTCTCATTACTGTGCTTATGGCCTGGCATCTTCAACGAGCAGTCGATATTAAATCAGTGGAATGATCATCACCATTCCTTGCTAGCTTGTTGGGTGAAGATAAATGATAGTTAAAATAGCAAGATTAGCGAAATCTTGACACATGTCCCAATTTACTCATTCTGTGGGGCCCCCACAATGCAAAGATGTCATCCAACATGGATGAAAGTTATTGGTCATGAACACCTCAGCCAAGCACCACTGGAAGTTGAAGGTGGTCAAGTGAAGGCTAGTTGTCTGATCAACCACCAAGGTAGGGGATCAACAAATGATATTCAAAGTTGGCAAGCAACACATGATGGTCGTTTTCTCTACACAACCAACTCGCATTAATGGCCAACTTCCTACATAACGATTGAGTTGATCTCAATTCATGTGGAGATGCAATTACAAGTAATATGAAGAGTGGTGTACGAATTCCCATGCAAATGGGGAATTAAATGATGATGGTACATTTTCCAATGAGCTACCTAGGTTAAGCATTGATTGTGAATGCCATCACTCCACACAATAAATATAGAAGGATTTAACTGCTCATTGTATCATTTGCAAGTAGCAGTTAGGAAATTTTCTAAATTGAGTCAGTGTAGGTTTGAGCTATTAGCTAATAGAGAAAATGGGTGAGCCTATTAGAAGGTTTGCATGAATGAGCTCTCAAAGGCTTAGTGCCACCATTCATGAAGGTGCTTCAGCTGACAAGCCCAAGCTGGCACCCACTAGATGTAGTAGGAGGCTACAACTTTAGGTGTGGTTACTCAACATACGGATGACAAGGGCAAGCAACCAGAGCATTTTGTTACTGGGGTGGATAGGAAAGTAAGGTATGGGCATGGCTCCTTTGGATGCCAACAATCACCCATTGACCTTACAAGTAGATCATCTACTAGTGAAACATAGACCGATTCTGGTTATTGGTGGTACCTTGAGCTCTTGAGTCATGGTCTACCTCCTGGTTAGGAGGTAATATCTGTCTCATCATTGGCAGCCAAAACTCCAAGTAGGGTAGACATTTATTGTGTTGGATAAAGAAGAGGGTGAGGTAGAAGATGAGGTTTCCTCTCCTCCTCCTGTGATGACTCAGAGCGGGTGTGTGTATCGGGGCCTTGGTGCTGGTAAGGAGAAGGTTGCTAGTCATTAAGGAATTGCCACGTGGGATGGAAAATTTTGGTGTTGATAGTTTGTTGCGGTGGGTTGTTTTTTCTTCGGCATATGTGTCTATGGTTTTTGGGGTTTGGAGTTGAAAAGGTGCCCTCATGGCGATATAAAAATTTGATGTAGTGTGTACCTGTTAATAAATGGAAATTTTGGCAGGCCTTTACATTTCCCTTTTAGGTGACAGCTACAAATTTTGGATGTTGCTCGTTCTCAACATGTTCCTGCAGGGATTGTATGTGGAAGTTATGATATGCAATTTGAAATTGAGATTGAAATGAATCATTTTTCATGAAATTTTATTTGATTTGGTAGATTGTTTGCTCCCTTGTCTATAAAAGGGAATTCAAGGCTCATTTGTAGGGGTCGAAATCAGAAGTATCGAGTTGGGTAAAATTCTAGGGAGAATATTAGGTTTATCAGAAGACATTGAATAGGGCATGTGTCTAGTTTTGAGCCCAAAAAAGTGTATGTAAAAATCTTAATTAGTTTCATAGTAGTGACTGGTACTATGTTTAAAGTATATTTCTGAGACATTTACTCTCCCGTTGCAAGTTTTTGTACATCTTAAATGGAATATGAATGATATTATCATTTATCTTCAAATATTTGTTCGAACGTATGTCTTTGTTCTTTGCTTCAATTATAGTAATTGAGTAAAATGATTGAATGGAGTAATAGGTTTACAATAATTTCTAAAGGTTTTGATAAGTAGTTGTGTTTCTACAACATGAGTTCTATAAGGTAAAGCCATTACGAGAACACTCTATTATACCAAAATTGCACCCATTTCTATGTTTATGATCTTTATATATGCAACTCCATGGCCCAATTTAACTAGGCACTAATTTTTCTTTAACATTCATACCGAGGGTGTGTTGATTGATCCCTTAGTAACTAACTTGAAGTTAGAATTTGCACTTATTTCAAAATTCTTTAATGATGAGGTGTAAATTTGGTAATAACTTTGAAGTAGATGTTGCTTTGATAAATGGGTAGAAAATTACTTGAGAATAAGTCGATCTTATAGTAAGCTATTGCATTATTACCCTTCTATTAGAGTTAATCTGTGAAATGAAGTGTTCTGCAAAAGGTTGAATAAGTGAACACAAAATAGGAAGACCTTCCTTGGCCCCATAGAGACTAAAGTGTAGAATATCTTAGTCCTTGACTTGATCTTGTTTGTTGGCTAGTCATTTTAGGAATCTTGAACATAGGTATAGGTTTTCCCTTAGAGATTTCTTAAATGTATTAGAAAAACAACCAACAAAATGATGACTCTACTGGGGTGGAACTTGAGAAGATCTAGTTGAAAGCCATCATGCTTTAAAAGTCATTGAAGTTTCAAAGTAAGAATTTTGTTGGAGATTCATAGTTGATTATTTTCACTCCCCATCTGAGTCACACAACCAATAGAATGGAAACTCCGCTGGGGATGTACTCAAAAATTTGGTTACAAATTGCCATGTCATAGATTCATTTAGATCTTGAAGAATCAAGCCTTAAGAGTCATTACATAGAGTCAAAGTATTTGTCATTCTAAAATTATTATGTCTAAACATCTTTGTTTAGATAATTGAGAGGTTCTTGAAGCTGGAAAATATTTATTGCAGCAAAGATCAAAGGGTATGAGTGTAACTCTACTGGTGGAGAAGAACCAGAACGAGATTTACTCTTGAAGATTATTCCTCTGTGAAAGGAGGTGGCGACTCTATCTTAAGAATTGGTTGAATTGTGAAGAAGATTTCCAGATTTCCAGAATTTGTAGTTAGGAAGAAAGATTGACAGCTACTACAAAGTTTCCAAGTATTCTCATAAATTTAGCAAGCATATTACTCTATTTCAAAAAAAAAATTGAGAAATTTTCAAGACCTAAGATCATAGATGGTTCCCTATTAGATGAATTTGCATTAAGATAGGGAATAATAGTAGTTCTTTTCATACTTATGTGCAAAGTTTGTAATCATTTGAGAAGTATGATATTCCTTTGAGTACTACCTTTCAGAGAATTTCCCTATAAAGAATCAACCAAAAGTATGCAGGGTGAGGGAGATGCATCATGCCCTTAGACAGATTCTTTTATTGAAAGGTATATGCCATTGGTTTTTAGTGGCATTAGAGGTTTCCCAAATTTAATTTCTCAAAAGGTTAGGAAGTATTTGCCCAAATTCATAGGGAAAATTTTAGAGTCAGCCTCTAAACACTTGCAAACCTTCCTGGATGTGATGGGGGATTATGAGATAAGTCATGAAGACGTTTTCATGAAACTATTTGTTCAATCCTTAAAGGATGATGCCAGGGATTGGTACTCATATCTACTAGCAAGTTCCATAGCCTCATGGAATCTATTCATGACAAGCTTTGTTGAACAATTTGATGAAAGGGTGAATCCAAGTGTGGTAAGGAAGAATTTCATGGAAATCCATATAAGTGAAGGGGAGTTAGTTCCTATTTTCAATCTCCGATTTGCAAAGGCAATTAGAGAAATTCTAGAATAAATAAGGCTAAGTGATAAAAAATGTTTGGTTGTATATCTAGGAAAATTCAACAAGAAGACGAGCTTCTTATTAAGAGACAAGGAACCCACAACTTTGCACTAGGTATATCAAATTGCAATTGACATTGAGAACAATTTGAGATACTCAATAATGAAAGGATCTATAATTTCTAGTAGTAATTCTAGCATTGGCCAAAATGTTGAATCAAATATATCAGAAGGTGAAAGTATTTGTCAAGAAGGAAATATCATGAATTTTGTAAACACTTTCCTCCCAAGACATACAAAATGTGAGCAAGCATCAACTTCACATCAAAAAAGGATGGGAAACTCTGATATAATCCTCTCTATCAAGAAGTTGCATGAAATAAGAAAACGTGCAAATGATTCACTATATGACTTATTTTCAAGATTCTTGGATATCTTGATGGAGATACCCAAGAGCTTTAGATCTTGTGATCTAATGTGCATCAATTTTTTTTGTGAAGCATACATATCAGAATCAAGCCAATGGTCTGAGGACCATCAACCTCACAGTATTAATCAAGTAGTAGATTGGATATACATTATAGATGTAGACATGGAAAATATACCGATTGACATTGCACACCTGATTCTGACTACTAACACCATTTCATCCTAAATCATCCCTTAGCCTCACCATTTAATCAAATTCCATTATTTCATTAAATTCATCAATATCCCTCGCTTAATTAAATAAATCATTTATCTGATTAAGTATCTCTCTCTTTTGTTAATTAAATCAATCAATCTAATCTAATTATCCTATTTAATTAAATAATTAATTTTATTTGATTAAATCTCTATAGTCTATCTCATTAAATTAAATAAATCAGAGCCTTATTTAATTTAATCTAACTCCATCCCTTTTAATTAAATAAATCAAAATCTTTATTTAATTAAATCTTTAAATCATATTCTTCTCATTTTAATTTAAATCAACCCATAAATCTAAGTTAAATATGTCACATCCTCTAATCCTTCATTAAATTAATTAACCTTGATTAATTTAATCTTAATGCATTTCCCATCCTCCATGTTTTGCGACTTGCACATGAAAATATATTTAATTGATTTATTAAATCTCTATTTTCTTTCAACTTGGCATAATGGAGGAATATTCCTCAAATTTGAATTTCAAATCTAAGTGGAATTTGTCCTTCCAACAAGGCATTAATCTCACCTCATGTGTCCTTTTGCATTGAGCCAAGTGGCCTTTAATGCATTTCTTTCTCCCGCCAACATGTCTTTTCCATATTTTCAAATTTCAAATATCCACCTAATTTGCATTTATGGGCACATTCATCAAAATGTGTTGATTCCTCAACCATTCACATGTTGAAAAGTGGCACCTTGCCATTGGTTGAAAGTTAGTCCCACATTGCTTCATTTTGGGTATTTCTCCAACTTGTCATTCTATAAATAAGAGGTTGCTCTCCTCATTTTGTAATCCACAATTTGAGCAAAATTACTATACTCAAATCCATCTTCAAGCATTTGCATTTTATCTATTTTATCAAATCCATAGCTAGGTTATGCAGGTTTTTCATCATGGAGCATACTTGAATCTTCAACAAAGTGGATCACTCTTCATCAATCTTCATCATTGCATCATAGGAGTTGGGAAAGGGCCAATTTTCACATCAAATTGGCACCAATTCCCCCATGGGATCAAGAGTTTGCTTGTTTAATTGGGATTTAATCTATTTCATTGTGTTCTTCATTCTTGTTTCCTAATTTAAGCTTTGCAAATGGATTTCATGGGGAACTTTGGTTCAAAATTTCATTTCAATCATCTAATGTCTATGTTTTTTGTGTTTTGCAAGTTTTGAAGGATCTTGGTTCACATTTTGGTGTTAGAAGGAGGGCATTGTCCCAAATCTAACATGGTTTTTTCAAAATTTCATTGTTTTCTTAACAAGTTCATCCGTGAGGTCTCGGTATAGTGCATCCACAAAATTTTATAGTGCTTCCGCAACTTATTTTAGCTCTTCCAAGCCCCGGTTTAGCACTTCAAAGACCTATTTTAGCACTTCAAAACCCTATTTTAGTGCTCCTTATACCCACTTTAGCACTTCTGAAACCTGTCCTATTACTTTTAAATGCCCGTAATAGTGCCTCTGAGCATTTTTTATAGCACTTCTAACCCCTGTTATAGCGCTTTTGAACCCTATTTAGCACTCCTAAGCTCTATTATAGCACTTTTGACCCATGTTTTAGCACTTTCAAGCCCTATTTTAGTGCTTCTGAGCCTTGTTTTAGTGCTTCTACAGTTCTAATGCATCAACCCCCTATTTTAGCGCTTCAAATCATAGAGACAAATTTTTCCTAATTACAACATTCTCTAATAAATATCAAGTGTTTTTGAACACTTTAGTGTTTGTTTAACACTTTTATGGAATGCACAATGTCTCTTAAAAAATTGTTATCTTCCATATGCTTAGGACTTACTAAATTTCATTCGGGCTCTAAAAAGAAAATTTCAATTTCTTATTACAAAGGGCTAAAATGAACTTTAGGACAAACTCACTAGATTTGGTTTAAGGATTAACAATTGAACAAGGAAAATCTTCACACTTCATTTGGTGCTTAAAAAGAAGTCATTATTGCTTTGTGGGTTTAAAAAGAACATGTGCTACTTTGTTTTGTGATTTCTTACTGAAACTAACACCATTGAAAAGACGTATGTGCTTCTCTTGTGCCTCACAGAAATCTTGAGAATCAAAAGGATTTTTGGTGGTCTTAGGTTGGGATAAAGTGATTACCTCCACACTTCCTTTTGGGGACTAAAATTGAACAAAATATCTTGCGAGTGTGAGTGGAATATGTTGTGTGTGTTCTCCCTTTGTTTCTAAACAAAGGTTGATTGAGCTACGAATATGTTTTCTTGATTTTTTTTATCTTAGAGGGCCTACCTTGGGGAAAAAGTACTCACCCAAGGGAACAACTCAACTGGTAACACTCTAAAGCCAAGAGTATTTCCAGCTGAGATATAAAATTGGGTACTGGAACAAACACCAGTATCACGCAGTTGGTTCCGATGCGAAGGGAAACAATGGTCTCTCACCTCAATGGATCAACTCCTACGAACGTAAAGTCTGAATTAAAACTCTTGTTTAGAAAAGGACAAAATCCTTGATCTACTTGTTGGTGCAAGAATGGTCATTCTGAAGCTGTCCCATGTTTTTACGGTTCTTAGTAGAAATGAAAAGCATGCCATGGGAGTTTCATGGGTGTTGATTCTTGGCTGCCCTGTATAAGTGAGTGTCATGGAGGGGAGCTAGTGGGGTCAAGCATCTAATCATTTTCTAAGAGTAGGCATGGCTGGAGAAATCCAAGTGGGAACTCAACAAGTACAGTCTTTCATAGCCATAGGGTTGTGCATGTTATTGATATCAAAACACTTGCTTGTTCAAAAAATTGGGAAACACACATTCAACAAGAGAATAAAAATTTGAAACTCCTTAGTTAGAGAAAATACCTTTGACAAAACCCAAGAGCTATTGCTTATCCTAGGGATTATATCCTTAGAGATTTTTAAGCAATTGGGTTTATATCTTAATTTTCTCTTACAAAGGTCAACATTAGGAAAACTTATTTCTTGGAACTGCTACATAGCACTTGGTGGAATGAAAAGGAGTTGTGACATTGGACATTCAGTTTGAAACATAATCAAGAGTGTGCTTTTGGTAAAAATAAGTCATTAAAGCAAAGACAAATAATTGAACCCCACACATGATATCTCAATGATTTCTCATAAGATCAAAATCCACAAACCAAAGGTCGAAAAGATTTGTCCAAAACAAAACCACTTAAAGAGCTTTACAAATTTAGACAAAGATTGTTGTTTAACTTTTATAGACGTGCATCAAGAGATAATCCAAATCTAAATTCATTTTACTATACTCACAATCCAAGTCTGTTTCAACAATTTGAACATCTTGTTTAGGGAAAATAATGTTCATCACCTTTGTCTTGTAAACAAGAGTCCTACTAGGTACATTTAGGATCAAAGGTCCAAAACATCATCCATCATCCAAAAATCAACCATTTCATCTCACAGAAAATTCTAGAAAATCTTGATACCATCATTATGCTAGGCTTCTTTGGAAAATCAAATCAACATCAAAACTTCGAGACAAGATCCATGAATCTTTGAGATTCAATACATCAAAAAAAAATTTCCAATTAGGTATGTGTAGATGCATCCTTTTTCACACACATAATTAGATTATCACCTTTTTTGGTTAGTTGTGGGTAGATACATCCTTCTTCCCACCTTTGATCAAATTGTCATCTTATTTAGTTAGTTGTGGGTAGATGCATCCTTCTCCCCACCTTTAATCAGATTATCATCTTGTTTGGCTAGTTGTCGGTAGATGCATCCTTCTCCACCTTTAGTAAAATTATCATTTTGTTTAGCTAGTTGTGAGTAGATGCATCCTTCTTCTCACCTCGAATTAAATTATCACTTGTGAGCTTAATTATCCCATAGGTCATTATCCAACATCTTGGGGTCTATTTTTCTCATTATCCAAAAACAAATCTAGGAATCCAACATCAAAATTGAAATCAACATCAAATCAAGTCAATCCAAACATCCAAGAATCCAAAAAGCCCAAAGTGTCTAGCATCCCATGAAGATTTTTGAAACAATTCAATCATCCATCATCATTCACTTATCACACATTTTCTATCACCATACCTTTGATATTTTACTATCATAGATTTTCTCTTTTGAGCTATATTTTATGGTTCAAAATAGATCACAAATCAAGAAGAACATGGAAAAAAATCAAGAAACATCCACCACAAGTGAGCTCAGTCAAAATGCTCCTGAAACTTATCAAATTGGACCAAGCAATACACTTCATGACCTCTCTAAGCCATGATCCCAAGAATCAAAGAATTGTCTGAGCCATGATCAAAATGAACCCCTCCCAATATACTGGGAAGTTCCTTTCAGAACTCCATACAAACACTATTAGGGATGAGCCTCTTATATCAAAAATCTAATTTACATAGAGCATCACTCAAATTATTCTATAATCCACCACTTCCATTTCCACCACAGAGCCCATTGTTAACAAGGGAAGTGCTTTCTTCAATGTCTTCAAACTCATCGCCATGGCTATACACAAGATTTGGAAATTGATACTGTCATGGGGGCATCCAATACCATTTCACAAAATCCACTCCATCAAAATAATCCATTAGGTTTCATTGATACCTCTGATACATCTTTCTATGCAACCTCATCATATGCTCTTTACACGCAAGTGTCCCGCCCTTTGATACAAGAAGGCTCATTCGAACTAGATAGACCTTTTAGAGCTACATCCTCATTTTCTTTAGAGAATTTTCCACCATTCCCATCATAATTCCATCACCATTATCCATATCATCATCATTTCTTGGTTTAGGGCTTCCCCCTTTACTTAACACTAGGCTTCCCCCTTTACCCAACATCAATCACTCCATCCAAATCAACCCATCCAACATATGGTATCTAATCAAGTGGCAAAATCCATCCCAACAAATCAAAATATGGTCTCCCAAGGACCTATCACCTTGATCATTCTGACCATCCCTATCACCTCGATCATTCCCACCACCACTATCACACCCATCACATCTCAACCCCTCACTACCTCGATCACTCCTAGTGTATCTCAAATTCCCATCATGACATCTAACATGATTCCAAATCCACCACCACTACCTCCAAAACCAAGTGCAATAAGTCAATACAACATCACACTAAAAGCACACCAAGCCTACCAATAAGTGATTCAACAATATCAGGCAGCTAAGCAAGCAACTCAAGCTACACATGCTTCTCAAGCTGCATAGCAAGTGCAAGCTCAAATGTTAGTGCAACAACAACAAGCCCAACAAGCGGTGCAAGCCCAAGATTTTTTGCAAAAACAATAGGCCCAAGAAGAAGTGCAAGTTGCTCAAGCTGCACAACAAGCCATACAACAACGACAAGTTGCTCAAGCTGCCCAAGTTGCCCAAGCTGCACAAGCTTCCCAAGCTACTCAAGCTACTCAAGCTGCTCAATCTACCCAAGTTGTACAAGCACAAGCATAGGAACAAGTGCAATATCTCACACAACAACAAGCCCCTCAATAGCTAACATATCAACAAGTGCTAGAACAATACCAAGAGCAACAAGAAGCTGCCTAACAAGAATTAGCAGAGCAACAATAAGCCTTAGCAAACCAACAACAAGCATTAGTGGATCAACAACAGTAGGCTCAACAACAGGCCTTATAAGCACAACAACAACAATACCAACAACAAGCGTTGTTGTAGGAATACTTGGCACAACAAAATGTGCAAGCACCACCCATTCAACCACCCATCCCACCAACAAGTGAACCACCTCAAAACTCCTTCATTCCATCCCCTGATCCACGAGAGGATGTCTTAGAAAAAATAAAGTTCTTGTCATAACAAGTTCTAGACCTCCAATCAGGGAAGGTCCCCAAACCCCAAAAGAACCTATGCCCCTATCCATTTGATATAAGCATAGCCATGAAACCATTCCCAAAGGGATTTGAAATCCCTAAATTTGATAAATATCATGGATTGGGCAACCTTGAAGATCATATCAGGGAGTTTCAAGTACATTTCATGGAGGTAGCCTATGATGAAACCTATTTGATGTGGTTGTTTCCTTGGAGCTTGGTAGGGACAACTATTGACTAGTTTTCTCATCTTTCAAGCATTGAGAAATTTTAGGACATTGTAGATTCTTTCATCCAAAATTATGCTTTCAATTGACCCATGGAGGTAAGCCTAGAGGAATTTTTGGCCATGAAATAGTCCAAGGGGGAATCCTTTGCTTCATTCTTGCAAAGATGGTGATCCAAGGCCAATCAGAGCAAATGGCTCATGCCTAAAGAACAAGAAGTCTATGCTATCATATCCAATCTTGATGGAGCCTTGGAATTCCATCTCAAAGTATAGGGAATCACCACATATGATCAACTGATCTCTAAGGCACTTAACATCGAATGAGCCCTTGTTCCACTAGGAGGAAATTCATCTTACTAAGAAATCTGCCCATCAACAAGCTATAACGATACACCTCGAACATGGGCAAAGAATCAAAGTGTAACCAATGATGGTGTCGTCGACACCAAAGTTTTCATCAATTCCCCACGACAATACAATCAACCACCACCCCAACAACAATATCAAAACAACAACCAAAATAATTGACAGATTAGTACTATGGTCCAACAACCCAAAAATAAAATAGTAAACAACATCAATGATCAAAGAGGACCATGGTATAATGAGAATTCTCTATGATTTCCATAAAATCAAGGGACACATGACCAACAATTGTATGAGGCTTAAGAATTTGATTCAAGACCGCATAGATGATAAAATCATATATGTTGAGAAACCATCTAGAAACCAAAATCTCAAAATCTATACAAACCCAATGCCAAATCACAACAATAACAACAAAGGGAACAAAATAACAACAAAGGAAAGGCACCTTTCAAGAATGTAAATCATGTGTATGAACATTTCATCTCTTCCCTAGATGAATACTGTGCATTCATCACTATCAAAGGAGCTCAGGCCAATTGTGGAGTCACCACAAGAGGTGGAAAAATTATTGTCATAGGATCATCCCAACCAAAAAAAGCCTTCACGTCTAATTCAAGGTCTAATCCCAGTGGTTACAATGTCCTTGATTAGTTGAAAAGAACCCCTACACAAATCTCCATCATGGAGTTACTAAAAATTTCATCCACCCACAAGAAAATCCTTGAGGAAGCACTGGTTTCATCCACCATCCCCACAAATCTCGATGTGGAACAATTCCAAGCTATGGTCGAGAACATCATTACTTTGAATATCCTTACATTCTCCAATTAGGATTTTCTTGCTCAGCCATCTCACAACCGTGCACTGCATTTAGAGGTCCTAGTTCACAAAAACAAAGTCAAGTGAGTCTTGGTGGATGGAGGTGCAGGTTTGAATATTTTCTCCCTCAAATTCATTAAGAACTTAAAAACCTCAGAGGATTCCATTGACAAAGGCAAATGTATCACAATCAGAACATATGATGATCAAGAAAGAGTGTCCTAGGGAACAATCCAAATACCTATTCAAGTAGGGCCAGCTACCATGGAAATCACCTATCAGGTCCTATACCTCGACTTGCCCTATAACATTCTTTTGGGATTTTCATGGATCCATGCAATGCAAGTAGTAGCATCAACCTTCCATCAATGTGTCAAGTTCAAATATGAAAGCCAAGAGGTTACCATCCATGGGGATCTCGAACCATTTTCTTACTGCAAGAACCTAGAGGAAAAATATTACAAAATCCCTCAAGTGCCTAAAAATGATGGACCATCCAAAACATAGATTAACAGAGACACTCTCACCTCCACTTCTGCAACAAATATGCCTGCCACTCCCGCCACTCTTACCATCCCCACCATCTCTGATATCAAGGTCATCATCCAAGACAATGGTTGTGGAAACTATACAATGCCCAAAAGTGCTTTTGTGGTAGGAGAGTTACCACAATCTCCCAGATCACAAGGATGACCACAACCAAATGAAGCTTCGACATCCTAAACATCCATAGAGGGGTATCCCAAATTCAGAAGTTGAGGAGATCTAGGCCAAGAAATAATAGAGGAGGACCTTTCTAGGATGTTATATCAAGATAATAGGCCTACAACTAATTTACCTATGGATGACAATAGTAAAGGTTTGCAAATGATGCTCGCCATGGGTTATGATAGAAACACAAAGATTGGACAAAATGACAATGGGCTTCTAGAACCCATTATTATTGAAAAACACATGAGAAATCTTGGCCTTGATTGTACCCCTCCTAGAATAACCATATGTGGACGATCCTCCCTAGTTAGAAGGAATAGGGAACCTCCTCAGCGATCGAGATCCCCTCCACAGATGTCAGTACTATCCCCTAGGTCATTAGTTGCCACTCAAAGACTACCTGTATCCACAGGAAAAGTCATAAACAACTTTACCTTCAACATCATCAATGTATGCAGTAGTAGTGAGGATGATGGGCCCGAAAGAGGAATACCCACTTTATTTAAAGACTCAGGTCTTTTCATGAACAGTACCCTATCCTAAGAATCCAAGAACCAACCCAATGAAATAAGACTAGTTTATCCCTAGTTTATTGACTATGACCAACAAGGACCATCGATTCTCGACACATTCAAAAATGATGAGGCACTCTCTGAGTTCATGGGACTAAGAGATAACATTTTGTGTAGTGATCACAAAGTAGGATTCATCATAGAGCTAGACACACATGCCTACTATGAGGAGATGATTGAATCCCTCAATCACAAAAGTGAAAGACTAAGAATAATCTCCAAGTCCTTGAGTGAAAACCAACTCGTGGCACTCTTTGACCCTAAAATAGTAAAAATAAAGGACACATATGACGGTGAAAACCTCTCTCAGGCACCCAAAGATGGGGGATTCAATCTTCCTCTAGCAACCTTACATTAGGAGAAATCAACAGTGTTGGCAAAAAAATGTAATCCAGTTAACTTAGGGACAAAGGAGACTCCACAAATTACCTTCTATGCAGAATCACTACTATCAGAAGAACAAGAACTCTTGGTTGCCTTCTTGAGAGAGAGAAAAGTTAACTTTGAATGGACATATGTTGATATGCCTGGACTTGATCTAGAAGTAGTGGTTCATCACTTAGTAGTAAATCATGAAGCTAAGCCAGTAAAACAAAAGTTGAGAAAGATGCATCCTCAAATTTCCCTACTAGTCAAAATGGAACTAAAGAAACTACTGGATGCAGGTTTATATGAACAATCACCTGCCCAGAGTGGGTCTCTAATCTAGTACCTATCTCAAAACCCACTGGGGACATTAGAATCTACACAGACTTTAGGGATTTGAACAAGGAATGTCTAAAATATGACTTCCCATTGCCAAAAATTGGCATGATTGTGGACATGACTATTGGGCATAAAATGCTTTCACTAATTTGGATGGTTTCTTAGGATACAATCAAATAAGGATTGTCGAGGAGGATCAACAAAAAAATAGCCTTCACATATCCATGGGGGACGTACTACTGGAAAATGATGCCATTTGGCTTAAAGAATGTTTGAGCTACCTACTAGAGGAAATGACACTAATCTTCCATGAAATGATTCATAAAACCATGGAGGACTATGTGGATGAGGCAATCTTTGACAGGTTGGAAGAGTAAAAATTCCACCTGAATCCTAAGAAGTGTGTCTTTGGCATACAGTCAGGAAAGTTGCTAAGATATGCAATGAGAGGCATTGAAATAGACCCTGCAAAGGTAAAAGCCATTCTTGAGATGGAGGCTCCTAGAACATTGAAATAGTTGAGAGGTCTCCAAGGAAGACTTCAATCCATTCATAGATTCATAGCACAACTTGTAGACAAGCAAGTTCCATATTCTCACTTACTTCACAAGTGAGTAATGTAAAAATGGGATGAAAAGTATGACCAATCCTTAGCAAAATCAAAGAATATCTACTTACACCTCTAGTCTTAATGCCACCAATTCCAAAGAAGCCTTTGACTCTTTACATTTTAGTGACTACAGTAGCCCTTGGTGCTCTCTTAGCACAACATGATGAGAATGGAATAGAGAGATCCATATACTACATTAGCCATATGATGGTTGGGCATGAGTTAAATTACACATTTATTCAAGAAGCTTGCCTAGCTATGGTATTTTCCTCACAAAGATTTAGAAATTACATGTTGGTGCATAAAATGAAGCTCATCACCAAAATTGATCCTCTTAAGTACCTATTATTAAAAGTAATGCTTACAAGAAGAATGACTAAATGGGTTATGATACTATTTGAATATGACATTGAGTATGTAGAAAGAAAGGCAATCAAAGGTTAGGTAATTGTAGATCAGATGGCAGAAGCACCCATCTACTCAGAGAATCCGCTCATATCAGAATTTCTAGATGAATCAATTTTCAATCTTAACATAGCTGACCATTGGAAACTCTACTTTGATGGTTCATACACCCAACATGGATCAGGAGCCAAAATATTCTTCATCACCCCACAAAGGGATTGCATACCAAGGTCCTATAAACTGGCTTTTCCTTGCACTAACAACATAGCAGAGTACAAGGCCTTAAATATAGGTCTCAGAATAGTAGTACAGTGGCACATAATGGCTCTTAAGGTATATAGTGACTCTCAACTTATCATAAATCAAGTAAATGATGAATACCAAACAAAGGATGATAAGTTGACTCCTTACAAGAAGCTAGTGGAGAGCCTCAAATAATCCTTCATTGAAATCACATTTGAGTAGATTCCAAGAACCAACAATAGAGAAGCAGATGCCATGGCAACTATCGGATCCCTCTTGGATATCCCTCGCAATATCCCAAGGCATGAATTCTTGGTAGAGAAGCTTCTCCTACCTACATTTGAGGTACCGGAGTTAGAATTCGTATGTGAAATTGTTGGTCCCAGAGATCACTAGTATCATGAAATTTATGCCTACCTTAGGATAGGAGTCCTCCTCATCGATTTTCCTTCAATCCTTAAGAGAACATTCATCAAGAAAGCATTCCATTTTTTCATCCTAGGAGAAACCTTATATTGTAGGAGCATAGAAGGAACCTTGCTAAGGCATCTTAATCTTGAGGAATCCCTAATCACTCTAACTAAGGAGCATAACAACATTTGTGGTTCCCATTCGAGTGGTAGGACCTTAGCCAAGAAATTCCTAAGAACTGGGTACTGTAATGCTCTGCCACTCAACCCTAGAGGAAGTTACAATTCATTACTTAAACGTACCAATTTTTTTTTTGTTTGAGTACAAATAACATGTAAAATGATTACATATTTTCAACAACCTCTAAGGCCATGAGACAAAGATTACTTAAAACCCAAACAACAATTAACATCAAAAGAAACCAAAACATTAATCATTTACAGAATTAAGATTACATACATCCCATACAAGATAAATTACAAGGATGATAAATACCTCAAGATTCCAATAACAACATTTAAACAATAATATTACAACACTCATTCCCCGAATGAGGTAAATTCAATAATCATGATTACAATTTACAAACTCCACCTCAATAACAAATGAGGGGGTAATAAAATACAATAAGAACCTAAGAGAACAAGACATGAGAAGAAACTGATTCCCACAAGCTCTCCCACTGGAAATCACGACCACACGAACAAGAAGAAGAGCCAATGGAAAAGAATGCACGCCACCCGACCATGTGGGACCCAAAGGCCCCACTCCCTCCATGCTAGGAGATAGCAACAAAGATTTCCTAGACAAGACCATCTACCACTAGACACAGGCTAACACAAAAATTGAACTGCAAACAAGAACATATTCCACATCACTTAACACCATGGTTACAATGCTTCTAGAGTAAAAAATTGAGTACAATCACTGTACAAAATAACCAATGGTACAACACCATACTAACTGTTGTCATAGGAGGAGTGTCATCGCAAAGGCTGCATTGGTTATCCAATGGTGTTCTTCCTAGGTCCTGGGCCCCCTCTAGGGATATCCTGGTAACCTCTCACGAACTCGGCGCCATATGCACACCAGAGTGGAATCGGTTATCTTTCGAGAAGACAAGATAACCATCTTGCCATTCCAAGCCTTCTCGTATCATCTCAAGTCTCTTACAAGCCCTTGAGCCAATGAGCGAGGCTAAATTATCTTATTAATGTTCAAAGCTACTCTCTCCCTAGTAAGTTATTTAATTTTCACTTAATTAACTAACTCTCACACGAATTATCCTGGAACCACTTTGGGCCCGACACTCATTTGAAAGCCACTCCCCTATCGACAACACATAACTCAACCACATGCCAAGGGTAGACAATGCACTAACACTTATCACAAATAATCAATACACCTCAACAGGTAACACATCACTACGGATGTCCAAAACTAAAACCAAAGTGTGCACTACCCAAGGCTAACACAAGGTTGACTAACATAATGACAACCCACATAAAGAACTGATAACAAGACTCAACCACAGAACACAAGGTCACATAACCCATTCAAAGAACTAGGTTCCCACTGAAGCTTAACTCACACCCAATCCAAGATAGACAATAACAAATCACACGAGAAACATCTCAAGAATGCAATTGGAAGACTTACATGAGCAACAACTCCAAAAGAATAAACAACTCGATCAAGGGTTCCCTAACCTCTGGAAACCAAACTTAGTACAACCAAAGTACACTCACAAATATACAATCATACGATATTGCCCATACACCGAGAATGAATGAAAACACCACTAGAAAACATTCTAAGTAGCTAAATAAGCTAATTGTATGATTTCTTAAATCCAAGTCACGTGAGGACACCTTGCATGTAATCAATTTAAATGTTTACCATTCTTTGCAAATTCTCAAAAGTAAATCAAATCACATTTTTACACTAAAGTAACAAATCAGAAATTTGAACAAGCGAATAGATCTGAAATGATCTCATTCAAAGAATTCATATACATTTTCTATCATTCCCTCTTGTAATAAGAAATATTATTCTGAAAAATCCACTTTTAAACAAAGTCCAATTTTCACAATTATCCAGGTTTCACCATTGATGAAGTAAAAAAAAACTTAAAATTTAAAATTCAAAAATAAAATAATGTAAGAATACCCTTTTGATTCAAAAGTGCCCAACAACACACTTTTAACATAAAAACACCAATCAATTTTAAACAAATTTTCACAAATATCTAGGTTCCACCATTGATGAAGTATCAAAAAGCTTAAAATTTAAAATTCAAAAATAAAATAATGTAAGAATACCCTTTTGATTCAAAAGTTCCCAACAACACACTTTTAACATAAAAACACCAATTAAAGCCTCTAATTAAAAATTGGGCATGGTAACCTTGTATTTGGAAAATTTCTCAAAAATTTCTCAAAATAAATTCTACACTATCAGCTTGATTCAAATAAAATACATGAAAGGATTCCAGCATACTACCAATACAATTAGAATCATTCAAACCATTTAAGATCAAGTAAATAAGAAGAAATGATAAAATACCTTCCATTCCCAAGCAAGAAATTCAAATGAGAGGATGTTTGCACATAAGCAACAAGAGCACGTAAGATCACAACCATCACTTCCTTTCCCCATTCCTATCCAAATGCAGTTGATCCCATGCAATTTCATGCCCAATTGCTCCCACAATGAACAAATCAATTTTCCTTCAAAAAGAGGGTTTTTTTTCCCTCACATTTTTTTCTCCAAAAATTATGTATTCCAAATATAGTCAACTCCCCTAAAAATATCTTTTCCACCCAAAGTTATTGCATTTTGAAGATATTTTGAATTTTAAATAACTCAAAACAAAATTCCAATTTCTAAATAGAATTCAACATATTTTAAAACTTTCCTTTCACACAAACTAATTTAAATCTTTTAACACTTTTAATTCAAGGAACAACTTAATCAATTCCACACAATTAATTTAATTAATCAATAAAATAAATCTAATCCAAGATTAGATTATTTTATTAATTAAATTAAATTAATTAATAAAGTAAATAACATTCCTAGCATTACAACCAAATAAATTTAATCAATAGTTAAGTAACCTAAGCCATTTAACTTGAATTTAATTAAAGACCAAGGTGATCATGGCAATATGAAACAGCCAAACCTGACTACAACCCGACGACACAAGGTGACTAGGGTAACGACTTGACACAGAAAACCTAGCTACTATCTCCCAATTAATTTCCGTTGGTCAATGGACACACTCAAACCTGGAAACTAGGTGGAGTCGATGTCATGTACCTGCCAACCTGCAACAAAGAGCATGTTGAGTGTGCATATATACATAATATGATCAATCAAACCATGAAGAGGAAATCTCAGAATCGTAGGGCACTCACAAGCGAGTGATACAATCCTGTCCCCTTCACCAATACAATATCACTAATTGACGCATCTAACATCAATAACATGATCATCAACATAAAACATCATTAAATCAAATATCTTCTAAGTTAATCCAAAACATGCCATAAGGGTAACATTAGGATAACATCACATCGAAATATAACATCCACATTGCATAACAATTGCAATCAAAAGCAACCTAGTTCCAAAGTCAATGCATAATCAAACACAACCATTACAAAGAAAACAATGCCGATCAAAGAGCCAAAACGGAGGGGTGTTACATCCTCCCCCCCTAGGGTCAGACTTACTCCTGGAAGCCTGCAAGTACCCCTAGCACAAACTCCATACAATCACATATAGTGCGATAACATTACAAAGTTTACTCAAGCCAAGGTATGCGACATTATCACTTCAACATTCATTTACCATTTTGCATTTTGAATCTAGGTACAATAATCTAACATCAACGTGATTTCTTAAAACTTAACAATAAAGTTGGGGACTATAGGCCTCACCAACAAGATGCACCTATTACGTAATTATCATTAACATGCAATGGTTTCACTAATCCTTTTCTTTCTCTAAACTTTTACTTACTGCAAAATGATTCCCTATTTAGATTATACATTTTCCATGATTATGAATGCAACTTGGGGACTTAGGTCCTTTACCCAAGGTTTGATCTAGGAAACAAACCTTCATGAATACATAAAAATTTTCTTATAAGATACCACATACTATGGGTTTTCAATACACCACACACTCAAGGACATGCATCTTTGTTAAACCAATGAGAAGAGAGGGAAGGAGAGAGAAGAATTTACAATTCTAACATAAGTACTATTGCAAACATGGTCTCATCATCACACAACCACTTTCACACAAGTGCATCGATCATAAGAGAGCATGCACAAACTCTATGAACTAACAACATGATAAATCATTTTCATTACCATATTTATAATCTCAATAAAATATACATGCAAAAGAAAGTTCAAAACCACATAGGGTCAATCAAGCAATCATTAACGCAAGGAGGTAAAGCACAAGAAGACATGCACCAAAAACTTGCATGGTGAAGAGAAACAACAAAATTCCAAAGGAGAATGCACACAAAAGGAACTTCTTGGCACCTTCAAGGTCACACAAACTTTCCAAGAACATGAACAAAGAAACCAAGCAAGGGCAATTTTAGGTGACACATGTCACCTGCAACCCACCAACAAACACACTACAACCACACTCAAGAACCACTCAAAGGTCTCAACCCTTTACACAACGAAAGAGCCAAGCAACAAGAAGGAAGCCAAACAAAACACACCTCTTGGTAGGCTTGCGAGCCTATCCCTCACAAAAGCATTCAACAAAAGACATGCAAGGGTGGAAACAACAACAAAACTGATTGTCGTCCACCACACACAACACATCAAAATCACCCACTACACAATCGTCCATAATGCATTCTTCCAATAGAAAGGATATCAGTGCATTGAGAACTACACCGAGGATCCTATCCTTTCCACTGGTTTCCTGCACCATTGGACCTATACCACTTAACGACGACTTCTGGGCAAACAAGAGAAATCAACCCAAAAAGGAAAACAACATGAAAGAGAAAACAACTAGGTCAATACAATGGACTCATAGTGCCCAGAGTATAAACCTACACCACTTACAACATAATGGGTCCAACATAATCCCAGAGTTCCCAGTGTTTAAACCTAGGCTCTGATACCATGTGTAATGCCCCACCACGCAACCCTAGAGGAAGTTGCAATTCATTACTTAAACGTACCAATTTCTTTTTTTTTGTTTAAGTACAAATAACATGTAAAATGAATACATATTGTCAACAACCTCTAAGGCCACGAGACAAAGATTACTTAAAACCCAAACAATAATTAACATCAAAAGAAACCAAAACATTAATCATTTATAGAATTAAGATTACATACATCCCATACAAGATAAATTACAACAAGGATGATAAATACCTCAAGATTCCAATAACAACATTTAAACAATAAGATTACAACACTCATTCCCCAAATGAGGTAAATTCAATAATCATGATTACAATTTACAAACTCCACCTCAATAACAAATGAGGGGGTAATAAAATACAATAAGAACCTGAGAGAACAAGACATGAAAAGAAACTGATTCCCACAAGCTCTCCCACTGGAAATCACGACCACACGAACAAGAAGAAGAGCCAACGGAAAAGAATGCACACCACCCGACCATGTGGGACCCAAAGGCCCCACTCCCTCCATGCTAGGAGATAGCAACAAGGATTTCCTAGACAAGACCATCTACCACTAGACAAAGGCTAACACAAAAATTGAACTGCAAACAAGAACATATTCCACATCACTTAACATCATGGTTACAATGCTTCTAGAGCACAAAATCGAGTACAATTACTGTACAAAATAAACCAATGGTACAACACCATATTGACTGTTGTCATAGGAGGAGTGTCATCGCAAACGCTGCATTGGTTATCCAATGGTGTTCTTCCTAGGTCTTGGCCCCCCTCTAGGGATATCCTGGTAACCTCTCATGAACTCAGCGCCATATGCACACCAGAGTGGAATCGGTTATCTTTCGAGAAGACAAGATAACGATCTTGCCATTTCGGGCCTTCCCGACTCATCTCAAGTCTCGTACAAGCCCTTGAGCCAATGAGCAAGGCTAAATTATCTTATTAATGTTCAAAGCTACTCTCTCCCTAGTAAGTTATTTAATTTTCACTTAATTAACTGACTCTCACACGAGTTATCCTGGAACCACTTTGGGCCTGACGCTTGTTTGAAAGCCACTCCCCTATCGACAACATATAACTCAACCACATGCCAAGGGTAGACAATGCACTAACACTTATCACAAATAATCAATACACCTCAGTAGGTAACACATCACTACGGATGTCCAAAACTGAAACCAAAGTGTGCACTACCCAAGGCTAACACAAGGTTGACTAACATAATGACAACCCACATAAAGAACTGATAACAAGACTCAACCACAGAACACAAGGTCACATAACCCGTTCAAAGAACTAGGTTCCCACTGAAGCTTAACTCACACCCAATCCAAGATAGACAATAACAAATCACACGAGAAACATCTCAAGAACGCAATTGGAAGACTTACATGAGCAACAACTCCAAAAGAATAAACAACTCGATCAAGGGTTCCCTAACCTCTGGAAACCAAACTTAGTACAACCAAAGTACACTCACAAATATACAATCATACGATATTTCCCATACACCGAGAATGAATGAAAACACCACTAGAAAACATTCTAAGTAGCTAAATAAGCTAATATTAGGATTTCTTAAATCCAAGTCATGTGAGGACACCTTGCATGTAATCAATTTAAATGATTACCATTCTTTGCAAATTCTCAAAAGTAAATCATATCACATTTTTACACTAAAGTAACAAATCAGAAATTTGAACAAGTGAATAGATCTGAAATGATCTCATTGAAAGAATTCATATACATTTTCTATCATTCCCTCTTGTAATAAGAAATATTATTCTGAAAAATCCACTTTTAAACAAAGTCCAATTTTCACAATTATCCAGGTTTCACCATTGATGAAGTAAAAAAAAACTTAAAATTTAAAATTCAAAAATAAAATAATGTAACAATACCCTTTTGATTCAAAAGTGCCCAACAACACACTTTTAACATAAAAACACCAATCAATTTTAAACAAATTT
Organism: Sequoia sempervirens; assembly: GCA_007258455.2. Classification (NCBI taxonomy): domain Eukaryota; kingdom Viridiplantae; phylum Streptophyta; class Pinopsida; order Cupressales; family Cupressaceae; genus Sequoia; species Sequoia sempervirens. The sequence continues at coordinate 546,007,994 of VDFB02193867.1, forward strand.
TCACAAATATCTAGGTTCCACCATTGATGAAGTATCAAAAAGCTTAAAATTTAAAATTCAAAAATAAAATAATGTAAGAATACCCTTTTGATTCAAAAGTTCCCAACAACACACTTTTAACATAAAAACACCAATTAAAGCCTCTAATTAAAAATTGGGCATGGTAACCTTGTATTTGGAAAATTTCTCAAAAATTTCTCAAAATAAATTCTACACTATCAGCTTGATTCAAATAAAATACATGAAAGGATTCCAACATACTACCAATACAATTAGAATCATTCAAACCATTTAAGATCAAGTAAATATGAAGAAATGATAAAATACCTTCATTCCCAAGCAAGAAATTCAAATGAGAGGATGTTTGCACATAAGCAACAAGAGCACGTAAGATCGCAGCCATCACTTCCTTTCCCCATTCCTATCCAAATGCAATTGATCCCATGCAATTTCATGCCCAATTGCTCCCACAATGAACAAATCAATTTTCCTTCAAAAAGAGGGTTTTTTTTCCCTCACATTTTTTTCTCCAAAAATTATGTATTCCAAATATAGTCAACTCCCCTAAAAATATCTTTTCCACCCAAAGTTATTGCATTTTGAAGATATTTTGAATTTTAAATAACTCAAAACAAAATTCCAATTTCTAAATAGAATTCAACATATTTTAAAACTTTCCTTTCACACAAACTAATTTAAATCTTTTAACACTTTTAATTCAAGGAATAACTTAATCAATTCCACACAATTAATTTAATTAATCAATAAAATAAATCTAATCCAAGATTAGATTATTTTATTAATTAAATTAAATTAATTAATAAAGTAAATAACATTCCTAGCATTACAACCAAATAAATTTAATCAACAGTTAAGCAACCTAAGCCATTTAACTTGAATTTAATTAAAGACCAAGGTGATCAGGGCAATATGAAACAACCAAACCTGACTACAACCCGACGACACAAGGTGACTAGGGTAACGACTTGACACAGAAAACCTAGCTACTATCTCCCAATTAATTTTTGTTGGTCAATGGACATGCTCAAACCTAGAAACCAGGTGGAGTCGATGTCATGTACCTGCCAACCTGCAACAAAGAGCATGTCGAACGTGCATATATACATAATATGATCAATCAAACCGTGAAGAGGAAATCTCAGAATCGTAGGGCACTCGCAAGCGAGTGATACAATCTTGTCCCCTTCACCAATACAATATCACTAACTGACACATCTAACATCAATAACATGATCATCAGCATAAAACATTGTTAAATCAAATATCTTCTAAGTTAATCCAAAACATTCCATAAGGGTAACATTAGGATAACATCACATCGAAATATAACATCCACATTGCATAACAATTGCAATCAAAAGCAACCTAGTTCCAAATTCAAAGCATAATCAAACACAACCATTACAAAGAAAACACTGCCGATCAAAGAGCCAAAACGGAGGGGTGTTACAGGTACTATTGGCCTACTATGGAAAGGGAAGCCCATGACCATGTCAAGAAGTGCTTACAATGTCAACAGCATGGAGATCTCATCCATGCTCTAGCTCAAGAGCTCCATCATATTGTTACACCATGGCCCTTCTCGCACTGGGGGCTTGATCTCATGGCCACAAGTTCATCATTACTGCCACTGAGAACTTCACGAAGTGGGTGGAGGGCATACCCATGACATATATAACTGGAAAGCATATATCAAAGTTCATTTTGAACTACCTCATATGCCACTACAATGCCCCACAAGCCATTATCTTAGATAATGGGACACCATTCAAGAATTAGGATGTCCACAATCTATGTGAAAAATTCAAAATCCAACATTACTTCTCCACTCCATAGTATACCCACGGCAATGGCCAAGCAAAAGCTACCAATAAAACCATCCTGAAAATCCTTAAGAAAATAGTCAATGATGTAGGTCATGAGTAGCATCTACAGTTAAATCCTGCCCTCTGGGCCTATTGAACCAACATCTATACTCCCATTGTATCCACCCCATTCTCCCTAGTCTACGGATCAGAGGCCATATTTCCTATTGAGATCGAGCTCCCATCTCTCACAATCTCACTACAAAATAACATCATAGATGAGGAATATCGGGTTTCACCCTTAACAAGCTAGAATTACTAGATGAACAGTGTTTGAATGCCTTGAACCATCTGCAAGTATACCAAAACTGACTGAAGAGGAGTTATAACAAGAAAATTAGAAGTAGGACATTCAAGGTTGGAGAGCTAGTATTAAAGGAAAATTATAAGAATGTGCCTAATCCAAACAGCAAGGGAAAGTTTGAGCCTAATTGGTTGGGTCCCTTTGTCATCACAGAAAACTATAGATCGGGGGCATATCAGTTATCAACACCTGAAGGGGAACCCCTGTAGGAGCCAATGAATAGCTCTCATCTCAAAAAAAATTATGCCTATTCTTAGGGTATAGAACAAAAAATCCATAAAAATTAGAAAAAGTCCTGAAAAATGGTCACCCTGATGAAAACCTGGCAAACAGGCATCTTGGTGACAACAAAAAAATCAAAAAATCTAAAAAATTAGAAAAATGATTCAAAACAGTAAAGAGAAAAATAATCGTCCTCTAGTTAAAACCACTTCGGTGGCACTTTGGGCAAGTACCTTGGTGAAAACATGGCAAACAAGCGCCATGTGTAAATAAACACTCTCCATCCATCTTGGTTTCCACAACTTTCTGAGTGTTGTTTACTCATCCATCCATCCATCACATTTCATATGAATCCTTACATTTACATCAGCATCATAGCCTGGTCTTATGTTCGTGTCATGATCCCTCCTAGAGCTACTTGACCTATTTCAAAGGTCAGTTTGTCCTTCCTATATCAGAGTAGTCTATCGTATTACGCTAGGGGCATGTTCTGTATTGGATCAAATTTGTGTACATTCTTGAAGTCTTAAAATCATAAAATCCCAAAACATCAAAACATCAGAAAATCCAAAAAACATCCAAATCATATCAAAATCCAAAACATGTCAAAAAATTAGAAAAGTCAAAAACAGAGTCGTCTTGATGAACTACGTTGCCTCTGAGTTTTGAATGTAGGAAAGGTTGATCTTTGATCATCCCCTAAGACATTTAGGTTAGTCCTATAGGAGTCCATCATAATAAACTGACATCTCATCTGTTCATATCTTCATCTGTAAATTGGTCAAATCGTCAATCAAACTATGTGGTATCTATGTGTATAACGTAGGCAAGGCTAATTTGTTGATGAGACCTCAAGGCCCCTATGATAGGTCCTTAGGCTAGTCCCTTGGTCAAAATATCATAAAACACCTAAAAATTGGAAAACTCAAAAATCAAAACACTTGCAAAAGCTCAAAAATACCAAAAAAAACCTCAAAACATTCAAAAAACCCAAAAAATTCATCTGTCCTCATCTTGCTTACACTTGAAATAAACATCCAATCATAATAATCAATTGTCACCCTCAACGTTTGGTGAAACAATCAGAAAGTAGTCTAGCAGTCAAAACGTGAGCACCTAAATGTCAAAGTCTCAAGCCTAAAATTAATCAGTAAACAAGTTGGTCAACTCTTTGTGACAATAGCCTCTCATCCAATCAGTCTCAAATCAATCTCATCATCGTCTAGTAAAATCACATCCTAGGATGAATCCTTCCTACAATGGGAACTTTTATCAGACCAAACACTTTGGATGAACGAAATGACATGCGACCATCCACTAACATGTCCTAGGATATATTGTTCTGACAATGGGCATTATCTATTGGTAATAAGTTTCAGTTCTTATCCTTCAAAACACATCTCCCTTTGACTAGCGGTATGAAGAACATTAGCTTGTTTGTTTACTTTATTTTATCTTGTTTGATTTATCTTATTGCGCTCATTCCAAGGACCTCTCAATGATATCCGAACAAAGGACTTAGAGAGAAAGGAATGGGGCAACGGTCATTATCTTTTTTTTGTTGTGCTTGTTGGATATTCTTGAATATAACCTTGGTTATGTGTGCTTTGTTTGGTTTGTAGGGAGGGTATTTTGAGTATCTTTTTTACCACATAGGAAGGCTTTCCTTTCTATGTTTTGGTCTAAGATGTTTAAGATATTTGAACTGCACTTTGAATAGGGTTATGTATACTGGGTGTGAACAGGATTTCTTCTATCTGATTGTCGAGTCAAAGTACATCACACTATGTACAATGGCATCCTAGTTGTCTATACCTTGATGCATCGTACCATGTGTGTTATCAAACATAAGGTAATTAGCCCTTTGAAAATCTCAATTCCTCAACAAGTAGTCATCATCATCTGCATCACCATCTCCTATGTCTTGTTGGATCATCTTATTCCATCTTATTCTCCTATCTTTACTAACATTTCTATCCAAGTTTTTGTGATGTCTCAAATAATACATGAGGATACCCATGGTCAATTACTGTCTATACATCGTCAAAATTGTCTACGTCAAATATTTGATCTTTCTAACAAATTATCTTTCATACTCTAATCAGTAGAACCACTCTCACATTTTATCGTGATCTTGATTGAAAATTGACATTTCCATTCAATCTCTTGAGGGGGCAATATACCAGTGTAATTCTTCTCATTGGGGCAATAGTGGGGCAACTGGAAAATAATAGATTTTTGACTTTTGATCATGACAAGGTTATTCTTTGAACCAATGTAGCAAGTGCATCGCTTCAAAGAGGGGCAAAATGTAGACATGGAAAATATACCGATTGACATTACACATCTGATTTTGACTACTAACGCTATTTCATCCTAAATCATCCCTTGGTCTAACCATTTAATCAAATCCCCTTATTTGATTAAATTCACCAATTTCCCTTCCTTAATTAAATAAATCATTTATCTAATTATCTCTCTCTTTTGTTAATTAAATCAATCAATCTAATCTAATTATCCCTATTTAATTAAATAATTAATTCTATTTGATTAAATCTCTAAAGTCTATCTCATTAAATTAAATAAATCAGAGCCTTAATTAATCTAATCTAACTCCATCCCTTTTAATTAAATAAATCAAAATATTTATTTAATTAAATCTTTAAATCATATTCTTCTCATTTTAATTTAAATCAACCCATAAATCTAAGTTAAAGATGTCACATCTTCTAATCCTTCATTAAATTAATTAACCTTGATTAATTTAATCCGAATGCATGTCCCATCCTCCATGTTTTGCCACTTGCCAATGCAAATAGATTTAATTGATTTATTAAATCTCTATTTTCTTTCAACTTGGTATAATGGAGGAATATTCCTCAAATTTGAATTTCAAATCTAAGTGGAATTTGTCCTTCCAACAAGGCATTAATCTCACCTCATGTGTCCTTTTGCATTGAGCCAAGTGGCCTTTAATGCATTTCTTTCTCCCTCCAACATGTCTTTTCCATATTTTCAAATTTCAAATATCCACCTAATTTGCATTTATGGGCACATTCATCAAAATGTGCTCATTCCTCAACCATTCACATGTTGACAAGTGGCACCTTGCCATTGGTTGAAAATTAGTCCCACATTGCTTCATTTTGGGCATTTCTCCAACTTGTCATTCTATAAATAAGAGGTTTCTCTCCTCATTTGATCATCCACAATTTGAACAAAGTTACTTTACTCAAATCCATCTTCAAGCATTTGCATTTTATCTATTTTATCAATTCCATAGCTAGGTTATTCAGGTTTTTCATCATGGAGCATACTTGAATCTTCAACAAAGTGGATCACTCTTCATCAATCTTTATCATTGCATCATAGGATTTGGGAAAGGGTCAATTTTCACATCAAATTGGCACCAATTCCCCCACGGGATCAAGAGTTTTCTTGTTTAATTAGGATTTAATTTATTTCATTATGTTCTTCATTCTTGTTTCCTAATTTAAGCTTGCAAATGGATTTCATGGGGAACTTAGATTCTAACTTTCATTCCAATCATCTAATGTGTGTGTTTGTTGTGTTTTGTAGGTTCTAAAGGATCTTGGTTCACATTTTGGTGCTAGAAGGAGGGCATTGTCCCAAATCTAACACAAATTTTTCAAAATTTTATTGTTTTCTTAATAGGTCCGTCCGTGAGGTCCCGGTATAGTGCATCCATAGAATTTTATAGCACTTTTGCAGCTTATTTTAGTGCTTCCAAGCCCTGGTTTAGCGCTTCAAAGACCTATTTTAGCGCTTCAAAGACTTGTTTTAGTTCTCCTAATACCCACTTTACCGCTTCTGAAACCTATCCTAGTGCTTCTAAATACCCACAATAAGGCATCTACGCATCTGTTATAGCACTTCTAACCCCTGTTATAGCACTTTTGAACCCTATTTTAGCACTCCTAAGCTCTGTTCCAGCACTTCTAAGCCTTGTTTTAGTGCTTTTGAGCCCTGTTTTAGTGCTTCTGTTGTTTTAGCGATTTTGTAGTTCCAATGCATCAACCCCTGTTTTAGTGCTTCAGATCACAGAGACAGAGTTTTCCTAATGAAAATATTCTCTCATAAATATCAAGTTTTTTTGAACACTTTAGTGTTTGTTTAACACTTTTAGAGAATGCACAATCTCTTGCTTTTTCTAATTTTCCCTTATGTGGAAAGCTTTTCTGGTTTGCATGTCTGATCTTGGTTTCTAACACTTTTAAGCCCTGTTTTAGCACTTCTGTATTTCCAACACATCAGCCCCCTATTTTAGTGCTTCAGATCACAGAGATAGAGTTTTCCTAATGACAACATTCTCTCATAAATATCAAGTTTTTTTGAACACTTTAGTGTTTGTTTAACACTTTTAGAGAATGCATAACTTGTTGAGAATGCATAATTACACTATTGGTGTAATTAATATTTAATTACACTTGCATAACTTTACTTAGGTAATATTTTAATTCCTAGGTTTATTATTCTCATCCTTATCTTGTTGAGCTATCTTGTTTCTAAAGATAAGATTAGGGTTATGCATACTTTGCTTTTATAAAGAAAATCATCTCATGTAATTAAGAATTCTGAATAATAATATTTTGCACATCTTTTGCAAAGATTTTACTTTTTTTAATTTTCCCTTTTGTGGAAGGATTTTGTGGTTTGCATGTCTGATCTTGGTTTCTAACATGGTATCAGAGCCGTGATTTTGCAGCCTCTTCTCATATTTTTGAGAAAATCATTGTAGATTTCGTTTGAGATTCCTCAAGGGTATCATGCCTTGAGTTCATCAATGCAATGTCTTGGATCAAATCAGGGTTTTCCATTTGATTTAGAGTGTTGGAAAAAGTTAGGATTGGCTTTTATTTTGGAGATTTTGGTCACCGTTCGCCAAATCTATGAGGGTTTCAGGCTTAGATATTTTTTGCAAGCTCTACAAGTAGCCAATTTTTTGGAACATTTTGGGCACAAACAGAGGTCACCATCATGTTCGCAGTGGCCAAAAAGCCTAAGATCACCTTTCATTTTGTTGATTTTGGAGAAAGTTGTTTCTGAGGCAAAACAAATTTGCCAAGGAGGCCGTACAGCCTCCCCAACACTCTGAGGCTTGAAAAATGAAAAAAATGTAAAAAACAGGGTTTTCTCAAGATCTGTGTGAGCGCTCATAGTGTTAAAATCTCCCACCATCGTCACTCTACTCAGCAGCCACCAAGCAGCCACCCGTCGGCTGCTCAGGCCAGCGGTGCTACCCAAAGGTCGTCGGCCCTTTAGCCCCCGTAGGCTCCTTTAGGCTTCATTAGTAGTCCTATTGTGGACTAGACCCTCAGCCCAGGCCTCGGTTGGCCCACAATAGAATATTATGGTGGCACATAATATACCGGTGGGTGTGCATTTTTTCTGATAGGGAGGCGCTTTTTTCCCCCGACAACCTCTAAGCTATCAAATTTATGCCCGTGAAGTGATGACGTTAGCATGATGTTATTATACAACCGACCCTCTTTGCCCCTCATAACCCTAGTTTTCCTTCAAGCAAATATTTTTTTCTTTTTGGCATAACTTGGGCATATGGTGCTGAAATTTTTTTAGCCCCCTAGGGGCCTTGTAGGCCAGATTGGCCTTTTTGGAACAGTTTTCACGAAAATGGGCATAACTTTTGCCCACGATGTGAAAATTGGGCAAACGAGATACCGTTGGAAAGATGATTTCAAGAAATATCCTGTGGTGTAGTTTATTTTCTAGTATATGTTTTTTTTAGTTACATTGATTTCTATTTGAAGTCATATGTTTATTTATGGCTTCTGAGCTCATAACTTTTTGCCATGATCTTTGTTTTTTGCCATCTTTGCGGCATTGGAAAGGTATTGAGGAGCTATATTTTTCTTTCCATGAAGTTTTTTCTATGTCTATCCTAGGTTGATCATTATTCCATATTTTTCTTGATGGGTGTTTTGGAGATTACTTGGATGTTTTGGCAGTTGGAAGGGTGAAACTTGAATATTTGCACTTCATTTCAGTACCACACATCTTATTTTCTGTTTATGCATGTTAGCATTCTCTCCTTTTACAATCATTGGGTTATTGTAATAAATGAACTAAGATAAAGTTCCATCGGGGAGGTTTCTTGCATAATAATCTAATTAGAGTGTGCATGCACTTTGATCTCCATCTTGTTTTAATGACAATTCACATGGGTTATATCTAGTTTCTTAGTTTCTTTTGGCCACATTCTTGTCTTACTTGACACATATCAGATTCATCAGTTCACACTTTAGATTGAGAGTTTAAGGTTATTGATCCACATTGGTTTAGATCCTTCTTAGTTTGAGGGCCATGTTTTTATGGTTAATGTTCCAGAGTCTTTATGGTACTTGTTCCTATGGAAGAGTTTTAGTCTCAGTTTGGCATCGGCATCAAGATACACAATTTTTAGACTGTGTCATCATTTCATCTACTGTTCCTTCATAGATTCCAAGGTTGTTCTAGTTTGTGAGTTTTCCAGTGTTCTGTGGCATCGAGTCTGTTGTTGCATTATTATGATTCTGCATTTGGTTTCTTGTAGGAAGAAGTATCTTTCCTTGCTTGTCAGATTGTGGTTCCAGTGTTACTCCACAGTGTTCTTCCAATGCTTCTTTGTAGCAGTCATCTCATTGTAGGGAGGTTTTGTCCCACTGGGTTTTCCTTCTCTCCCTCATTATTTCATTTGTACATGGGTACCTGATCAGGCCTTGTTATCAGAACCCATTCATTCATGCTTTCTTGCATTCATGTTAGTTTTAGGTGCATGATTTTTTAGTCTCCCTGAGTTGCACTTATGGGGGGGTGTTGGTGTAATTAATATTTAATTACACTTGCATAACTTTACTTAGGTAATATTTTAATTGTTAGGTTTATTATTCTCATCCTTATCTGGTTGAGCTATCTTGTTGCTCAAGATAAGATTAGGGTTATGCATACTTTGCTTTTATAAAGAAAATCATCTCATTTAATTAAGAATTCCTGAATAATAATATTTTGCACATCTTTTGCAAAGCTCTTGCTTTTCTTTATTTTTCCTTCTATGGAAGGATTTTCTGGTTTGCATGTCTGGTCTTGGTTTCTAACACTTTTGAGCCCTGTTTTAGTGCTTATGTAGTTCCAATGCATCGACCCCTTGTTTTAGTGCTTCGGATCATAGAGACAAAGTTTTCCTAATGACAACATTCTCTCATAAATATCAAGTTTTTTTGAACACTTTATTGTTTGTTTAACACTTTTAGAGAATGCACAATCTCTCTTAAAAATTTGTTATCTTTCATATGCTTAGGACTTACTAAATTTCATTTGGGCTCTAAAAAGAACATTTCAATTTCTTTTTACAAAGGGCTAAAATGAACTTTAGGACAAACTCACTAGATTTGGTTTAAGGATTAACAATTGAACAAAGCAAATCTTCACACTTCATTTGGTGCTTAAAAAGAAGTCATTATTGCTTTGTGGGTTTAAAAAGAATATGTGCTACTTTGTTTTTTGATTGCTTACTCAAAATAACACCATTGAAAAGATGTATGTGCCTCTCTCACACCTCACAATGATCTTGAGAATCAAAAGGATTTTTGGTGGTCTTAGGTTGGGATAAAGTGATTACCTCCACACTTCATTTTGGGGACTAAAATTGAACAAAATATCTTGCGAGTGTGAGTGGAATCACCTGTTGATTTAACAGAGTATGCTAGTATTGCAACATTTTTTCAATCATGTGAAGAGCAATCCAAAGACATGGGTAACGATGAAAGCAATACAAGGCAGTATGAAGCAATAATGGAATTCTTTCCAAACACCCCTTATCTGATGGATTTGATTATGGAATTTTTCTCACCTCATTGGGTTAACACTTGTGGTAAGCATGTTGATAGTATACCTATTCATTCTTTCTTTCCTAAATTCACTAAGGATTTTCCTAGCACGAGCCAAAATGTATATATTTTTTCAAGTTTGATGAACAAGTTGAATATGATGGTACACTTCATGACAGTGTAGAATATGAGGTATTCCTTTTTCCTGATTAGTTTGATGAGCTTGTAGTGGAAAAGGAAAAATGTCGCAATATTACTTCAAGTTTTATGGGAAATTTTGATCAAGGTAGTGCTGATAACTTGGGACTGTACAATGCTCATGTTAATTCATAGAGGGATAAACAAGCCACAATATTTAACAAGGGGAATATTTTCCCCTAAATTTTGGGGGCCTAGCGCTTCCACCTTGTGCAAGTAATCCACAATGTATATTTTGTAAGTAATGTATATATGCTAGTCTGGTTTGTTTGTTTCCTATTGGGTCCGCTTTCCTAGTTCAGGTGAGTTCCTTGGTTTTGGTCTTTTGATCTAGTTTGCTTCAACCAAAGATTTGTTTCTCACCATACCCACCAAGGGTATGCATCCCTGAGCATGAGCCGCTAATGGAGCTTCTAAAATTCTCAAGAATTTTCCTTTTGCCCCATCGCCTTAGTCTACATTTTAAAACCCTTGTCCCCATGAGTGAGTAGGGTTTTATTAAAAAAGGCATGCAAATGTTATAATTTTAAGTTGAACTACCTCATCGGTCAATTGGTCTCCTAAGTCATCACTTAAGCCTCACATCATGTCAATTTACCAGCCCTATCTGCTCGAAGCACTGGTCATCATTTTTCTATCACCTTAAGCCTTTTCCTAAGTCTAATTTTAAATTTAACATGGTGACTTAAGCTTAAGTCATTTCCCCCGCCAATGGTCATATCGTCGTCGGCTAGACCAAGTCTCGTCCATTAAATTCTAACATTGTGTGAAGTGAAAGTTGCAAAGATTCAAGGATTAGGGAGGAGATATGACCTGTACCTCATTGGCTTGCAAGAATTAAGTGCCAACATGTTAATTGCAGAGAGGCTAGTGAAAATCAGATGTATGTCCATGCACAACTGCAAGAACCACTTCTCATTACTATGCTTATGGCCTAGCATCTTCAACGAGTGGCTAAGATTAAATCTATAGAATGATCATCACCGTTCCCCGCTGGCTTGCTAGGCGAAGATAAATGATGGTTAAAATTAGTGAGATAAATGAAATCTAGACACCTGTCTTAGTTTACTCATTCTTTGGGGCCCCCACAATGTAAAGATGTCATCTAACATGGATGAAAGTTACTGGTCATGAATACCCCAGCAAAGCACAGCTAGAAGTGGAAGGTAATCAAGTGAAAGCTAGTCATCTGATCAGCCACCAAGGTAGGAGATCAATGAATGATATTCAAAGTTGGTGAGCAACATGTGATGATCGTTCTATCTATGCAACCAACTCGCATTAATGGCTAACTTCCTACATAATGATTGAGTTGATCTCAATTCATGTGGAGATGCAATTTTCGGTAATCATGAAGAGTGGTGTACGGATTCCTATGCAAATGGGGAAGTAAATGACAATGGTACATTTGCCAATGAGATGCCTAGGTTACGCATGTGTGTTAAGAATTGATTGTGAATAACATCACTCCACATGATAAATATAGAAGGAATTAACTGCTCATTGTATCATTTGCAGTCAACAGTTAGGAAGTTTTCTAAATTGAGTTAGTGTAGGTTTGAGCTATTAGCTAACAAAGAAAATGGGTGAGCACGTTAGAAGGTCTGCACAACTAAGCTCTCAAATACTTAGTGCCACTGTTCATGAAGGTGCTGCAACTAACAAGCCCAAGCTAACACCCACTAGATGTAGCAGGAGGCTACAATTTTTAGATGTGGTTGCTCAACATGCGAACAACAAGGTAAAGCAACCAGTGCATTCTGTTACCGGGGTGGATAGGAAAGTAAGGTATGGGTGTGGCTCATTTGGACACCAACACTCACCCATTGACCTTACAAGCAGCTTGTCTACTCGTGAAACAAAGACCAATTTTGGTTATCACCGATACCTTGAGCTCTTGAGTCATGGTCTACCTCCTAGTTAGGAGGTAATATTTGTCTCTTTGTTGGTAGCCAAAAATCCAAGCAGATGGACATTTACTATGCTGGATAAAGAAGAAGATGAGGTAGAAGTCGAGGTGTCCTCTCCTCCTCCTACAACGACTCAGAGCAGGCGTGTGTATCGAGGCTTGGTGCTGGTAAGGGGAAGGTGGTTGGTCATTAAGGAATTTCCATGTGGGATGGAAAATTTTGGTGTTGATATTTTGTTGCAGTGGGTTGTTTTTTCTTTGGCGTACATGTCTATGGTTTTTTGGGTCTGGAGCTGAAAAGGTGCCCTTGTGGAAATATAGACATTTGATGCAGTGCATACTTGTTGATAAAGGGAAAATTTGGCAGGCCTTTACATTTCCCTTAGGTGGTGGCTACAACTTTTGGATGTTCCTCATTCTCAATGTGTTCTTGTGGGGATTGTACGTGGAAGTTATGAAATGCAATTTTAAATTGAGATTGAAATGAATCATTTGTCATGAAATTGCATTTGAGTTGGTGGCTTGTTTGCTCCCTTGTCTATAAAAGGGAATTCAAGGATCATTTGCAGGGGTCGAATTCTGAAGTATCGAGTTGGGTAAAATTCTATGGAGAATATTAGGTTTATCAGAATACATTGAATAGGGTATGTGTCTAGTTTTGAGCCCAAAAAAGTGTATGTAAAAATCTTAATTAGTTTCATAGTAGTGACTGGTACTATGTTTAAAGTATATTTCTGAGACATTTACTCTCCCAGTGCAAGTTTTTGTACATCTTAAATAGAATATCAATGATTTATCATTTATCTTCAAATATTTGTTCGAACGTATGTCTTTGTTCTTTGCTTCAATTATAGTAATTGAGTAAAATGATTGAATGGAGTCATGGGTTTACAGTAATTTCTAAAGGATTTGATAAGTAGTGTTTCTGCAACATGACTTCTTTAAGGTAAATCCATTATGATAATAGTATATTATACCATAATTGCACTCATTTCTATGTTTTTGATCTTTATATATGCGACTCCATGGCCTAGTTTAACTAGGCACTAGTTTGTCTTTAACATTCACACTTAGGGTGTGTTGATTGCTCCCCTAGTAACTAACTTGAAGTCAAAATTTGCACTTATTTCAAACTTGTTTAATGATGAGTTGTAAATTTGGTAATAACTTTGAAGTAGATGTTTCTCTAATAAATGGGTAGAAAATTACTTGAGAATAAGCCAATCTTATAGTAAGCTATTGCACTATTACCCTTCTATTAGAGTTAATCTATGAAATGAAGTGTTCTGCGAAAGGTTGAATAAGTGAACACAAAATAGGAATACCCTCCTTGGCCCCATAGAGCCTAAAGTGTATAAGATCTTAGTCCTTGACTTGATCTTGTTTGTTGGCCATTCATTTTAGGAATCTTGAACATAGGGATTGGCTGTCCCTTAGAGATTTCTTAAATGCACTAGAAAAAAAATCAACACAACTGTTGCATCTCAAGTTCCATTATTTTTTCCATTTCTTCCAAGGTGTGCCTCAACTCCATTATATCTTTTTAAAAATTTATTTGTGTTTCCTTCTCATTGTTCTTCTTTATCTCATTTATGCCTTTTCTCATCACTAGTTTCTTGCTTGGTACCTCCTTAGTCTATAAGTCTCCATGGAATTTTCACCTCAACTCTTCCATTCTTCTTTCTCAAGAAATTATCTTTCACCTTGATTCTTCTTATCTTTGTGAAACCTCACTTCAGGCCTCTTTCTCTTCCCTGGCCTAGTCTTTTGGCATCGAGGTTCTTACTTCAACCTGCACAAAGACAACACATAAACTCTAAAACTTATCTTGTCTAGATCTTTACACTTTGATACCAATTTGATGCAGAGTATGGGTAGACAACTCAAAACAATCTTCAAACAAGCAAACTTTCAATATCTAAGCATTCAAATGGTGGTTTTTCATTCATTAGGCCTCATTCTTCTTGTAGCCATTCCAAACTGGTTTTTCCTTCATAACTTTCAGAGGAAGCATGAAATTAAAAATGTAAAGGAACTTACAGATACCCTTTTTTCCATTTACAAACATATCTCAAAACTAGGGCATAGTCCTTTGTATGGAAACCATAAAAATTTGATAACTTTCTCTTAAAACCCTAAAACATGGGAGCAACAATTTGGGTTTTTTTTTCATAACTTTCAATGCAGGCATGATATAAAAAATAGAAATATAGTTTCAAATACCCATTTGGACTTTATACAATATATCTTAGGATTAAGGTAGGTTACTTTGTATGGAATTCTTCAAAAATTGACTATCCTTGTGCCAATTAGGCCTAAAACATGAAAAGATCATACCTAGGGCATCCTGAAAACCCATGCCAACCAAAACTAGGAACCCTACCTAAGATTATGGACTGTTTTTAGAAAAACACTTGTAACTTCTACAAAAGTTACTAAACATTGATGAAAAAAAACCAAAATTTAGAGGATTCATGTGCCAACATTATCTAATAGGTTTTAGTGATCCGGTGGATATTTTCACTAAAAATTGAAGTGTCTCCAATACTCCAGAATTTAGCACCGTTAGAAAGAGCTCGATGTCTTGATTCCAACACAACTTGAATGGAGTCAAACAGAGCTACAGAGCCCAAGTTATTGCCGGTCAAAGTTCAGTCAACAATTGGTCAACTCAGGGCCCAGGGCAAGAAAAAAAGGTCAAATTTTAATGTCACAAAAAGTGGTCAAAATTGATGTCAATGTGAAGAGCTTGGAAAGAGCTTTCCAATGGTGTTTGTTTTGCGTAAATCAAAGCTCGTATGTGTGAGATATGGAAGGTCAAAGCTCGTGGTTGACTAGGTTGACTTGAAGGTATAATGATGATGTCAGCATGATGTCATCATGCTGACATGGAATAATCATGAGGTGACACATGGTGGCTACCCGAAGTTACATGTGGCAGAAATTTGTTGGACATGGCTTTATTCAAAAAATATAAATTTGAAATATAAAAGCCTACCACTCCTCCCATTTAAAAGCCTTAATTTAAGGCCTATGTGAGAAAAAGTAGGTGGGGTCTTAATTTAAAAGAAAACAAATTTATCCCTATTTAAATGGGATAAAACCCCTTTAATATTTAAAAATACATGTGGTTGGGAGATCCCCTTTTTAAGGGGAACTTAAACATTATTTTTAAAGAAAAAAACAAATTTCCAACCAATTCACCCCCTATAATTAAGGATTAAATCCTTAACAAAATCAAGCCCGTTTATATTCAAAGGTGAATTATTCATATCTCCTAATAAATCCTGAAATGAATTATGGAATAAAATTACAAGAGGCCATCCGTGAAGATTTTATGTAAAATTGGATGGGTTGTTTTAACGGGAGGATATCCCTATGTAAATAAGGGGGGATTTTCAAATAATATTTTCTATGTAAAGGGGATATTGGGAGGTTTTGAAAATCAATTGGTTATGAACCAATTTGAGTAATTTTTTTGTATAAAAAGGGTAGAATGGGGGGTGTGAGATTAAGTAATTTTTGAAGAATTTTTTGGCTAACTGTGGAAGTGAATTTTTGAGAGAGTTGTGAGAATATTTCCAAGTGATAGTGAATTTGATCCTTATGTGTTTGAAGCTTAGTTAAGCTTGTTGTGTTTGTTGAAGGATTTCTTTGTAATTCATTATCGTCCAAGGAGACAGAAATCTTGTAACAGGTGGAAGACCTTTTGTAATCTTTTTCTGGAGATTAATCGAATCGGTCTCACTCCATTGGAGCGGACCCAGAGACGTAGTCACAATTGTGGCGAACTCCGAAATCAAACTCTGTTTGCATCTCTCTCTTTCTTTCTCTCACTTTCTTTCATTCTATTGTTATCACCTTGTCATTTTAATTATTGTAATTATTTCCATGAGTTAATTTTGTTCTAATTAACTTGGAATAATCATTCTAAAAATTAAGCATTCAAATTCTGCAAAATAGTCTAGATCCTATACAGATCAAGTTGGTATCAGAGCTCAGTAGACTATTATTGCAGTTATTTGTTTTTGAATGCTAACAAGATCCAGGATTCAGAAAGGTGAAGGCAAGCTTACAGACTTTGATCCTGAGATCAGGAAGCGTAGAACATTTTCGAAGATGTCTGTTTCTGGAATGGAGGTTCCTGATGAGATCAGTGAGTAGGAATTTCGAAGAGCATTCCTCGAGATGAAGGCTAAGGTGGAAATTCTTTTTCAAGAGAGACAAGAGTGGAAGGAACGTGAAGAAGGTTCATCGAAGCAAGAAGATAGCAAAGATAAGAAAGGGAAACATCATGGAGATGGTGACAAGCAACCAGATCCACCCTCTTCTTCTTCTCCTCCCTCTTCTCCTTCTTCTCCATCTTCTCCTCATTCTACTTCATTTAATCCTTTCAAGAGTGGGCATAAGCCTAAAATTAAGTCAGACGTAAAATTTGACTTGCCTAAGTATTGTGGTGAACTTAATGCTGAAAAATTGGATGATTGGATTCAACAAGTTGAAGTCTATTGTAGAGTCCAGAACCTATTAGATGATGTTGATATAATCCAATTAGCTACTCTTCGGTTAGGAGGTATAACTTTAACCTGGTGGGAGAGTAAGTCTAAGGCAGAAGTTTCACAGCATGGTAGAGTCAGTTTAACTTGGGAAAAGTTTATTAATGCTCTTAAGAAGCAGTTTTATCCCCTAGGACATATGCAACAGTTAATGATGGACTGACAAATGTTTAGGCAAGGGAAAGGTCAACCTGTCCAAGAGTACACCCATGAATTTAGGAAGAAGGCTATTGCTTTGAATGTTCCTTTGTACACTCAGAACACTTTTTTGAAGTACATAGGAGGTCTGCATTCCTACCTTAGGCATTCTATTTTGGTTTTGAATCCTAACAACTTGGATGAAGTTTGTGTCCAAGCTACCCACTTAGAGTCAAGGGGTAAAGGATCTTTTATTGATAAGGTTGATAATGATGTAAAGAAATCTTCTAAGGTTGCAGAGATAGAGAAAGGAAAGAAGGCAGCTACAGTCAAGAAGGATGACAAGCTTGCTTACTCTCATTGTGATAGGAAGGGTCATGATGAAGAACATTGTTGGCAGTTGCATCCCGAACTGAAGCCTAAGTGGGCTCAAAAACGTAATCAGAAACAGAAAGGTAAGGAGAAAGCCACGAATGTTGTTTTGGATCTTGGTTTAGATTCAGATGATGAGACTAAGATAATAGCTATGGGTTTGAAAGGTAAAGCTCCTATTTCCAATTTTTATGTTGCTAGTTGTGCTCCTACTTCTATAGTTAATGATTTCATTGAAGATGTAAAAAGGAATGAGTTATTTCATTTAAGGGTTGTTGCTAAGAACATTAAAATTGATGCACTCATAGATAGTGGTTCTCAAGTGAACTTAATTTCAGAAAGTGTTGTAAGAAACTTGGGATTAAAAACTACACAACATAAGAAACCTTATCCACTAGGTTGGATTTGTGAAAATGATAAGCTGCAAGTAACAAAACAATGCACCTTAAGGTTCACAATCACTAGTAAATTTGTGGATGAAGTACAGTTTGATGTGGTTCCACTGATATCTGTGGGATAGTGCTTGGTAGCTCTTATCTTTATGACAGAAAAGCAATTTTCTATAGGGAAAAGAATCATTATCATTTGTTTAAAGATGGCATACAGTATATTGTACATTCTCACAGGATTAAGACTGATCGTTCTTTTGCAAACATAGGGCAGTTAAAGAGGGTAATTAATGCAAGTAAAGAGTTAACTCTTATGTCTGTCAGTATAGGTGGTTCTACACTTGAACTTGGAGTAGCTAACCAGGGTCAGATGTTGCAGGATGCACCTGCAGTACAGCATGAGGGAATGATGATTGAAAGCATTGATGGTTCCTTGGGTAAAAATGTTCCTGTTGTGAAGGATCGATATCTTGTTGATTTATTCTCTTTCATTTCTGCACTATTGTTCACTTGATGCTAGTCAATTTTTTTTGGTTAGTGGCTACGACATTTGATGGAGATGCTTATGGAAGTGATAAAGTTATGTTTATGTTCAACAATGCTGTAGCCTTTCATTGTGCTTGTGAGCCAGGTATGCAGATGTACAGATGATATAGGACAAGTGGGGAGGCCAAGTCCTCACTTATTGTCAGAGTAAATGTCACTTTTGGAGGTCCAAAATTTCTCTAGTGGGGAGGCTTGATCCGGTGGATATTTTCACTAAAAATTGAAGTGTCTCCAATACTCCAAAATTTAGCACCATTAGAAAGAGCTTGATGTCCTGATTCCAACACAACTTGAATGGAGTCAAATAGAGCTACGGAGCCCAAGTTATTGTCGGTCAAAGTTCAGTCAACAATTGGTCAACTCAGGGCCTAGGGCAAGAAAAAAAGGTCAAAATTTGATGTCACCAAAAGTGGTCAAAATTGATGTCAATGTGAAGAGCTTGACAAGAGCTTTCTGACGGTGTTTGTTTTGCGCAAATCGGAGCTCGTATGTGCGAGATATGGAAGGTCAAAGCTCATGGTTGACTAGGTTGACTTGAAGGTACAATGATGACGTCAGCATGACGTCATCATGCTGACATGGATGAATCATGAGGTGACACATGGTGGCTTCCCGAAGTTACATGTGGCAAAATTTGTTGGACATGGCTTTATTCAAAAAATATAAATATATAAATATAAAAGCCTACCACTCCTCCCATTTAAAAGCCTTAATTTAAGGCCTACATGAGAAAAAGTAGGTGGGGTCTTAATTTAAAACAAAACAAATTTACCCCTATTTAAATGGGATAAAACCCCTTTAATATTTAAAAATACATGTGGTTGGGAGATCCCCTTTTTAAGGGGAACTTAAACATTATTTTTAAAGAAAAAACCAAATTTCCAACCAATTCACCCCCTATAATTAAGGATTAAATCCTTAACAAAATCAAGCCCATTTATATTCAAAGGTGAATTATTCATATCTCCTAATAAATCCTGAGATGAATTATGGAATAAAATTACAAGAGGCCATCCGTGAAGATTTTATGTAAAATTGGATGGGTTGTTTTAACGGGAGGATATCCCTATGTAAATAAGGGGGGATTTTCAAATAATATTTTCTATGTAAAGGGGATATTGGGATGTTTTGAAAATCATTTGGTTATGAACCAATTTGAGTAATTTTTTTGTATAAAAAGGGTAGAATGGAGGGGTGTGAGATTAAGTAATTTTTGAAGAATTTTTTGGCTAACTACTGGAAGTGAATTTTTGAGAGAGTTGTGAGAATATTTCCAAGTGATAGTGAATTTGATCCTTATGTGTTTGAAGCTTAGTTAAGCTTGTTGCATTTGTTGAAAGATTTCTTTGTAATTCATTATCGTTGTAATCTTTTTCTGGAGATTAATCGGATCAGTCTCACTCCATTGGAGTGGACCCGAAGATGTAGTCACGATTGTGGCGAACTCCAAAATCAAACTCTGTTTGCATCTCTCTCTTTCTTTCTCTCACTTTCTTTCATTCTGTTGTTATCACCTTGTCATTTTAATTATTGTAATTATTTCCATGAGTTAATTTTGTTCTAATTAACTTGGAATAATCATTCTAAAAATTAAGCATTCAAATTTTGCAAAATAGTCTAGATCCTATATAGATCATTTAGAGTCGTTATTAATTTGTATAGACCATACTATTCACCATATCAAGAAAGAACATGTTCAGAAAATTGTAGAAAATAGGGTTTTTATTACTCAAATTTCAAATCTCCAAAAACCCAACCTCATGGTCAATGGTGCAAGGAATTTTAAGGCATTTCCAATAGATTTCCAAAAGTTACAGACCAAATTTCAATTTCCAACCATTCATATTCCCATTGACAAATAAAAGTGTAAAAGTTGCTTTTGCAACATTATGCAACTTTACAATATTTTGCAACTAAACTCTAATTCACCCTTAAGCACTCAAACTAGACCTAAAAAAGCATGAAATGGTCCTTAAAGACCTTATTACATGAAAATAACTCAAACAAACCCAAATATCAACTTTGACCCCTCTTGAAGGCATGAAAGTCGGGGTGCCCCTGCACGAACTCTCCTCTGGAAGAAAGGACACTTAGATAGTTTACCATACAACTTGTGCTCTCTTAAGCATTGCAATATTATCTCTAAATTTCTACAGTTATCTTCCTCATCCTTAGAATAAATCAAGATTTCATGTAGAAAACCAAGAAAAATTTATCTAGGTGGTCTCTAAACACACTATTCATCAAATTCATGAATGCAACAGGTGCATTTGTCAACCCAAAAGGTAACACTATGAACTTATAATGTCAATATCTAGTTCTAAATGTAGTCTTAAAGATATCTTCATCTCTAATTCTTAACTGGTGATATCCAAATCTCAAATCTATCTTTGAGAATATGGAAACTCCTCTCATTTGATCAAAAAAATAATCAATGTAGGGTAACACATACTTATTTTTCATCGTGGCTTTGTTAAGAATACAACAATCAATGCACAAATGAAAAGTACCATCCTCATTTTTCACAAAAATGACTAGCGCTCCCCAAGGTGAAACACTTGGTCTTATCAACCCTTTTGACAACACTTCATCCAATAGTGCCTTAAGCTCCATTAGATTGGTTATCACCATCCTATAGGGTACCTTAGAAATAGGTTCAAACCTTGGAATTATATCTCTAGAGAAATCAAATATCCTCTTTGGTGGTAATCCATGTAACTCCTATAGAAACACATCTGAAAATTTTCTCAATATAGGATATCTTTTCCATGTCAGACATCCCAATGTCATCTATTTCACTATCTTCCATCTCTTGGAAACTCTAGGATCAAGTTATTAAAACTTTCTTCAATTTATTCAAGCTTAATGGCAAAGAGCTTACACCCTTTCTTCTCAACCCTCACTAATTGGTTGTCAAGATTTGATGAATCTTCACCTCTCTAGGTATCCCTTGGAATTTTACTCGGTTACCAAGATCATCTAGGCATTCAATGGTTTTCACATGGCAATCTACCTTAGCCCTATGTCTCCACAACCAATTCATACTTAAGATAACATCATAGGATCCTAAAGGTGCGACATAAAGATTTACTTTAGTAGAGAAACAAGGTAACTTTATGCTAGCCTCAAACAAACATTGTTCCACCTTTGCTCTTGTCTGGTTTGCATACTCTACATCCCAAGACGTTTCCATGTGTCAAACCTTTCTAGATAATTGTTTAGCCACTCTAGGTGAAATGAAATTCTTAGTTGCACCACTATCAATTAGAACTAAAATGGGTAAACTAAAAAAATACCTAGAGTTTCAATAGGAGTTGCCTGATACTATGCTTGTTGATCATCCACCCCTACATGTATCCTCTATTGGAACATTGCTCATTGAGTTGGTAGCAAACTGTCGAAAGGCTTACTGGGACAATCTCTAGTAAAATGGTCTCCCCCACAAGTATAGTATCCTGTAAAAGGTACCTTCCTCTTCACGGGTTCTCTAGATACACTAGCATTTCCATCAGTATTATTGGTATTTCCTCGGTTAGAACTATTCCTCTTCTACTCCCTTCTCAACTCTTTACCACTATTGCAGGGTGATCCCACAATACTGGTTTACAATTTTTGCCCAAACTGGACACTTAACTAATTTTTTCTAACTAAATCTTCACTTTTGGGCATCTATAGTAGCTAAACCATGAGGAATTTGAAGATGATGCAAACTAGTGATTTGTGACATTTTTTCTGTACATTCTAAATATATTTTTTTCAAAAAATTTAGAATCAGATTGCACTTCTTTTTCCATCTCCTTCAAAACTAGTTTTTTTTTAGTAAACACCACTTTTAAGGAGTGACGCTCACCATATACAATATAAACTTTTTCCATCTAGGATAAATTCTAATTTTTTTGAATTTAGATTTGTAACTATGATATCTAGTGCTTCTAATTCGTTTCATAGTGTTTTATGGAATATTTTTTCCTTAATCAAGTTTCGAAGTCAAACCAATTAAAATTTAGACATAGGCAGACTGTATACAACATAACTTTTTTTGTATTTATCAAAATTCCATTTTTCTTTTGTTGGATCAAGGACTTCAATATCTAGTGCACTGATATTTATCATTTTTTTTATATCTATTGTTTTTCCACATGTACAGAATAGAGAGCTTGATTTTTAGTGAAAAACCTATGTTTAATCAAATTAAAAAAATAAATACATAACAAAACCAAAACATATTAAAATTATATTTGTTGGATAGCTCGTTATGAGGACTACCATCATCTATTTGGGTTTGTGAAGTCTCCCCCATTTTCATCCTCAACTTGAGCTTTGAAGGGAAAAATTATGGAGTTCTTTGGTGCCAGAGGGGGAGAAGGGGGGAAGGGGGGGTTCGAGTGAACCCCCTTAAAGGTTTTCTCGAACCAAGGTTCGAGTGAACCCCCATACCACAACCCTTTCCTTTTTTTTCCCAAGAAATGTGGGACCAGACATTTAATGGGTTCACTCGAAGAGGGGTTCTAGCAAACCCCCTTTGGGTTCACTCAAACCAGATGCTCATTTGAACACCCAAAAACCAATTTTTTTTACATGGGGGCATTTTTTGCAACTTTTCCTCCCTCAATGGAATTGTAAAATAGTTTTATGTGTTTACCTTGCAGTTTCTTTTTTCCCCATGTTTAGATACATTTTGTGCAACCTCCACCTTCTTTAGAGTTGCCTTGTTGAGAATTTCCACTTCCTTTCTATGATCTCTATTTTCTTGCCTATTCGAGGTAGCTCTAAGCTTCTGCTCCTACTTAATTGCCTCATATACAAGATCCATAGTTGTTGGACCATGCATATCCACTTCACCTCTGATCTAGTTGGTAAGTCCCATTATAAAAATTTTAATGCAGAAGCGCTAATCCTTATGGTATATAGGAACATAATGTAGAAGTCACATAAACTTCTCCCAATATTTGTTGACCAACAAATTTTCTTGCTTCAAACTCTAGAAATCCATGAGTTTTTTGTCATAGTATAATTGGGGTAACCATCACTTGTGGAAAATCTCAACAAATTCACCTCATGCCAATTTCCATGAGTTCATACTAAGTTCCAACTTCTTCTTCATCCACCAAGTTGAAGCTTCTCCAACTAGCTGATACACACCACAAGCGGCTTTAGTGGTCTCAGTGTAATTTTGTATTTGAAAATACTTTTCCATTTGGACCAGCCATGCCTCAGCTTCATCCTTGTTGGCGCTTCCCTCAAACTTGGGTGGAACAATATTCTTCATATCCTTAGAAATTTTGAACGCCATATGCTTCTTATTTATTTTCTCAAATGGTGTTGGTGATGTTTCTTTTTCATGGTCACGGGTTCCATTATGTCCTTGAGAAGAGTTTTCTCCTTCATTCTCATTAATGGGAACCTCTTTCTCAACCCTAGCTTGTACCTTTTCTTGCTCAAGGGTAACTAACCTTGCTAGAATTTGGTCAAGTCTAGCTTCAATTCTTGTTGGTCCTTGGCTAACTTCTTAGCTACTGCCAGGATTGGTATGTGTCCTCACCATCTTCATAAGATCGGGTTTTACCTAAATGTTTCTATCCTTGTTAGACTAAATTATTTTATTAACTATCTTATGGAAGCATTTAGAAATGACATTCCTACATAAAGAATTCCACATAATATGAATCACATGCTTTTGATAAATAAATAATTTTATTCATTTCATAAGGAATTCAATATCCTTTGATTAAATGGAGCGACTATTCAGATAGTCGAGTGGAGAGTATCCCTCAGATTCACTCTCAGACACATAACTTAATGGATTATATCCTACAAACTTAGAATGTTGTTCAATTCTATCTTTTTGTTCATCTCTTAATTGTTCATATCTATCCCAAAATGAATAGTAGCCTTCAAATTTATTATCCGATACATAGTTACAAAGTTTAATGCCAATACGGTGTTCATCAACAATATAGTCTACCTCTTTCACATAAATTTGTTCATGATACCAGTTCACATCTAGTTGATCAAGAGGTACATATCCCTCGAACTCGTTACTTGAGGAAATTACTATTACTTCAGACAATGGAAGAACTCTAGGGTCCCTAAAGATGAATGTCGGGCTAAAACTTCCTTCCAAGGGCATGTCCCTTGAGAGTGATAGTGACTCATAATTTTATAGAAAATTGGAAGGTAAATGGTTGAACATAGCCTCCATCTTCATCTTCCTCTTCACATCACTGATCCAAGAAAGTGCATGACTAAATGTATCAGTGTCACTCAACCAGATGACATTGTCATAGTTGGTTCCCTATATGGTTCTAATGATGGCTTCCATTTCCTTCTTGGCCTTGAGGTAGTGCTCATTTTTTATTACTGACTTTTGAGCCATTAATCTGAGACACACCATCCTGGCACAAGATTTCACAACATTAGATAACATTGGATGGAAAGAATGACAAGCTCATAGGCTCCAGAGCTAAACCTAGTAGCTCTAATACCACATTAAATATGCCAAACGTTCATTACAGTAAATTTCCTAAGTTTTACTATGCAAGTAAATAGAAACTATGTAACAAGCCATTGTAATAAAAGAAATTCCTTTTTTTATTGAAAATATATGAAAAAAGATTCTTTAAAACATACAATAAGTATTTCCATTCCATTACAATATTTCACAAAGTACATTTTTCCAAGAAAGTACAAAACTACATACATAGCTCCAATGAGCTTCATGACATCAGATATAGATGGTTCAAGAATCTATCTTTCAAAACCTTGGTCCTCTATCACCTGCTGAGGAGGAGAAGCATCACTCAAGTGATTTTCTACCAACCACAGACTCATATGCGGTCCCCCGCACATCTATCAATGATAGATGGCCCTTCCCTTTGATGAAGGTATTGGTTGGAAAATCCCGTATGACATACCACTCTGAGCTTAGTGTTGTATCAAACATGACTAGGTTTTATAAACTACACTAGGTACTGTAACACCAACTATCTGCAAAATTTTTATTTCTATTCCATGTATATCAACATGAAGTTAGTTAAAAGAAATCAAATAAAATGGCATTCTTTATGAAATAATCCCTTATGCTCTACAAATATAACAACAAAAAAAACTAATTGAAATCCTAAAGAGAATGATGAATAATCTATTCCATAGTGGATTGGTGCTATTGTGGAAAATAGCCCTTTCCCAATCCTTTGCTAGATTTTCTAAGCTTGATGTTAAGATGATATGGAGATGGAGTGATGGTGGGAAAAATCAATTCTCCTGAAGAGAGTGACTTTACATGAATGATTGTGGAGCAAGTTGTGGAGGATTAAACCAATGGAGATGATCCTTATTTATAGATTCTCAAGTTGAAAGAATGCCAAACATGGAGGATGTGGGACTAAAGATAAGCCAATGAAAAGAGGCCACTTGTCAACTTGTGAGTGGTTGGAGGATGAGCCCATTTTGGTCAATGTGCCAAAGAGAGGGAGATTAAAATTTGAATTTGTGAAATAAATGCCAAGTTTGACTTGTGCAAGAGACATGTAAGAGCCATGTAAGAGCTCATAAATGCTTTGTTGGATGTACATGTCCACTTGCTTTTGCATTCAAATTTGAGGGAATATTCCTCAAAGATGCCATGTTGATGGAAAATGTTGATTTTAATAAATCAATAAATTTATTTATTGGTGCAAGTGGGAAAAGTTAGAGGATGTGATGGGTGGTTAGGTTAGGTTAATTAGGATTAGATTAGCTTAGGTGATGATTAGTTAATTTTGACCAATTTGACTCAAATATTTGGATTTATTTAAATCAAAGAGGGATAGAATATGCATTTGGAGATTTAATTAAATAAAGCTTTGTTTATTTAATTAAAAGGTTGATGTGAGACTTTGATTTATTTAATTTAAATGAATAACCTTAGGAATGAATTAAATAGTCCCAATTTTCTTGGTGAATGGATTTGATGAGCTTGATTAATTTAATGAGCAGGTGAACATGAACTAAGTGCATAATGATAATTTTGAATTTCTACATTTTTCCCCTCTTTGAAGCAATGTACTTGTTGTGTTGGTTCAAATAATAAACTTTCCATGATCAAAATTCAAAAAGTTTCTAATTTTTTCGGTTGCCCTAGTAGAAAGAAGTACACTAGTACATTGCCCCCTCGAGAGATCGAGCGAAAAGATTTGATTTGAGGGTCGATCTCGCAATAAAGAGGTTCAAACTAGATGGTTATGGATGATGATGCAAATGAGATGGTTTAAAGATGCTTAGAATAACATATCTATATTATCTTAAACAACTTAAATGATGATATGATGTGAGATGGATGAGATGGAGTGAGCGCAATAAGATAAATCAAGAGAAAAGATCAAGTACACAAACACATCAATGTTCTTCATACCTCTAGCCAAAGGGATTTTGTTTTGATAGGATAAGAATCCAAAGTGATATCCAAAATGATGCCCATTGTCGGAATGATATATCCTAGGACATGCATTGTATAGGATGATGATGGGTTGATAAGTTGATTGATAGGTTGTCGATATAAGGTCGATTGACATGTTTGCGAATGATCAAGATTTAGATTTTGTGTTTAAAGGTTTGTTGTTTTGATTTTGATTTTACATTTGGAGTTTGTTTTTGTTGATTGCTATGATTGTTTCTGTTTGTTTTGCCAAAGGATGAAGGTGACGACCAGTTTATTATGGATGATTGATTATCATGGGTGAAAGCGAAACGAGATGGATGGATTTTTTCAGATATTTGGATGTTTTTGACATTTTTGGAATGTTTTGAGGCTGTTTTGATTTTTGATTTTATAAATGTTTTGATTTTTTGATTTTTTCGAATGTTTTTGGATTTTGGTGTTTTTCGAATGTTTTTGGGTTTTGATGTGATTTTGGATGTTTCTGGATTTTCTTGGTTTTTTGAATGTTTTTGGATTTTGATGTCTTAGGGGTTGATCAAAGATTATCCTTGCCTATGTTTAAGCTCAGAGACAACGTAGTTTGGATTCTATATTTTTGGCATTTTTCTATTTTTCGAGTGTTTTTGGATTTTGATATGTTTTGGATGTTTTTGGATTTTTGCATGATTTTGACGATTTGGATATGGACATGTGTGATGATATTAGTGCTCTATTTGGGATTTTTCTAAAAAACAAGCTAAGGTTGATTGATCAGATCGATGGATTGATGATGAAATTGTTGAGGATGCACAACAATGCAAGGATTTGATTGATCAGGATTGATGATGATAACATTGTTGAAGATGCACAACAATGCAAGGATTGTGTTTAAGCAACACAAGGATTGAGATGTTGATCAGATTGATGATGATAACATTGTTGAGGATGCACATCAATATAAGAATATTGTTTAAACAACACAAGGATATCCCAAGGTGATGATTTTTTGATTGGATTTGATTGATCATGATTGATGAAGCTTGATTTTTGAACATAATTTGTTCAAATGATTTGATGTGACATTAACATGCAAATTAGACGTGATTGATATCAATTGTTTGGATTGATGTCTTCTCATCAAAATGTGCCATGGGCTAGTGATTCAGATTTTTTCTCACAATTGGTGGACCAATTTTATTTCATGCTTGCCAATGTTCGGATCACCACATAAGTTGGAGGATATAGATCAAGATTTATTCCCGAAGCAAGATGTAAATATTTTCCCCCAGTGTCTAGCAATGTATGGAATGCGATGTGTGGATACTTGGATAGGTGTATGGATGGATGGATATGGTAAGTACGCAAAGGATGCCAAGGATTATCTTGCGATAAGATAATGTGTTCAAATAAAGAATGCTCATTGGATAATGCTTCATGGCTCAGATAACATTAGGTAGGATAAGATCAATGAAAATGACCCATGTCAAGATGTTTTCCATAAGCAAGCATAAAGTGTGCCCTAAACTTCCTCAAGATCAAGATAACTTGGATGATGGATGCAAATGGATGAAAATGGATTGGATAAATGGTTTATGGATGAATGGATTTATTATGGATGGATGGAATACTAGATTTATTATGGATGGGATGAGATGCTTTCAACTAAACTAGCACACATAGATGCTCGATCCCACACATGATGCCTGTTTGCCAGGTTTTCATCATGGTCTTGCCCAAAGTGCCACCGTGGTGGTTTTCACTGAAGGACAATTTTTCTCTTTACTATTTTCAATCCTTTTTCTAATTTTTTTTTGGATTTTCATGTTTTTTTTTTTTCTAAAAGATTTTAAGGCTCATGCACAATCACAAGGTGTTGCTAATGTAGATGCCCCTATCATAATGTGCCATCAGTATCGTACTTGAAGAAGTTGCTTAAGATACATGCACTTGAATGCAACTTTTGGGATTCTCAATCTGCTTTATTGATATCGAGGTTAACTCTATCTCTGTGTGTACATCGCGATAAAGTGCCTTCTGAATCCTTATTATGAAGGGTTGTTTCCAATATATGGTCAATGTGAGAATTGGATATCATGCGTGGAGGCATGGATGGAGTGTGTTTAGGGATAAAAGATGGATTGGTTGACAGTTTGGAACCTTTGACTCTCCAAACTTGGGAAGATGAGCAATGATGGGTGGATACGAAAGTGTGCATGGAATTAGGACCAACTGCTTGATACACTTTGTACATTGCTTGAAAAGCCTACTTTTTCTTTTGCAGACATCTTTGATGGATACTTTTCCCTTTTTTATTTTTCCCCATAGTTTCTTTGACTGATGGAGTTTGATAGGGATGATCTTTTTTTGTATGTTTTGGTATCCATTTATATTTGATTTGTCCATTATGCTTTCCAGCTCCTTTTTCCTTGATAGTATTCTTCGTAGTTTGATTCAATTCTTTCTTTTGATGTTGGTCCCAATTTGTGGATGGGGTGATGGGTGGATGAAGATTCATGGCGTGGCTAGTTGTAGTATTGACATCAGTTTCATCATAAGGATTCTTTGTGCTCCCTATGTTGACATTTGCTTGAGACAAAGTTTCCCCCAGTATGGTGGTAGTAGCACCTTCACGCTTTGATTTCGCTTGTTTTGAGAGCTCTTGTTTATAATGCATTCTCTGATAAATGACCACCATAGGTGACATTTCAATTTGCTGCTTTGCTAACTCTGAATTATACTATTCTATCTAACTTGTTCCCTTGAGTGGATAATATTGGACATCCGCATACCTTATGTCCTCAGTCTGAATTCAGGATATATGTGATCCTGATGTTGATAACTCAATTTGACTGTAGGAGTTAATAATCTGCTCTTTTTGTGTAACATAATCTTGTTCTAGATGAAGATCATCTACGTGTCCATCCATAGAAAGCATCTCATGGGTAGATGGAGGAGTATGTGCATTATGTATAGATAGGAGAGTGTCCATTAGATCATTGTAGTATCTTGCAGATACAAATTCTTGATCTTGAATGATTTTGGAGTTGCTTTCATCATGCTTTGGATCAAGTTCTTGACATGTGTTAGTTTCAAAGGATGGATTGCTTACAAATGGTTCTTGGATATCTTCATTAGGCATGGGAAGTGGCTTAATATCTTCTTGATCTTTGAGTGAATCAGGATCAAGTGTTGAGTTGAAGATTCCTTCAATATCGGTAATCATGAGGTTGAAGGATGTCAATATGTCT
Source organism: Sequoia sempervirens (assembly GCA_007258455.2). NCBI lineage: Eukaryota > Viridiplantae > Streptophyta > Pinopsida > Cupressales > Cupressaceae > Sequoia > Sequoia sempervirens. The sequence goes on from VDFB02193867.1 coordinate 546,038,004, forward strand.
TGGAAAGGACCATTGCTAGACTTTGGTGAGAGATATTGATCATGCTTTAGAATAAATTCTTGAGATATTCCCTCTAACTCATTAGGTAATGTAGAGACATTTTCAACATGATCATTGGTCAATTCCTCGTTGGATGAGGCGAAAACATCTTTATTGATGGATAGATCTTGATCATTGTTTTCAACAATTATGGTGGAGGGATTTCCAATGTCTTCAACCATAGGGTCAAGTGATGTTGGCATTTCTTTGATTGGATCATTGTTGGTTGGTGGACTTTGATCATGATTGAAAAGTGACTCTTGACATATGTTGATTTGATCATTGGATGAAGTAGAAATAGCTTCAAGGGGCTTAGTGATGGATTGATCTTGATCCTTGTTCTCAACAGTTGTGGTGGAGAGATTTCCAATGCTATCATTGTCCCCAATAGTGATTATCTTTTGATCAATCAGGTCTTGGATGAGTTTTTTGAGCCAAACACAATCTGATGTTTTGTGTCCCTTTATTCTATGATAATCATAAAGGTGCTTCTCATTATACCCTGGTGGTTTTATGTCTGGTTCTTGATAGTTCATGTAAATGGGGATTTTGATGATATTTTCTTGTAACAACTGTTGTAGGACTAATTCGATTGGTCTCCCAAGTGGTGTGTATTTTTGCTTGTTACCTTGTGAGATTTGTGTCTTAAATTGACCTTGTTGTGATTGATTTCGAAGATGTGGTGATGGATTTGGAATTATGTTGGATGTAGTGATGAGTGGTTGAGATACACTTGAAGTGATCGTGGCAGTGAGGGGTTGAGATATGATGGGTGTGATAGGGGTGGTTGGAGTGATCAAGGTGATAGGAATGGTCAAAATGACCTAGGTGATAGGTCCTTGGGAGACCATATTTTGATTTGGGATTAATGTTGTCATTTGATTGGATACCATCTGTTGGTGTGATGTCAATGGTACATTCAATAGATTTGATGTGATGGCTTGATTGGTGTTAGGTGGATTACTTTGGATGCAGTGATTGGTGCTAGGTAAAGGGGGAAGCCCTAAACCAAGGAATGATGATGATATGGGTAATGGTGGTGGAGATGTCTCTTGGCGCAATGACTCAACTATTTTGGTAAGTGTAGCAATTTGATCTTGCCAAATTTGATCTTGATTTCGATATTGACTCCCTTGATATAGTTGATTTGGTTTTTGCTCAAGAAAATTTGGGATGCATACTTGTGGTTTTTGAATGGGATTATAGACAAATTGATTTTGGACAATGTTCTGATTTGGGATGATGTTCAAATTTGGCATGATAGGTTGAAATTGAAAATTGTTGATGTTGGGAATCACATTGCCTTGATTTAGGTAACTTTGATTTTGCATGGTGTTACCTTGACTTGGAGTCCTTAGCATCTTGTTTGGATTTTGAACAATATTCTTATGATTTGCAAACATATTTATCCAAAAAATTTCTGGATTCATGTTTGGAAAACTTGTACTTGGTACATTCTCATTTAGCATATGGGGATTTGGTGGAATGACGTTCGTTTGAAGGCTCATGCATTGATTGTTTGGTTGGCGGATTTGTAGGTTTGGACTTGGATTTAAATCTACCATTGGGAAAGGTGTCCCAAAATTTGATTTGGGAATACTCACATTTTTTTTACTATTGACATTTGTCGAAGGTAATGATCCCATGTACGGTTTGTATAGATGTGATTGTTGATAATCAATCAGTGTTGTAAGGCTTTGATAGCTTAGTTGACTTGGATTACTCATGATGTATGGATCAAGTTTATATTCCATGTTCCTCTTGTGTTTTAACCTTGTTGCAAAAGTTACCTTTAATGTTCTTAGGACAAATGATGAGATGAAGGATGAAAGGGGTGAATGATATGAGTGTTGAATGTTTAGGGTCTTTGGATCAATGCTAGACTTAGTGTTTTGATTTTGATTGGTTTGATTGGATAATGAACTTGTAAACCATAAGATGTTTAGATGTGATCTCAAGATGAATTTGTTCAAAGGATTGCTGATTTAACTAGAGGTATGAGAAAGGATGCATTCTCATACACCTACTAAATAAGGTGATTTTGATTTTGATGATTTACCCAAGTCTAGAATGATGTTTTCAAAGTTATAAGGTTGTCTATGGGATGGATTTTTATAAATGTTTGGAATTTGGATGAAATGTTTGATTTGATCCTAAATGAACCTAGGAAGTACTTGTTTACAAGACCAAGATAGTGAAGAACATGCCTTTCTCAAAGAGTAATTCAAAATCAAAAGACCAATGTTTGCATGAAGACCATATGACCAAAAGATGACAAGCACATATGTGGGGTCCAATTGATTTAATCTTTTCTTTAATGACTTCTTTTTATCACAAACACTTCTTGATTAGTTTTCAACTAAATATCCAATGTCTTAATTTTCTTTCATCCCACAAAATACATTATGGGGAAATCGAGGAAATCAAGGCAAAGGTTTCCTAATGTTGACTTTAGTAGGAGAAAATTGAGAGAAATCCAAATGTTTAGAAGCCTCTAAGGATACGAATCCCAAGGGAAAGCAATAACATGTGAATTTGTTCAAGGATATTTGCTTCTCCTAAAGGGTTTGAGCTTTGATGCTCATGTTGAATGTTGGTTTTCAATGTTTTCGATCAAAGCATTGTGTTTTCAAACCACAAGAAATATGACGTCCTAGCTCAATTGGTATGTTTTTCTTAGTGGGATTGCCTCATGCCCTTTATAGAAGAGATGATTTTACATGCAACCAAGGAAAGAGTATAAAGGTATGTTAAGAATGAAGTCTTAACCTCTAAACTTTAACCAAGATCGGACATGGCAAGTAACTTCTTGGAATCTAAGTTCCAATGCACCACTTTGATAAACTCGTTGAATGGATTAGTTGGTCACTACAAACAAGGGTTCTAGTTCAGACTTTCCATTCGTGGAGATTGACCCATACAGCAAGAGTCCCCTTTCGGATCCATCTTGTCAGAATCAACCGCGTGATATTGACATTTCTTCAAATACCCACATTTATATCCCGGTTGGAAATACTCTTGGCTTTAGAGTGTTACCAGTTGAGTCGTTCCCTTGGGTGAGTACTTTTTCCCCAAGGCAGGCCCTCTAAGATAGACAAAAGCAAATGAAATTATTCATAGTTCGATCGAACCTTGTTTAGAAACAAAGGGAGAACACATGCAATGAGCTCACTCAAACTCGCACAAGATTTTGTTCAATTTTAAACCCAAATTGAAGTGTGTATGGGAAATTATTTATGCAACTTAATGTCATAAAAAATACTTTTGGTTCTCAAGATCGCTATGAAGTGCAAGAGAAGTGCATATTCCTTTTTAGATGAGATTATTTTGCATAAAAGATTACAAAGCATAAAATAGACATGTTTGTTTTAAATCCCAAAGCAATGATGAATTCGTTTTAAAACACCAATATCAAGTGTGAAGTTGCTTGTTCAATTTTAGCCCAAATTGAAATCTAGCAGGTGTCTAAGGTTCAATTTTAGCCCAACTTTGAAAGAAAATAATGATCTAGTTGACTTAAAATAGAAAATTAAAGCATTAAATGGAGGCTCCAAGCATTAAAAAATGCTTTATAAACTTTGAATTTAATGCTCCATTCTCCAAGATTCCTCCAAAGATTGCTTCTTGCGAGATCCTTGTACAAACAAGAATCCCTCCTTTCTTTTCCTTCATTTTTCATTTTCCTATTAAAAAAAGAAAATCAAGTTATTCAAGTAAAATAATTGTAAGCACTAACTTCAAGTAATAGAATTATTTTAAATGAAATGGATAATAAGTGAATCATCAATAAATGGATAATAAATAAGTGAATCTCCCCCCTCCTTCATTTTCCTTCTTCCTTATTCTCCTTTGTTTCCTTTTGTTTTTCCTTCGTTATCCTTTTTCTTTGCTTTCCTATGTTTCCCTTTTCAAACAAAAAGACAATCATGTGAAGATCATTATATTAAATTAGTTTTGATCATAAACTTCAAACAATAGAATGAAAACACTAATGATTTCAAAATAATAAAATGAAGCATTAATTAGAGTCCCAATTTGCAAATATATAAATATTTTCAACACTTTAAGTAAGATTTCAAATCCTCCTCCCTTAGCCTGAAAAAGTCATAAAGGAACACCAATTAATGAGGATCCCTGCAAAAATGTAAATGAGCGACTTCAAGGTGTTAATGCACATTCTTCCAAGAAGATAAATATGAGATGTAAGTGAACAAAGCACAATGAATAAAGTAGCATAGTCTTCAATGCATTAAAGATATCGCTGCAAAAAAGATCTTCACAACAAGAGTGATGGTGACTACACTTAAGGGTTTGAAGCCTTTATGAACAACAAAGATTGTGCATTCATATGAAAATATTTGTTAGTTAGTACTCATCTGCACTGGTCCTTTTATCTTGATATTTAAGCCAATGTAGTGTCAAAACATAAGATTTATGACATAAATCTCACAAAAGAACAAAGTACTTCGATCCTACAGATTTTGACAATATACCACGGGTAAAGATATGGACAAATCATAAAAACTGCATAGAGGACATTTATCTAATGTTAAGTTAGAAATGTTGTGGCAAACATAAAATAGAGGCATATAAACCTTCAAAAAAAAAGCACAAGCCTAGAGAAAGCATGAGAATTGCTAGACAAAACGTGTCAGAAGAAATATGATTTCAGGGAATATCACCATTGCTGTTGTTAACTCATTAGAGATGGTTCACTATTACCTTGATTTTATAAGGTGGAGTTTAACATGCTAGGAGGAAAACTTGTCCAGTTCAGCTATACTATTTTTTCTTGTCTGTTCCTATCAAAAAGGTTCGATTCTACATATTAACGAAGAACAAAGTACTTGCATATCATTGAGCGAGGGAGAATGGATAGTTTTAAGTGTTTTGAGAGAAGTTTACCCTTAAAAAATTTTAGGAAAAAGCACTTAGATGCTGCAGTCACACCTGCCATGATTAATTAGCATGCAAAACGTGGATGCATGGACAAGTCATATGAACATTTTGATAGACTGCCTCAAATGTGAACTATTTTCTGACAAAATTTGGAAGCATAGACAAGGCGTGTGAACTGTTTGACAATTTGCCTCAAAGAAACGTGGTCTCAAAGGTTGCAATTACTACAATTCATACACAAATGGATTTTTTTGAAGAGGCTTTAGAAACTATCACGCAAATGCAGATCGACAAAAGCTTAGAAAAATCACATGGAATATTTTCTAGGATGCATCAAGAGATGTGATCTTAGAACTGTAATTATTATAGGATATACATAGAAATGGATTTGTTGCAGAGTCTTTAGAAACTATTAGGAAAATGAAATCGACAGGTAAAAAACTAAATTCCTCAACATTTATTGGAATAGTTATTGCATCTATTAAAATCCTGAAGCCTAACATATCACTCATAACTTTCTCAAAATAGTGGTAGTTGATCGCTAGCTGGGAAACTACTTAGGAATATGCTTTTGAGTCACGGAATTCCATGAAAACATTTCCTAAGATTTTTTAGTAGAGAAACTGTACCTCAAGCACCCTAAAAGATATACTACTAGCACTGTGGAGTTTGCGTGCATGGGAGTATTTGATATATTTATCAATAGCAATAGTTAAAAAATGTGATATTAAGATGGTAGTTGGTCAAACACGCTGTATACGAGTGAAATTTGTTATTTATCTATAATGTGTACACATACTTATATTTAAACTTGAGTGGGAATTAATACTGAAGAATTTGGGCCTTAGACAGTGAATCAGACACTATCAAAGAGTTGTCTGTGTCTAACAAACGAAAAAGACCGTCAGAAGATGAGGAAGAGGAATCGGTTGAAGCAGAAGAGGCTTCAAATGAATAGATTGAAGCAAATGGAAAGTTGTAAAAAAAAAGCAAAATAAATGACTTTATGGATTGGAGAAGGTTGTGTCTTTCCCTCTGTTAATGTTTATTGTAGAAAGAATCTGCACCCTGACCGGCAAACAAATAACAAGAAGTGTGCAAAGCTTGAATAGAAACAAAGATGTGACATCATAAATAAACAGTCAAATATGTAAACATGTCATACGCATAAGATATGGCATTTTGGTTAGCTCTCAAATTGTGAATTTATGACTTCTAAACAGTCAACTAATAGGCTATCGAATAATGGCACAATCTCTTGACTGCTCACATGGTTTCATTAGCTTCTATTAAAGTGTTGAAATGTGGGACTGCCAAACCTAAAGTTGAAAACGCGATCTAAAGGTGGGTGCCAAAAATGTAACACCAGCTATCTACAAACTTTTTATTTCTATTCCATGTATATCAACATGAAGTTAGTTAAAAGGAAGCAAATAAAATGGCATTCTTTATGAAATAATCCCTTATGCTCTACAAATATAACAACAAAACAAACTAATTGAAATCCTAAAGAGCATAATGAATAATCTATTCCATAGTGGATTGGTGCTATTGTGGAAAATAGCCCTTTCCCAATCCTTTGCTAGATTTTCTAAGCTTGATGTTAAGATGCTATGAAGATGGAGTGATGGTGGAAAAATCAGTTCTCCTGAAGAGAGTGACTTTACATGAATGATTGTGGAGCAAGTTGTGGAGGATTAAACCAATGGAGATGATCCTTATTTATAGATTCTCAAGTTGAAAGAATGCCAAACATGGAGGATGTGGGACTAAAGATAAGCCAATGAAAAGAGGCCACTTGTCAACTTGTGAGTGTTTGGAGGATGAGCACATTTTGGTCAATGTGCCAAAGAGAGGGAGATTCAAATTTATATTTGTGAAATAAATACTGAGTTTTACTTGTGCAAGAGACATGTAAGAGCCATGTAAGAGCTCATAAATGCTTTGTTCGATGTACATGTCCACTTGCTTTTGAATTCAAATTTGAGGGAATATTCCTCAAAGATGCCATGTTGATGGAAAATGCTGATTTTAATAAATCAATAAATTTATTTATTGGTGCAAGTGGGAAAAGCTAGAGGATGTGATGGGTGGTTAGGTTAGGTTAATCAAGATTAGATTAGCTTAGGTGATGATTAGTTGATTTTGACCAATTTGACTCAAATATTTGGATTTATTTAAATCAAAGAGGGATGGAATATGCATTTGGAGATTTAATTAAATAAAGTTTTGTTTATTTAATTAAAAGGTTGATGTGAGACTTTGATTTATTTAATTTAAATGAATAACCTTAGGAATGAATTAAATAGTCCTGATTTACTTGGTGAATGGATTTGATGAGCTTGATTAATTTAATGAGCGGGTGAACGTGAACTAAGTGAATAATGATAATTTTGCATGTCTACAGGTACCCTTCATGCATTTAAGTAGACACAGTGAGCTAACAGTGTAGTCTTAGCCTACACATTATTCCTACTAGAGTCATCAGACACCCCCACTACTTTGGGCAAAGTGTTCTCACTCAATATAATCGAGCAATGGTCTACCATTCACCTACACTATGGAAAGCTCGTTTTGACTTAAGGCCATTATATCTATGCCTAGGAAATCCCTCTCCATGGGAAAGATACTCCCTAGGATAACCTAACTTCCAAACATAACCTAAGGTAACACAACTCAATAAGCAAAGTACATGTTCCCTCCCTTCACTCGACATCATTCCCAAGAGTAACCTTAGACTAGACATCTAGCATAAATAACTATCTAGTATTGAGCATAAACTAAGCTTGTTTATGTTTAATCATAGCTATTATAATAACCATGCCTATGGAAAACATGATCTCTTTCCTATGACTACATATGTCTAGTATAATAATACCCAAGACAAATAGTCTCTCCTATCATGGAGTACTTACAAACAATGCACAAGAAATAAATATATTCTACTTTTATTTCAAAGTAACATTACTTTTGTCTAAATGCAAGTATCAACAAGACTAGATCATTTAATGAAGACACAACTCATTCAAAAATAGAATCGACAAAGTAGAATATTCTCATGCATGTTAAATAGCTTCCCAATTTGACTAGCTATAGTCACAACACTTTAGAACAACAACTCTTTTCAAAAAAACTCACAACTTCTTATTTCTCAAGTTGGCAATTGCTCCTCCTCAAAAGATAACTATAACTCTCTTAAATCTCAAGAATCTCTTTCACTAATTGGATAGATTATTGTTGATAATAAAGCACACTAATTTGTAGATTAGTTGTACAAGAAACAATGTATAAAAGAGTGAAAATAAGGCGTCCCAAATAATTAACTCCTTGTTGTTATTCATACAACAAACAATCAACTATTCTGCCTATAGTCTAGGCATGAAAATGACAACTACAAACATGCAAAGCAACACCACTATCACAACTTAGAAAGGCGGTGAATGAGTAAGCAAATACTCAGCTTGATTACCAACAGATTGACCCAATTCATGAAAGAAATTTTAAGAATAAATAAACTTCCATGTGAAAAAATACAAATGCAAACTTTTATGATAAACATACACAAAGGTGGCATGATTTAACTATGAAGAAAAATAGTCAATAACTAAAGCTTACACCCCAATTTGCATCGACTTATTCCATGCTTAGTGTAGACTCATAAACTCATTTGATTTTGATAAAGTCATTGATTGTTTGGAGCATTCAATAGCTATTTACTAGTCACAAAAATTTATGATTTGTTGTTTGACGAAGTCGAAGAAGAATTAAGGCATCGACTTCTTCAATACCAACTTCAATGATAAAGTAGATTGTAGATTAAAGAATGACAACAAAGATATATAAATCAGCTTATGAATACAATCATATTCATTTCCAAGTTTCAGCTATTTATTCACCCAATATTATCAACTCTAAAGCCAATGTATTAAGCATAATAATGGGCTGCCATTTATTGTTTGAAATAGTCGATTTCAAAGTAAATGATGTTTAAATGAAATTACCACATATATAAATATATATACTTGTATCAATATATATATGCATATATATGTATATATTAACGTGTATATTTATATTATCATAAAGAAATTTAAAGAATGTATAAATAATCGATATACAAAAGAGTATATCAACTTAACAATCACAATGTCATATTATCATATTGATTATGTATTCATACATATATATGTTTATATTATATATATATATATATATATATGTCGCTATATACATGTATGTGTATGTGTACATGTATCGATACATTCGCATGGGAATATCCATTTTCTACCATATGCATGTATGGATACACATATACATATGGATATATTTATATACATTATATATATACACACATTTGATTCACTCACCAAATTAATACACAATTACCATGGCGTTTGCTATGGAACTATGAGCGATATGCCTATACATATACACATGCATGCCATTGGTTCCATTGAATAGTTATATGCACATAAGAAATGCATGCGTGGGTGTTCATAGATACATCTACCTATGTACCCTCATGTACACATTCCTTGGTGTGTATGGTCTATCATTTCCATGCAAGTGTGTATGCATAAACATACCCTGTATGCTCCACATATCAATTCAAGCATGTTAACAAGAAGGAAATCAAAATCTCACATAGATAAATATCATTCATGCATGCAATCGCTAGTAAACTAAACTCTTACTAATGCATACATAACATCTAAGGATGAATTACCAATATCCCACTTATTAACCTAACTCAATCAATGTACTTTTGGTGAGTGTAAGCTCAGATAGGTTTCAATAAGGGTTACCTGACCAAGACCTTCTCCAAAGTGATACTTCCCCTTCACCTAGAGGAATTGAACATGTACCTACAAACACTAACATATATGCATGACAATCAATTGTTCACAAAATATGCTATAAAGATATTATATCTCAAAAGTTAGAATATCAACACAATATTTATCCAATCACATAAATTCATTCCTTCATATAACATGAGATGGCATTCATTCATAAGGAAGTGATAACAAAGTGAACGCACAATTTATTCATCCACTAAATTCACATTTTACCCTACATAGTAATAGTAAATAGTAATTACACAATTGGGGTGTAACAACATAGTTCATTTGATATGGATGGTGTGATGAGAGAGGAAGGTTTTATAGACTCTTCAACTTGGATAGTTGAATTGAGGATTCAATTATGATTTAGGGTATTAGGCTTTATCTTGATGTGGGGGTGATGAAGGTTGATGCATGATATGGGAAGTTGCACCACTTTGTTTTTGCATGGGGAAACAACCACCTTTGCAAATAGATCTTGGAGGAAGTTATTATGAGAGACATGGGATGAATTTTCTTGGGAATAGTGGGGTGATGTGGATTTTAAGGATGTGGGATATGAACAAGTGGAATAAGAGGTGGAAGCATCTACAGATTGGTAAATGGAGGATGGTGATGTGGACCTTGAAAATGATTTGGAGGGGAATTTTAGCTAAAGGATTTGTTTTTGTTGTCAAAGAAAGGGGAGGGATGAGCAAGAGGAAATGGATTGGTATTAGATGAAGGTAGGGAGGATGGAAGCTCAACATTGATGCCAAGAAGAAATCTAAGCATGGCATCCTTATAATTATGGAAGTAGTAGGTGAGGATAAAAATAGCGATGGTGGATGGGGATGATATGGATGGGAATTGAGGGGAGCTTTGAATGGGGGATTGGTGGAAAATTTGAGCATTTTGTCTACTCAAAATGGATTCAAGTTGATCCACAATGTTCTCATTGTCATCATTGGGATTATATTCAGGTTGGTCACAAAGGCTATCCTCATCATCATCAATATGCTTGGGGTTGGTTGGAATGGATGAAGTTAGATTAGAATAGATTAGGTTATATGGAGGATAGATTAGATGGCTAGACATGGTGGAGAATTGATTGGAAGAAACATTGGTAATGATTTTGGATGAGGGTGGAAATTAGGATAATGGATCAAAAATGAACTTGGGGATTGGGGGAATAGGATATATGGATGAATATGGAGGATGGGATTAGATTTGGGGATCAAATACAAGACCTTAAAATGATTTAATTTGATTAAAGAGGATTATCTATTCTTAAGGTAGTGAGCTATTTGAATAAATGCCTCAAAGAAATGTGGTCTCATAGTGATGGAATGGCATTCCATCACCATGAGACCACATTTATTTGAGGCATTTTTTCAAACAACTTACTACCTTTAATATGCTATTGCTTACTATTGTGCTTTGATAGATTTTTTCCAAGAAGATCTATCATTTGTTGGAAAACACTTGTTTTAGGATTTTATCCATAGCAACAAGGAAGTGAATTGTTTGATAAAATGTTTTGGTAGAAATGTATGGAAAATGTAGTTGCATAGACAAGGTGGTGATCTATTTGAAAAAATCCTTCATATAAATGTGGTCTCATGGTGATGGACATCACCATGAGACCACATTTCTTTGAGGCATTTTTTCAAATATTTCATTTTTTTTTCTATGCTATTACTTACTATTATGCTTTGATATATTTTTTCCAAGCATCCATAGCATAGACAAGGTAGTGAACTGTTCTTTCTTTGAGGCATTTTTTCAAACACTCACATTTCTTTTAGGCATTTTTTTGAACAACTCACTACCTTGTCTATGCTATTGCTTACTATTATGCTTTGATGTATTTTTCCAAGAATCCATAGTTTGTTGGAAAGCACCTATTTTAGGATTTTAGCCATAACAACAAGGAAGTTAACTATTTGATAAAATGCTTTGGTAGATATGTATGGAAAATTTGGTAGCAAAGAAAAGGTGGTGAGCTGTTTGAAAAAATGCCTCAAACAAATTGGGTCTCATGGTGATGGACATCAAAATGAGACCAAATTTATTTAATCATCTTTTCAAACAATTCATTGCCTTGTATATGATATTGCTTACTATTATTCTTTCATAGATTTTTTCCAAGCATCCAGAGCATATACAAGGCAATGAACTGTTTGAAAAAAATGCCCCAATAAAATGTGGTCTCATGGAATGCCATGAAAATAAAATGCAATTGGAAATTGATCCTAGTTATTAGTTATGCTATGTGAAGTAATTGCATCATTGTTTAGTTGACTTTCTAAAAAACTATAATGTAATTGAAAATTTGTCATTTATCAACATCTAGTTACTAGTTATGCAATGTAAAGTAATGCTTTGAGTTTCAAAGATGTGTAATGCGATGTAATCAATGATATGAATATAAACTACATAAATCTATTAAGTACAATTCATTAGTTAAACTCTTTAATCTATTACTTGAGTGAAGGTTTGAAATCCACTGCCAATGGGAGGTGTTGCCATGAAATCTCCAACATTAACCTATTCAGCATCCAAAATCAGATATTAGAATACCATTCATATAACAATGTTATTCACATGTTATATTTACAATTGTTTACTAGTTACATACCTTGGCAGTAGATGTCGTGGAGTAATATAGAGGTGAAGAGCCAGTGAAATAGTATGAACACTATGACCCTAAAATTTTATTAAAATTATTAAACTAAATTAGTTAATCTTGCATTTCAAAAATTAAATTTAATGAAATTGCTAACATTTACCTAAGTATCAAGGTTGAAAGCCTCATTTAAGATGACATCTGTCATTTCCAACTAGTTAGCTGCAAACATAGCCTGCACACTTTCCTCTTGACTATCTATGGGGTCATAACCATAGGTGGACCTGCAAGCCTAACAAATATGGGGTGGAACCCTACCCCTCAAAGTCTCCCTTGACTCATGTTATACTGCAGGACTCACATGCTCTATGGTACTCTAGGTTAGAGATCTAATATACTGTAGAGTCTTTACCTCAACACTCTCCTTCACAATGGAAGGGATAGCCACGTGCTCATAAGATGATCTGGCGAGTGCTCATGTCATTGGTCATTGAGGATCAAGACGTGCCCTTGGTCTATCATGTGTTGACCCACCACCTCTACCCTAGAAGTTTCACATATCAAAATAGTTGGGGATTTTGTTGAGGAAAACTTTGTAGCACAATTTCCTCAAGAAATATTATGAGACCTCGTTATTGTTGCATGGAGGATGGTTGAAAAACATCCACCACCTTTTCCAGATATGGCCCTTTATCCCTTGTTGGTTTCAACAATGGATAGGAAACCTCTTGCTTATAGGGTGAAGAGGTTGATTTGTACATGGCTTAGTGAAAAGTGAACACAAGTTAATTTTTTTAATTTTTGACTTGTTTGTAGGATATTTTATCTACATAAAAATATTGGTGCTCTTGTCTCTTATCTGCCAAACCACTTAATTGCTTTCTAATTGCATCTACACGCATTAACATAGCTTGAAGTGAATTTACAAGCACGGTTCTTAGTGAGGTTAAAATTATAGCATCATTCAACCTCACAATTAACTCCTCAATTTGTTTTTTGTTGTTTTTAATTTTCCCCATTAAATTTTGTTGAGTTCTAGGAGGATGTTGAGGAATTTTGGAGGAATTTTTTGGGGTGGTTGTTTATCAAGTATTTGGTCATGAGGAGGAAAGGATTTTGAGGAGGATTATCAACTCCTAAAAATTAAAGAAATTAACATCAAAAACATATTAAATCTACCTAGTTTACAACAAATTCATAATAAAACAATTAAATCTTACTCCTTTGAGCTCCTTGTCCACGTGCGGAGTTCTGGCAAAGAATTAGCAAGTATTTGGTGAAAAAATAGTGTAATTTAGGCTCTCAATAACACAAGAAATCCTTGGAATGGTTTGTAGGCTACCTATGGAGGAAATGTGACAATAAAAAACTAAATTCTCTTCTTTTTTTTTCTTTCTTATAACATAAAATAAAATGATCATGTTATAACATGAGAGCATTATAATGTGAGATAATTATAGGCTCGGTGTGACTGAGCCTTAGGATCAGTCACATCGAAGCTATAACGTGAGCACATTATGCACTCATGTTATGGATTTTCAATTTTTTTAAAAAAATTTGGCCACATTTTTTCCCCCCAACTTTTTGCACCCACCTAATACAAGAATTGAAAAATATAAAGAAGAAAATAGAGGATATTGAGAAGTATTATATTGAGTACAATCCTTTGTCTTGCACTTTTTTTCTCTTGAGGTTTTGTAGATATCTATAATTACATGTGGGACTAATAACTTTTATATTTGACTTGTATGTAATATAAAAGGAGATCCAATTATCCATAGTCAATCATTTATAACCACACTCATCAAATTTACTAATGATTCCAAGATATTAACTAGACTATTTCCATGAACCCTAGAGGACTATGCTATACAATAGTTTTATTCATCATCTTTAGGTTTGATAAAATGTTTTAATGATCTTGTTACAACAATATAATGACATTTTCACATAAACATGGGTTTAAATACCACCATGACAGATTTGAATAGATTTTAACAAAGAAGAAAATAACTTATTAATGGATACATTATCTAGTTTTAATATTTGTGTAAAATAAACAAGGTTTTTGTTATGGCAAGTTGTAAATAATTTTTTTGAGGGATTCCTTCATTCATAAAGAATAATGTCCACCAAAATATATATTCCATTTTCTAGAGGAATTTTCACACTTTTGAAGAATCTTCAAATCAATATTTTAGTATCTAACGCATTGAAAGATATATCATCATCTCAATCATCCTATCGTTTAATTTTTTAAAATCCAAACAATTTTATGAAGGTAATGAAGTGAAGGAAAAATTGTACAACTTTTTTGACACTTCTACATTCTCTTTAAACCAAAATCATCTTATAAGTTCAATAGGACTTAAAAATACATATATGGTGTTCTTCCAATCTTGTTTAGTGTGAATTTTATTATACTTCCTTTAGTTTGTCCATTTGATCTAAAAAAACCACTTTTTTAGGACATATAATGATCAATCATTTTGTAGCTTGCATTAAGGGTCATTATACTTAGTCATGTATGACTCTTAAAAATAAGGTACAAGGTCTTATTGATAAAAACATGAACAATGTCAAAGGCATCAAAAAAATATAAATTCATTAGTTGAGGTAAATGATACAAATGATAACAAAAATTATGATAATGTTGAGGATTTATCAGATGATCACACTTTTGTGGGAATTATTGAAGCAAAAGGTGCATCTTCGTCCTCTCCTTGTTCCCCACTAATTATATTTTTTATTAGGAGATCTCACATAACCATAATAATGGTTTTCTATATATAGAAAGTATTTTGAGATGTGTATCACATATTGAACATATTATTGATCCTAGATCTACCAATATGACATATGTATATAATTAGAGCTATTTAATTCCATATTATATGACAACAATATGCACATTATATGATTTTATAAAAACAAAATGAAAAATACAATATTAATCAATATATTAGATACATAATTGTATAATTAAGATTTGGTCCTAAAGAGATACTTGTTTATGTCATGTTATGTTATCAACCAAGAATTCTAGAGTTTTACTTGGATTATCGTCGATTGAGTAATGGAAAGATATACTTTTCATCATACATAAATAGATTAATCTCAAGGATGAAGTCAAAGTGATACATATTGAAAGGGATCATTACAATCCAAACTATGGTGTGCATATGATGCAAGAGCATCTAGGGTGTAAGAGAAATCTTGCGTCACCCAAAAACTGTTCATTTTTATTTTGATTAGGTTTGGTGAATAGTTTTTAATAGGGGCTAATAATAGGAGGGATTCTATTTTTAGTTAGTTGGAATTGTGCATGTATGGACATGAAATCTTGCACAAAAATCCAAAACAATAAAATTAAGCCATCAGTGAAGAAATCATCTTGATATCATTTATAGTTTATTGTAAGGAAAGTCAAGGTGTGAAAACAACTCTCGTAATGTCAAAACCTTAGGGAAGAATGCAAATACTCTTTAAAATTTACAATTACAGTCCAATTAAGATGCACTTGAAATAGATAACAGAAATAGAGAAATAGACAAACACAGATGAACACCAAATTTACGTGGGAAAACCCTTACGGGAGAAAAACCCACCAGACCAAGAGAAATCACTTTGTATTACAACAAAAAATAATTACATATAGAGTTTTGACTTATCTCTCTGATGCCAGATTACGATAGCTTTCACAATGATCAATCTTGTATAGGAACCTTCAAGTTACAATCTTTACAAAATAGAAATCACTCTGATACAATTTGAACTATTCACACAACTGTTGATCGAACCAACTGAACCTCTATAGAATTATAGAATGTATTCATGTTGTTCTTGACTGTCAAGCTTCTTCACATAACTGCCACAATGGTCCAACTACTAGCGGTTCCCATTCGGCTTCTCCTATTGGTCAAATACTAGCCACATAGATGATCATCGCTCGGTCAAAAGAATTCAAACTTTGTTGGCATATCGGCGAGACACTAACAGTGTCTCCCTGATGCCACAAAGTCTTCATATCGATATCGACATAAGTTCCAACAGTCGGCAGGACAAAATAGCAAATGCCATAAGTCATACCGAAACTACCGATATCCATTTCATTCCTATCGGCAAGAGATTCCTCATCGGCAAGACGTTTTACCGAGCTTCACATGTAGCATCAACTTCAGTTTGCTATCGGCGAGACATACCGCTCTCACCAAGACCTCCCACCGAGTCTCCTTACATTACACCGACGCATCCACAAGTTAGCGAGACTCATCACTTTCGCTAGGACATCCCACATAAGTCTCAATGTTACTCTGAAGTGTTCATCTATCACCAAGACATATTGCTCTCGGTGAAACATCATACCGAATCTTTGAAGTCACACAGACATGATTTTTCCATTCGGTGAGACAATCCCCTTTTGATCAGAGATCATATCGAGTCATTAAGGGTTATACCGATGACTTTAATACAAAACTGTTCGGCAAGACATTTCATATCGGTAAGACTTCTTACCGAGCCAACTCATGTTATACCGGTGTATACTATCAGTGAGACAAAGCAGTTGTCGCTAGGAGTTTATAACAAAGCCTCCGAGTTACCCCGAAGACACCAAGTGAATACTATCAGTGGGACATTCATATCTTGCTGGGACATCTTCTCGAAGCCCTTTGAGTTACCCTGAGAGAAAATGGTCAGTGAGACATTCCTATCGATGAGAATTCATAGCGAACATCCAAGATTCTCTTTGATATCCGATAAATGCCAACAGTTGAAAAGAGATCTCCACAGGTGGTGAGAGGTTACAATGACAGACACAAGTCACAGCAATAAGCTTCTTTGGCATGACTTAAACATTGTCTCAGTGACTTGATCTATTCAACAAGATTCAAAGTTGCTAGTCGGCCAGACATAGAAAATGTCACACTAACTTGACTCCAATAGAGGTTACAGCCTGTGATTATTGAGGCATATATTTCCAACAATCTCCCACTTGATGAAGATCACACAAGAACCTCCAGAGCATAAGAAAACTTATTGAAAATCATGGGAACTAAGGCCCATTGAACTGGCACACCACCTGAACTTGTTTATGCTCACTAGCTTCGTCAATGCATCTGCAACATTCTCCAGAGTATCAACTTTTTCCAAAATGAACTTTCCATCCTCCACCATATCCCATACAAAGTGGTACTGTACATCTATATGTTTCATCCTGGCATGGAAAGCAGGGTTCTTTGCCAGACAAATTGCACTCTGAATGTCACAGAAAATAGTTATTTTCCCTGCATCAAAACCAATGTTAGAACACAAACGTTTCAACCAAACTGCTTCTTTACAAGCATGTGTAGCTGCCATGTATTCAGCCTCCGTAGTGGACAAAGTGACTACAGCCTGTTGCTTACTCATCCAACTCACTGCACCACCATTCATCATGAAAATGTATCCACTGGTGGACCTCCTACTGTCAATGTCCCCTGCCCAATCAAAATCCACATAGCCTTGAATACTAAGAGTCCTCTGTGATTCAACCAAGTTCCCATGATAACAAAAAGAAAAATCTAAAGTTCCCTTCAAATATTTGAAAACTCTCTTTACAACATCCCAATGTGTCCTTCCAGGATTAGCCATAAACCGACTAAGAAATCCCACTGCTTGGGCAATGCCTAGCCTTGTATAGAACATTGCATACATGAGACTGCCAACAACACTAGCATAGGGTACATTGGTCATGTCCTCCATCTCAGTAAGAGATTTTGGACAGTCTTCAACAGATAACTTCATTCCCTGCAAGACTGGAACAACTAGCTGCTTGCAATCATTCATGCAAAATATCTTTAGAACAGTCCTGATATACTTACTTTGACTAAGCCAAAGTTTTTTATTCTTCCTATCCCTAGTTATCTCCATCCCCAGAATATACCTTGCTACACCAAGATCTTTCATTTCAAACTTAGCAGACAACTGAGACTTAAGATCAGAAATCATTAGCTTACTATTGCCTATGAACAACATATCATCAACATAGAGAGCAAAATAAGCACTCGATCACTTCCAGCTTTATAATAGACACAATGATTAGATTTTGATCTCACAAATCCCAAAGACAATACAAAAGTATCAAATTTTTGGTACCACATTCTAGGTGACTGCTTTAACCCATACAAAGATTTCTTTAACTTGCATACCAGTTTTTCTATACCTTTTACAACAAAGTGCTCAGGCTGGGACATATAGATTTCTTCTTCAAGATCACCATGAAGAAATTTTGTCTTCACATCCATCTGTTCGACCTCTAAGTCATATGCTGCTGCAAGTGAGAAAATAAATCTAATGGACATCAGCTTAGCTATAGGAGAAAATATTTCCCCATAATCAATTCCCTCTACCTGGGAATAACCCTTTGCAACCAATCTTGCTTTGTACTTTTCCACACTGCCATCCAGACCAATCTTCTTCTTAAATACCCATTTGCAGCCCACAACTTTTTTGCCTTCAGGCAAGGGCACCAGACTCTAGGTATCATTCTTCTCTAATGATGCCATCTCTTCATTCATGGCTTCCAACCAAGAGTCTGAATCAGACATTTTAATTTCCTCTTTTATAGTCCTAGGCTCATCAGTGCTAGAAATCAAAGCATAGGCACAAGTAGAATCAATCAAAGAGAACCCATACCTATCTAGTTGTTTTCTTTCACGGGTTGACCTCCTCACTGGCTGAGGCTGAGGTTGTTCTTCTTCTTTTGAACTTTCAGAACTGCTTGAGCTCTCCTCAGTTTTAGGTACATTTTGAATTTTCAATTCCTCTTTCTCTGGTGTTGGAGGAACTAGAACTACATCCTTATTGTTTTTAGACTTTGTCTCTGACTACAGATCCAAGGTAGAAGGCTTTAGCTCACAAAATATTACACTTCTGATGTACAGAACCTTCTCTGTATCAGGATTCCAAAGCTTGTATCATTTTATGCCAGCACTATAGCCAATAAAAATACATTTGATAGCCTTGTTCTCCAACTTGGATCTTTTCTCATTTGGCACATATGCATATGCTTCACAACCAAAGAATCGAATATGTCTAAGAGAGGGCTTCTTACCAAACCACGCTTCCAAAGGTGTTTTCTCAACAAGAGCAGAGTTTGGAGAACAATTCATTAGGTAACATGTAGTAGATACAACCTCAACCCAAACTTCTCCTCCAATCCAACACTACTCAGCATACTTTGTGCTCTCTTCATCATTGTCCTATTGAACCTTTCTGCAACTCCATTTTTCTATGGAGTATAAGGTGTAGTCTTATGTCTTTTAATCCCATGGTCTTTATAGTATCTTTCAAATTCATCAGAACAAAATTCACCACCATTATCAGTCCTTAAGCATTTTATTTTTATTTTTATTTTTCTTAAGCCTTGTTCTCCAACTTGGATCTTTTCTCATTTCGCACATATGCATATGCTTCACAACCAAAGACTTGAATATTTCTAAGAGAGGGCTTCTTACCAAACCACGCTTCCAAAGGTGTTTTCTCAACAAGAGCAGAGTTTGGAGAATAATTTATTAGGTAACATGTAGTAGATACAGCCTCAACCCAAACTTCTCCTCCAATCCAACACTACTCAGCATACTTCATGCTCTCTTCATCATTGTCCTATTGAACCTTTCTGCAACTCCATTTTGCTATGGAGTATAAGGTGTAGTCTTATGTCTTTTAATCCCATGGTCTTTATAGTATCTTTCAAATTCATCAGAACAAAATTCACCACCATTATCAGTCCTTAAGCATTTTATTTTTCTACCAGTCTGATTTTCTACAAGATTCTTAAATTCCTTAAATCAACTAAAGAATTCTAATTTACTTTTCAGAAAATATACAAACGCTCTTCTTGAATAATCATCAATAAATGACACATAGTATCTTAATTTAGACAAAGAAGGAACATTCACTGGACCAAATACATCTGAATGAATATAATCTAGCAAACCAGAAGATTTATGAGGACTAGAATAAAAAGAAACAAAGTGTTTTTTTCCATATATACAATGCTCACAAAATTCAAATTCGCGATTACAATCATCAAGCCCCTCAACCAGGTTTTTTATTTTTCAAGGGTTTTAAACCTTTTTCTCCTCTATGGCCTAGTCTATGATGCCAGAGCATAGTCTTCTCTGCTGGAAGTTTTAATTCCATAGTGTTTACACAATTAGGAATATTTCCCTCTTTACCTCTATGAGTAGCTTTCTGTGACTTTATAGAGACACTGTTACATTGAACAACCTGTGCATCCAGCGTGTACAGGGTACCAATTCGAGCACCTCTAGCCAGCACCATAGAGCCTCTAGTCATCTTGTATCCATTTCCAGAGAATGTGACTTGTACTCCAATATCATTTAGCTTACTAACAGAAAGAAAATTTTGAGCCAGACCTGGTATATGCATCACATCCTTGATTCCCTTTACTCTTCCATCAGGAAATTGGATTTTGACTCTTCCACGACCAACAATTTCCAAAGTTGAATCACTTTCCAATTACACCTTTCCACCATTGTATTCTTCATACTTCGTGAACCAATCTCTATGAGATGTCATGTGAAAAGATGCTCCAGAATCAATCAGCCAGACATCATCTGATGCCTGTGTAGCCAAGGTAGCAATGAAGGCATCTGAATCACCCTAAGAAGAATCATTATTGGAAGAGCACTTCTTCTTCTTCTTTTTCTCCTCTTTGCAATCCTTTCGAACATGACCAAGTTACCCACAATTCCAACATTTCACCTTGGACTTCTTTCTAGGAGACTTTGATCTCTCCTCTAATTTTGATTTCAATTTCTTTTCCTTCTTCTTGCCTTTCTCTTTTGGTCTTCCTCTGACAGGAAGAGCTTCCTTCGCCATCTCAGAAGATTTCCTTCTCATCTCTTCTGATAGTAAAGAACCAACAACATCATCCATCTTGAAGCTGGATGTTGTACTCCCAATAGCCATCACTAGATAATCCCATGAGTCTGGCAGAGAACACAATAGAAGCATACATCGATCCTCTTCTTCAATTTTTACACCAACAGATGTTAATTGAGCAATCAACATATTAAATGCATTCAAATGATTAGCTATAGATCCTCCTTCCTGCATTTTCAAAGAGTACAACTTCTTCCTCAAGAACAGTTTATTCACCAAGGACTTCCCCTGATAAATAGACGCCAGTTTCTTCTACAAAGAAGATGCAGTCTTCTCCTCATGCACATTTAGAAGTATAGAGTCTTCCAGATAGAGCCTTATCAGCCCCTTAGACTTTCTATCTACAAGGTTCCAATCTTCTTGCTTCATTCCTGTAGGTTTAGTTCTAGACACTGCAAGCCATAGATCACGATCCACTAAGAGATCCTCCATTTTGAGTTTCTACAACTCAAAATTGCTACCATTGAATTTCTCTATTTCCATCTTCCCAGATTTGCTAGCCATCTCAATCTGTAATTAGAATTAACAAAACTTCTACTAGATTCCCATTGAACAGAATTGACACAAAAAACCCAATGTACCCACAAGGATAACACAACTAGCTAGGCTCTAATACCGCTTGTAAGGAAAGCCAATGTGAAGAAACAACTCTCCTAACGTCAAAACCTCAAGGAAGAATGCATATACTCTTTAAAATTTACAATTACAGTCCAATTAATATGCACTTGAAATAGATAACAAAACAGAGAAATAGACAAACATAGATGAACACCAGATTTACGTGGGAAAACCCTTACAAGAGAAAAACCCACTAGACCAAGAGAAATCACTTTGTATTATAGTAACAAATAATTACATACAGAGTTCTGACTTATCTCTCTGATGCCAGATTACAACAACTTTCACAATGATCAATCTTGTACAGGAACCTTCAAGTTACAATATTTATAGAATAGAAATCACTCTGATACAATTTGAACTATTCACACAACTATTGATCAAACCAACTGAACCTTTGTAGAATTACATAATGTATTCATGTCGTTCCTGGCTATCAAGCTTCTTCACAGAACTGCCACAACGGTCCAACTACTAGTGGTTCCCATTTGGCTTCTCCTATTGGTTGAATACCAGCCACGTAGATGGTCATCAATCGGTCAAAAGAATTCAAACTTAGTTGGCATATCGGTGAGACACTAACAATGTCTCCTCGATGCCACAAAGTCTTCATATCAATATCGACATAAGTTCCAACAGTTGGCAGGACGAAATAGCGAATGCCATAAGTCATATCAAAACTACCGATATCCATTTCATTCCTATCGGCAAGACGTTTTACCGAGCTTCACATGTAGCATTGACTTTAGTTTGCTATCGGCAAGACATACTACTCTAGCCAAGACCTCCCACCAAGTCGCCTTATGTTACACTGAAGCATCCACCAGTCAGTGAGACTCATTGCTTTCACTAGGACATCCCACCGAAGTCTCAAGGTTACTCTGAAGTGTTCATCTATCACCAAGACATATCACTCTCGGTGAAACATCACACCGAAGCTTTGAAGTCACACAGACATGAGTTTTCCATTTGGTGAGACAATCGCCTTTCGTTGGGAGATCATATCAAGTCATTAAGGGTTATACCGATGAATTTAATGCAAAACCATTTGGCAAGACATTTCATATCAGTAAGACTTCTTACCGAGCCACCTCATGTTATATTGATGTATACTATTGGTGTGACAAAGCAACTGTAGCCAGGAGTTTATAACGAAACCTCCGAGTTATCCTGAAGACACCAAGTGAATACTATCGGCGGGACATTCATATCTCGCTGGAACATCTTCTTGAAGCCCTTTGAGTTACCTCGAGAGAAAATGGTCGGTGAGACATTCCTATCGATGAGAACTCATAATGAACATCCAAGACTCTCTCTGATATCCGATAAATGCCAACAGTTGACAAGAGATCTCCATAGGCAGTGAGAGGTTACAATGACAGTCACAAGTCACAATGATAAGCTTCTTCGGCATGACTTAAACATTGTCTCGGTGTCTTGATTTGTTCAACAAGATTCAAAGCTGCTAGTCGGCCAGACATAGAAAATGTCACACCAACTTGACTCCAATAGAGGTTACAGCCTATGATGATTGAGGCATATATTTCCAACATTTATGAGATATTAAGGTTTTATTTTCAAAACCCCTTGTAAATTTTTTAAAGTCAATTTTGAGACACTTATAGGCCCTAAATAGGCCCAAAAATTGGTTGAAAAACCAAAGTACGTAAAGGGGACCTTTGGCCCAAGTTTAGCTATTCACAAGATTTCCAAGGGTTCAAACAATTCATCAATCCAATATTCAAAATTATGGCTCCTAGATGTTTTGTTACCAAAATTTCAATTTTTTAAATTTCAAAGAGGGAAAATGGACATTTGGATCTTTGAATGCTTGAGAGAGGGGGAGTTACAATTTCCCAAAAAATTTAAGGTGGTGGAGAGGGAGGGAGAGTTATTGGTGGAAAATGAAGAGGTGAACTAGGGTTATAGAGGATGGATTCATTAGTGTAAATTATGGCTTTGACTTGTAGAGTTTTCTAATAGATTTGGATCTCTTTGTAGTGAGACAAGCTCTTGTGGTTGTATCATTGTAATTTTATACATTTTGTATTTCATTTCATTAAAGTAATAGAAAATGGTTTGTTTTCCTTCTTGACAATTTCTATGTGAATCTATGTTGTGTCATATGTGAGTGTTAGGTGGAGAGGCTCTTCATCAATATCAATTTAGATTAGATATATTTGTGAAGACATAATATGATGTACCTTACACTAGTAATGATATTATACATGATTTATACAAGATATGAATTGCATGGAAAATAAAAATTGAAAAGAAATTGAAAATAGAAAATTATTAACGTAAAATAGAAGAGCCTAAAGTTGAGAATTGCATTCAAAAATAAAAGATAAATGATTCAAATAAATACTCAAGTAAATTCAATTCAAATATAATCTAAGTTTCATGTAAAAATGACCACTAGAGAGGATTTTGCATTGAAATCAAAATATCAGAATATAGTTGTGAAAGGGCTCAATGTGTGACAAGGGTTTCCTAACTTTTTCCTTGATTGTGCTTGGGAAAGGATTTCTTTGAGTCACATCCATGATAATTTTTTATTGATTGATATTCCCTGACTAATGACAAAAGAGGTGATTAGGGAATTTATAGGGTTTTGTGCCACCTAGCCCATTCTAGTACCCAAATCTATCAAGAATGAGACTGTAATGGAGTGAACAAGAGAAAAGTATGATAGGAGGGCTTTTACCATCAAAGATATAAGGAATCCTACACTAAATTATGCCTCCATAATGATAGGTTAGAAGTTGTATTTATCCAATAGGGAGAATTTTATATCTGCCACCACCAATAACACTGCCTATGAAATGGTGAAGGGAGCTAATTATGACCTATGTGAATTACTGAGGCAATAACTCATCGAGAATCTGCAAAAAAAAAAAGGATACCAAGTATCCCTTTAAGCATGTAACTTTAATTGTGTGTTTGTTGTTTTACTTTTTGAAAGAACTCCCTAGAATGAAGAGTTTAGTATGGTTGAAAGTGAGACGTATTTCTCATCAAAATTAGAGACTTCTTAAGAGGTCTATAAGATGCAAAGGCATAGGAATATGCTCTTGTGGAATTCATCGTTGTTTTTAAATAGGGAGGATGCAAGAGAGGGAGAGAATTCCATAGAAGATGGTTGAGAAATATAAGAAGGATATCATCTTTCAGGTTTCCAAAGATGAATGTATCATACAAGTAGTAGATACAAAAACAATGTGGATCCCATAAATAAGATATGAGATTACTGAGAATGAGATCATGTTGTCCATAGATCATATGTTGAGCAAACCTAAGGACACCACTGAAGGAATAAACGAGACTTATGAAGAAAAATCACATATGGAGCAAAGAAAAATAAAAATAAAGAAGAAAGTTGAAAAGGTGACTACACAGTTTGTGGAGGCCATGGGCCTCACAAAAGAGCAAGTGGAACAAGCAAGAGAAATGGCTGGCTCTTTGAAGGAGTCATCAAGCATCAAAAGATCGGGTAGAACAACTACCACTCCTTAAACTACTTAGAAGTCCTCTGGGATTGACCTCTCATGAAGTGGAACTAAGAGGAAGGAGACTAGTACTACAAAACAAACTAGTCCTCCAGTAAAAGAGAAAACTTATCCAAAAAAACAAGCAAAGAGGTTTGGGAAATAAAAAGCTACTCCAGAAGCATACCCAACTAGCTATGTGAGAAGAAGTTTCAACAAAAAGGCCACCAGAGATCAGTATTTGAGTGTCAATTTTGAAGATGAAGAGGAAGAAGAAGAATGACCACAACCAGTCCAGAAGAGAAAAGGTGAAGCTTCACAAGGTGAAGCTTCACAAGGTGAAGCGGGTACAAAAAGGATGAAGTTGAATATCATTGACATATATAGTGAGGAAGAAGTGGAAAAGGACAAGAAATAATTTGTTATTCACATAAGAAAAGAAAAGAAAAAGAAAGCAAAAAGAGGAAACCGAAAGAAAAGAAGAAGAAAAAGAAAAAGAATCTGGTAAGATCACATAGTTCAATGAAATTTTGTTGCATTTTTTAATGGCATTGTATACAATGATACGTTAGAAGAAACTAAAGAACTATATAATGAGGTTGATGAGGTGGATAAGTCCACCATAGTAGAATTGATTGTAAAATATATCATTATTCTTGAAGTTGATATGAGAAATATAGAGAAACAACTGACTACGGAGTTGTGGAATGTTTTGATAGAAAGGAGACATGAAGCAATACAAGAAGAGGAAAAATTGAAGGCCTATGCATTGGAGAAGATAAGTTCTCATCTGTCTAAGGAAAATAAGGCCACATTGGCCAAATTTTTTAATAAGGAACTTAGGACAAAAAAAAGGGTGACAACCCTTATGGGTAGAGATCAAAATGATCTCGAGAGGCTCAGGAAGGAGAGTGTTAAAAAGGTAGCAGAGCTAGCACAAAAGATGGGAATGACTCCTAAGAATAAGATAGAAATTTTTATGAAATAAAATATTGAAGATGATGTGCAAATGGATGATGCTCAACATGAGCATGAGGCAAATGAAGAAGATGCACAACATAATATTCCTCTAGAAGTGGAAGGCACAATAGAAGACAATGTAGAGGCTGAGAAGAATGCAACTACTAGAGAAGATACAAAAAAGGAGGATACTCTTACTCCTCCTTTGGTAACTGACACACATGATGAGAGAATACAAAACCAAATAGAGATAGTTATGCCTATGGATAATACTAAATAGAATATAGGTTATGGAGAAATAGAGAAAGAAGATGAGTAGAACAAGGAAGATGTGCCTGGAGATTAGGAAAGAAAGAAGGAAAGACACCAAACAATACTCATAATAATGAGAAGGAAAAGGAGCTAAAAGAAAATATTACAAAGGAAGAGGTAAAGGAAATTGGTGAATCCTTCAGAACCTCTAGAGATTCTCTACAAAATGTATTGAATATGAAATTGAAATTCCAACCTGTTGTGTCAGCACAACTATTATAGTTGCCCATTCAAGAAGGAAATGTGGACCTTGTTAAGATTTCACTTCTCCACAAACTACAACTAGGAGATTTCTTCCATGCATCTGTACAGAAGGGAATAATTGAAATGCATCAAAAGAGAAGAGAGTTTATTGAAGAAGCTATGAAGGCCTTATAGGAGGCCATACTTAGAACAATAATTGATAATTCTCTATCCGATATGGAAAATCTTAAATTTTTTATTGATTTATTTAAAGAGTATGCCTCTGGTTTGAAGGAGAATTGGAAAAATAAATGGAAAATAAAATAGATGAAAAGAGACTATTAGAGATTATAGAGAAGTGTGCACAGGCACAAAAAATATTTCAAGATAGTCTCAAGGGTGTACAAGCTTGTGTGGTTGAGGCCAAAGCCTTATTTTTGTTTTGTATGATGTGGCACAAAGCCACAAAGAGCATTAAAGATGAAATTGACTCACAAACAGATAGAGCTTCTAGTGCATATGACTTGACACGAGACCTTGATGGAAGCATAAGATCAACCACTGAAGACCTACATGAGAAATACTTGCAATTGTAAGGTCAAAAAGAGAATATCATTATACAATTTGAAAACATCACGGACTTGGTGAACTCAAAGTTCACATCTATTTATAGTTCCCTCGTAAGTGTTGATAAATCTACCAAGATTAAACTTGTACCCACCACTCTGGAATAAGGAAAAGAATACCTTATGGAGCTTGAGACACAATGTAGAATGGTGGGAATAACCAAGAATATTTGGGAAGAGGGAAAACAAGAATTTCAAGTTCATGTTGTGAAGCTTCAAGAGTTAACCTCCTTCGATTGACAGTAATTCTTTATTTTTTATACATTTTTTAGTTAATTGTTTCAAACTTCAGTGTATATGTGGATGGTGTACAGTGATTTTTGGTATAAATTCTTGTATATGTGGATGGTGTACAGTGATTTTTAGTAATTCTTTAGTTTTTTATACATTTTTTAGTTAATTTTTTCAAACTTCATTGTATATGTGGATGGTGTACAGTGATTTTTTAGTTAGTTTAATTTTTTAGATTGTATATATGAACATCCTTGTCAGGGGGAGATTTGGAATGAATGAAGACCATTGTATATACCCTTTTACCTTGATGTCAAAGCCTAGGGAGAGTGTTTCTAGAGATAATTTTGGCATGTTGCCATAAATGAAAAAGGGGGAGATTGTTGGAATAATAAGGATATTTCATTGATAAACTTCTTGAAAAAATGAGCATGTGGAATTAGCACAATGTATACAGTTATGCATTGCAATGTTGTTATTGATGTCAACATTGTATCCTGGTATAAAGACTATGGTGTAGATAAGTTTGAGTGTTTTGAGAATGCTTGAGGATGATTATGTAAGACAATTTTGCAAGAAGGCTTGATTGAGTGGAGGCAATAATTGTGGAAATTGACTAAGTGTTGATTCAAGTGATTCTTTGTATAAGGGATCCAGTATTTGGGTCTGCATTGGTCTGCTGATGAATTTTTTGCTATGTCCTTCCAACAATTTTTTTTTGGTTTATAAAGGAACATAATTATAGATTTTAATCTTATTTTAGCTTTTGGTTTTGAATTTATGAGTAGCCAAAATTTGTCTTGGAAGTTACAGGTGTTTTTCAGTGCAACACATGCTTTGGTGAATCTGTACTTCTTCACGGATTGGAATTTTTCTTTGCGGTTTTGAGAAGTTATTGATAGGTGTCATTTGAGTGTATATTCCAGTTGGCATAAATTTTAGAGGTCTGCATGTTCAAATGTTGGTGTACAGTTGGAGAATTTTATAATTAGGTCATTACCAGTACCGACCTAATGAAGGTGGGTGTATTGTGGAGGTTGAGTATGTTATGATCTATTATGTGGGTGCTATCTTAGGTCCATGTTGAACTATTTTAAATTTTTATAAGGTCTAAATCTTGTTGTGAAGCATGTGTGGATATATCTTGAGCTGAAAGGCTATATTTTGTATATTATATCTAACTAGGCTGACCTAATTGATGTTATAGATCAAGCAAATATATAAGTTAGATCTTTTTGATATTTTGATGATGATGATATGTGATAAGAGTTAGTGAATGTGAATTGTGTGAATATAGAGAGGATGTAGAGTAGAGCAGAGTGTTAATTTAGATAGGTATGAAGAGTTTTGAGTCTGTATTATGAGATTCATTGGAACTATATTTCATTCATGTGTTAGATGCAATTGTAATAGTTCAAATATGGTTGTGAGCCACAATATATTCTATCTCTTTTATTTCTCAGTGGGCAGTGATTCCACCTACAATGAAAACGTTTGTAATATACTATAACTGGTTATAATATATTGTGAGCTAATCCTCACCATGGTTTTTCCCATTTTGGGCTTTCCACTTAAAAATCTTGGTGTTCATGTGTTATGTGATGTTGTTGGATGTTTTCATGCTTTACTTCATTACTTCAATTGAATATGTTGTGAGTTGAATGGTTAAATATTTATTGGTTCAAAAGAATACTGATTCACCTCCCCTCTTAGTATTTTGGGTGTTCAACATATATATGTATGTATATATATCTATATGTATTTATGTATGTATGTATGTATGCATGTAGGTATATATGTATGCATGTAGGTATATATATTGCCTCAAGTAATGAAACTAAAAGGACTCTTAGATAAATGATATTTCCATAATCCATGATAGCGAGTACATTCTTATGGTTTTAGCTATGTAGTGTTTTTAACATCAATGTTTTAGATTGCAGTCCATCATCCATTAACAAGAAGTGGAAACAATGAGTGTAGATTGTAGAGTGTGGTCCTCAAAAATAAAGAGGGAAGGTGATGTCATAGACAACAATAAATATATAGAGAGAAAAGATGTTTTACTTTGTGTAGTGTTGAAAAATATCATTGGTAACATTTCCACACTTGTTTGGGTCCTCCTTGTTGAATTGAGCTTAATGTTTCCTTGACTTAGTGTTGTAATGTGTTTAACACACTCACATTACATCTTGGACCCTTGTGAATTAAATAAAGCTAATTGTACCTTATCTAAAGTGTTGTATAATGTTGTAACACATTTTCACACTTTTCTAGGGTTTTCATTAATAATTGGGTTTTCTTATGCCTTAATTGGCCTTATTTTGCATCCACAAGCCCCATTTAATGCATCTTTTCAAGGATAATCTTGACACAAATCAAAATCCAATCATAATTCAAGTGTTTTCAAGTTGTGTGTCCTGGATTTGGTGATCTAGGACTCATACGCCACCTTGGGCATATGAGTCCCACCTAGGGTTCTGGGTCTTGATCCTAATTTTACACCTTTCTAGGAATTCTTGAATTTGGTCCCATAAATTATGCCTAATGGGACTCATACACCACCTTGGTCGTATGAGTCTCATGTGGCCCAAACTTAAAATTAATTCAAATTCTTGGTGGGATTTTATCCTCTTGGATCTGATGTCAACTTGTAGTGTTGTAATTTCAGGAATTCTTGAATAATTAAGTATAAATACAAGGTTCTTTCACTCATTTTCATCCTAACATCCTAAGCATTCAAGAATTTATGAATTATAGAAAATTGGAGTTTGCAAGATAATTCAAGAGCATTCAAGGGCTGGTTATCAAGTGTTTTAGAGCATTCATCAAGCATCAAGCATCATGTCAAAGTCTTCATGCATCATGTTTATTTTGGAGCTAACAATTGTGATGTAGGGTTTCATGATTCAAGCTAGCATTTTATTCAAGATCTATCCTATTCAAGCAAGAGTCAAGATCTACATCCATTGGAGCCAGTTCATACATGTTTGCAACACTTTATTGCTAGGGTTTGTTGAGTTGGACAACATCATATCTTTTTCATTCATCATTCTCCTTTCCTATTTTATTTCAATTCAAGGTTTGATTACCAAAATGAGGTTTGACCAAGGAAAACCCCTATCCACTAACAAAACAACAATTTTCCCACTCCTTAGTGTGTGATTTGTAGGTTTAGATTGAAGACACATTGAAGAGAAAGTTTGGAGAAAGTTGTCAAAGTTGTCAAAGTTGTCACCTTGCATGGGAGATACTTGGAGGACTTCTATAGGTTGCAAATCAGGGTTTTGCATTTAGAAATAAATTGGGAAGCACAAAGAAAACCTTGAAGACCAGATTTAGACTTTGAAGCTTTGTAAAATCCTAACTAGATTGATACACCAACCTTGGCATGTGAGTCCCAGTTCAGGTCAATTTTTAGGTTTCTACATTTTCAGACACCCATTTGCCAGATTCCTATTTCTGCATAGAAACCTAGATTTGGGACTAAATCACCTTGTCTAGTATATGAGTCCCAACAGACCTTAAATCAAGATGTCTAGCATTTTGAACCTCTATCCAATCATCTTCATATTTTTAGGGGCACACATTCTATCTTACAACTTTCTATTATGTTTTACATACATTTTTAGGTCATTTAATTAAGGATTACCTCATATTAGGTTTAAGCCTTTTGATTTGCATTTCATTTTTCTTTCCAATCCCTAGCTTGGTGGTGAACCCCTCATTAGTTTACAACCAGCCCCTAGGGTAACCCTATTGCTAGATCTCTTTCCCTTATCTCTATTGGATTGGGATCTCTAAGCTTATCCTTGAAAGAGAGTGTTTGAGTTTTGGTACTCTAGGTCCTAAACCCTAGTAGAAAAGAAAAAAATTATACCTTTCATTTTGGTTAACCTCCATTGAGAGCATCATAATTTTGATTTGGAGTGCATCATCATCCTAGATCTTTCTTGCATTAAGATTGCATTAGGGTTTGCACTAGTTAATTGGCATTCTAGGGTTAGTAATATTTGCATTAGTGAAAGTGAATTTAGGTTGCATTTTTGTATCTCAAATAATTGAAAATAATATAAAAATAGCATTGGAATTTCATTTAAAGTTCATACAACATATAAATCATAAAAATCACTTCATATTTTTTTGAAAATATTGAAAAAAACCCTCACTGGGACTCATATGTCCACCTAGGTGATTTAGTCCTAGTGCAGATTTTGCACTACATTTTCTAGAATTTAAAACTTAGTTTTTGTGCTTTTGGTTGCTATTATTACCTTTATGTTTCAGTTTACAGAGTTTTTGTTATATTCATGTTAAACTATTTAGCTTACATTACATTTGCATCCATCTTGCATTTAGTAGCCCTTGCATGATTATTTAGTGTTCTATTGCTAATACTATAGTGAGACGAAGTTCGAGATTCATGTCATCCCACAATAGCACAATCATCATGGATCTTGTGTTTTCTAGCTCTTTCACTCCTAGTATTGACACTAGTACACTAGTTATGGACCCTACCCTTAACAACTCTTTACCTTCAAGTAGTGTGATGCATGCTAAAACAAGGATTGATAATATTCCACATGAAAACATCATTCACATTCATGACGACTTAGAAAACCTACAACTTAAAGTACAAAATGACAACATTTCAACCACTACTATCCCTACTATAGATAACATTCATCACATGCTTGAAAGTGGAGATGGACTTGACAAGTTGTGAAAAACATAGTGCAAATATTTGGAAAACACTTTCCCTCGACCACTAGTTGTCCTCTACCTACAAGCAATGTAACAAGCAAAGGAGGAATTCAAATTCCTCCTCCCACAACAATTGCCTCTATTCCTACCTATACCAACCCCAAAGTCACAACAACAATGCAACCAACTAGTAATTGGATTACTTCCTTGGGTATTTCCACTAGCATCCCTAGTACCTTTGTGGTATCACATGTCATATCTCCTACCATTTTACCACATATAATCATTCCATTCACTTTTCCCTTGAACACATATGCACCTTCACCTTTTTCACCTCCATCTCATAATACAAGCAATGACCCTCTCATAAATCAACTTTTACAAACTATATCATCCCTTCAAAAACAAGTTTCCACCATCAATAAAAATCAAAATGGCCCACCTACATATCATGTCAAAAGCAGCCCATCGTCCTTGGACATATTGTGAATGCCAATGCCACAAGGTGTAGAGGTGCCTAGATTCAAGAAATATGGAGGAAAGGGAGATCTTTCTAACCATGTTAATGCTTATACTGCCTTATGCAGTAACTTTGTCCTTGATGATAAACTCTTGGCTAAGCTTTTCCCTAGGTCATTGAAAGATACTACGTTAGAATGGTTTTCTTTGTTACTAAACAACTCAATTCGTTCATTCAATGAACTTATTGAGGCATTTATCAACCATTTCCAAGTAAATATGACTCCTAAAATGACCTTGGCTGATTTGATGAGATGTAAGCAAAAAGAAGAAAATATTACAAATTTTATCTCGCGATATCAATTTCTTTATTCCCAAATTGATGTCAAGGTTCTTGATCCTCACCTTCAAAAGATGTTCATAGATAATCTGCAAAGCAAAATATACAAGAAAAACTTACTATGATGAAATTTTCCTCCTTAATGCACTTATGTACTACCCTCCATGACTATCAAAACTCAATTAGCAGTCATGATGCAAAGTCCAATTCTAGTCATATTGAGAAGTCTGAGCAAAAAAACCACAACAATTCTCAACCTTTTAGAAAAAAAATAAAGGCTTCCTTCAATTCAATCCCCCTCAACAAACAATTCAGAAATCAATAACCAAGTAGCTGTTGTAAAAGCCATGATACCCTTTAGATATGGAGACTTGAAAAGACAATTCACTTCGTTAACCAATACCCTCCATAATACCATGACATAAATTTTAAAATAGCAAATGATTACCTCACCTCCCGTTAAAACTATCAATCCTAGTAAACCTTTACCTCCAAGCTTTAAATCAAATGCTTATTGTCATTGTCATTGACAAAATGCACATGATACAAAACATTGCAAGCATCTTAAACATCTTGTGCAAGACCTCATTGATTCCAATTGGCTTTTCATTTGAGGTGTTTTTTGGTTGTTTTCAATGAACCGATCAAGTCTTAGCAACTACCTATGAGTTTTCCAAACTCAATTCTCAAATACCTGCAAGACATGTAGCCAAAAAATGAGATATAGCACCAATTGCTTTATCTCCTACACTTCGGGCTCTGCAAGACCCTGGAGGGTATTCCCACAATGTAAAATATACAACTCATTTGACAATTCACACGTACACTATAAACTTAGGTGGATACATTCTCATCAATGGAAAATAGGATGAAATTATTCAAGAAGTTGGAAATTCCATGAATTATGCATCTTAAACTGAGAATGCAAGATAACACAAATAACAACAAATTGAAGGTAAATCAATGATTATTTAAAAGATTGTTCTCAAGTAGGGTAACTAGAACCATGAAAAGACCTAATGGGTTAAAGATCAGTGTCATTATCTATAGGCTAGGAGTCTACACAAATTGCAATATAAGGTATATTTAATTCTAAACACCCAAGATCTAGCGATATTACTTTGTAATTCACAAATCTGTAACCAAGCACTAAAGACTACTTATAAAATCCAATGACCTAGCATGCGAATTCATGATCTGATTCAAGCATTTTAAATCATTCTATGAACAAGAGCCAAAACCAAAACATATATCAAAGTATAAGATTATGAAAATTAATGAAATGATCTCTAATCAGTATTTTCATTAATAATTTGAATTCAAAATCAAAATGCAGAGACTATAAACTTGGAAAATCTCCATTATCATTCAAGTATGCCTAGAAAACCATACATTTAACAAAGTTTCTATCTAGACTCAAAGCATTAGACAAAGAATCAACATATTCGCTCTATGTTCTCAATTCTCACAATGTATCTCCAGAATTTCAACAAAAGATCCACACAAATGGCCCTAAATTCCCTTTTATAGAATAAGGGAGCAAAAAACAAGCTTCAGGCCAGATGTACACATATCACATTTCAATTGGACTGCTATAAGACATATTCCCTAATTTGGTTATATTTTCATTCTTCAAAATGGAGGGAATACATATAAGACAACGAATATTTACATTCGTTGTAAGGAGCAACTTTTCCTTCCAAAAAGCACATGTCAAAAAGGATTATCCTCTTTATTGTAGCACATCCAATTCATCAAGCAAGATGAAAAAATGGTGTAGATCAAAAGTGATTCAGCATCTCAATCAGCATTCCACATCATCAACAACTAATACTTTCTTGTGAAACATATGTTTTATCCATTGTAACTTCTAAGGCTAGACCCGTACAATACTTAACCCATTAGATGTTTCACATCCATACTTACCAACCCACTCAATCAACCAATACCCTTCCCTATTCTTCATACTCTTCATTAGATGGCCCCATTCTTCATACTATTCATTAGATGGCCCCATTCTTCATACTCTTCATTAGATGGCCAGTTGAAGTCGATGATTTTATCTTTTTCTTATATGGGGAATACTTGGTTATGTCAGAGTTGGATTCCTTGTCAAAATCCTCCATAAAGCTAATAACAAATGTCAACTTTCCCAAAGTGTCATTAAAGGTATTAATGTCCACTTCCTTACAAATTTTATTCACCTCAGAGTCAATGACTTCATCCATCTCATTTTTACAAGCTTGCAATGGTTTCAATTCATCATTAGTGAGTTGAATATCAGGTAATGGTGACAAATCTGCCAGATTGTATTGAACTGTTAATTCTCTTATCTTTTGTTCTAGAGGGGAAATGTATCCCTAGAATTTATGCTCACTTAACTCACACACAAAGTTATAGGTTGGAAGCGCATTAGGGTACTTATCTTCATGTTGACTAGCTCCAATTGCTATTATCTTCAATTTCTCAGCCCTTAGGATCCATCTATTCAAGATTGGCAAGGCTAGTTCATGATTTCTCTGGGAAAATTCCATTGCTTGCATCATCAAGGCATAGTTATCATGCACACTATTCAGTTTGGCCTAAATCTTCTCATTTAGATGCCTCAAGATAGTATGAACAATATTTGATACATTTTCATACATGGTTTCCTAAGCCTTTTCAAGCAACCTTTTATATGCTTTAACTTGTAAAAGAAGTTGCTCCCTTGTAGGTTGATTAGATGAGCTAGGACTTGGTGTGCTCAATTCCTGTACTAAAAGTGGCTCTTGTCTCGAACTATATGGCACCATTGCTAAAGCCTGACCCTGCGGTGATGGTGGGGATGATACAATTCGAGATGATGGAGATGGATGACTTGAACTAGCTTGACCATATTCTCTCTGCATTTGTCCCCTTTGTTTATAAAATGCTAACTCAGTTTCTAGTACAACTACCTTCCACTGACTAGTATCATATTCACTGAGAAGCTCATGATACTTGTTCCTAAAGTCATCCCTTTTAGGGGTAAGGTGTTCAACAGTTGCCTTAGTAAATTGGACAACATTAATAGCCATGTTAGCTACTTCCAAAGCTAGGGTATCAACAACTCTCTTCACCATTAGTTATCCATTGTAATCAGATGGCTCAACAAGCACTGGTTTCCTGGATCCTATGGACAATGACCAGATTGCTAGTGCATCCCAATCTTCACTAAATGTAGATCCCCAAAGTGTCATTTCCAATTCTTCTCCTATTTGCACCATAGGTTGTTCAGCCCTCCTTATGGCATCTAGGACTATAACATTTTCAATGGTCCATTCAGGTAGCACAATCACACCACACTTCTTTACAAGTTCTCTTCCCTCCTGTAGGGGTGAGATTTTGATATTCATTTTTCATAATGCTCCTCACATTGACCTGGATGATACTCTTTGGAAACTCATGGCGCAAGCTCCTTTTAGTGGCCACTTTCTCTACATATTTTGTAGCTTTGGATTTCCACCATAATTCTTTGAATGTAGATGTCTCAACAAAGGATTCATCTTCCATAAAATTCTTGCAAGCTTCAATTCTCAAGTCATCTACACTATTTAGATGACTGATGTCAAGTTTTCCCAACCTAAGACTACTATATCTTGAACTTGAGGCAATTTCCCCTACAGAGGAAGGCATTCCTTGTTGCATATGCTCAGGAGTAACATAGATGTCATCTTCATCCATATTAGAGTACTCAACCACTCCTCTTGTTTCAATTCTTTTCTTCTTTAGAGGGGGATTTTCAGGAGGAGCGGGACATCCAGGGTGTGAATTAAGATCAATCACAGGTATAGGACCTTGTGTTGGAGGTGGTGGTGTGCTCATAGGAACATCTATCCTTTGTTCCTTAGAAGTGATAGATGTTGGAAAGCCCTACTCTTCATCCATTTATTTCTTCCTCCTGGTGTAGATTCTCAATTACTTGGGTCATTGGTATGAGGGTCTTTCCTCCAATGTCTCTAAAGTGCTTTCCTAAACTACCCTTTCT
Source organism: Sequoia sempervirens (assembly GCA_007258455.2). Lineage (NCBI taxonomy): Eukaryota > Viridiplantae > Streptophyta > Pinopsida > Cupressales > Cupressaceae > Sequoia > Sequoia sempervirens. The sequence goes on from VDFB02193867.1 coordinate 546,075,270, forward strand.
TTTCCTTTATCCATGACTTCACGTTGTTCCCTTAGTATACCAACTACCTTCTCAAAATTTTCCATGACATGCATGGCTTTGCCAAGATCATCAGGTATGTTTGGAAAAGGATCATACTTGGGATCCTTCTTCCATTTTTCTTCTACCATCTTCTAATAAGCAAGGTACTTTTCTTTCCTCTCATCCTATTCTTCAAAGTTGAAAATGTTCTTGATAATATCTTCAGGATAATCAAAGATATGCACAAAATTACCCAATCTCTTCTCTTCTCTCAACTTGGTAATAAAGCTTTCAAGATCATGATTCTTTGGATGCATAGTCTGCAATCTTTAAGGCACCAATAGATGTACTAGCTGCTTTCATCCCCCTTTCATTAGAACATAATCAACAAATACTATCCATTTAAGGAAGAATGACCCCTTCCTTGTTGTTTCTGGTAGATGCACTATCTGAGAGGCTCCTAATTTCCTCATGATTTCAAGGAATCCTATCCTTAGTGGCACATCTCTTGGAAAAACATATAGATCTAGACCATTGCCATATACCCTGAAAATTATTTTGTCAGGATATAAAATCAAGTCTCCCCAGTTATGACTCAATTTCAAGTCTGGCCTCAGCTGCATGGGTCTTAAGAATTCATGAATTTTTCTGGGAATTCTAGGTGGTTCATATATAAGGGACCTCCTTATCCTTGATGAAAAAACATTTCAAAATATCACAAAATTATATTTCTTATCATCCCTATCTAGAATTCAGGTCGAACACTAAACAGGAAGATCAACTCCTTCTTCTTTCCTTCTCAAAAATATTCTACCCTTTATGCAGGAACATGTGCATTAGTAGTCAATACCACCAGAACTTTACCCACTACTTTCCTTCTTTTAGTTCAACTAAACCATTGTGAATATGCTCTACTAGATAAGTACCATAGTCATAAACTATGCTATATGTTGGATGTTGCAGATGTGTGGCCAAATAGCTATACTCTTTTTGCAATGTGTCTAGTGGAGAGAAACCAATGATCTAACACAAGGAATAGACAATTTTCCTGAAATAAATCTCAAAATAACTCATTGGGAAATTCTCTAGCTCTTTCTCACCAATCTTGATCTTTCTTTTATATTTCCCAGTTTCAATCACTGCAGTATGTAGAGGCAACATTTTTTTTTTGATGAACACCTTGGTGTTGTTGTGTTCTCTTCTAATTCCATCCATGTCTAGAGGAACCAAATTTTGACTCCACTCATGCAAGTCAAAAATATCTTCAATCTCTTTCCTGGTTATCTTTACCATACCCCCCCATTAAACATCCTAACCACCCTGGAAACTGGTTCATAATTTGAGGTGACATCCTTCAAAAGATCCACATCCATATACACATTGGGAACAAATAATTTTCCCATATCTAACTTCCAAGGATTACTGAGAGGAGCTCCAAGGTTCCTATTTCCAAACCAATGCTAAAAAAGTTGCCATCCAGTATAGGGAACTTCGACATCTTTTATGAAACATTGCTTATCCATCACTAATTCTTTCACAATAGGGCCTTGGAATAAGACCCTTCCTTTTGACTTCTTATTAATAGAATGTAGCAATAATTCAATTACATCCTCTAAGAGATTTCTAGATTGGGTTGAAGAGGTGGAAATTTGTGCCTTAGGAACCATGGGTTATATGTGTACCAGGGTTTCAAATGGGAAGGATTTTAACTACCGACCTCCTAATCAAAACCTACAACTCAGGACGAGTGTTGATTCTAGATAATTTCACAAGGCTATGGAACTTTTAAAAATATAATTAACCCTAATTCAAGGTGACAAAATTAAATAAGTTAAACACCCTTCTGAAATCAAATTGAAAGTAGACCCTAACTCACAAAACTAAAAAAAGCATAAAACTAAGTTTTTTGTACTTACAACTTTTCAATTGTGATAAACCCTAATACTAGTTGGGACAAATTCTACAAATCACCCTTTCAATTCTTCGTATCCCTCCTAACACATTATCTAATTATAGATAGGCAAGAACTAACTGTATACAAATTTTTTGAAGGAAATTGAGTGATTTTATGAGTCACCTCTGCCATTACTGCCCACTCGTGCGAAGTAAAACAGTTGCAACAAGTGTACTTCATAGCTTTGAATGTGTATCGTTGATCTTCAGCTGAGAATTCTATCTCGAGCAACTTAGATTGAGTCAACGACATTTGAATTTACATTATTGTTCCAACTGGGATAAATGGCCAATAGAAACATTTTGACTGGATTGTCTTCATGTACTTGTGGGATCCACTAGCCAGTAGTTGTAGGAAATACATGGCGGCTTCTCATGAGCCTTGCTACTTTAAAGAGCCTGCATCTTGCCTCTGTGAGCTGGTAGGGAATGGTGGTGATCATCCTTCATCCTTTGATTATCACCGTCAATCTTAAAACCTCGATCATTAGAATGGAACACAACATCTAGGCCCACACACTCGATCAGACATGTGTTGTCATCTCACTAACCTCATGGAAATTAAATTTCCATCACTTGGGACAAGAAAGCCAATGGGGAGCAACTCAGATTAAATCCTGCAATCTCGTAACAATCAAACCTGCACATGCAACAAGATTAGTCATAAAAAAAGGGGGCCCTGGCTAGGCCAATGAGAGTTTACCCCTTGGAGATTAATGACTTAGACTTAAGTCATTAATGAGCATAATATTGAAACCCAACTTTGGAAATATTAAGATGCCCAATAGTAGGAAATGACCGAATAACCTTAGCGACAGGGCTGGTAAAGAACGCATAATAGTGGCTTGGAATACAACTTAAGTTACTGGAAAGTGGGAAAAACAAGTCAACACATAATTAAAATTCCCAAGGGTTTCAAATGGAGCAATTAAATAAAAGGCTATCCATGTAAAACCTTAAACCCTACTTATGATTGACATGTGATATGCTAACACCAAAGACACAAAGACCTCAAAATATCAAGGATTTTTGGGGCTCTATTAGTGTTAATGATCAAGGAAATAAGTTTGTTGCCCCTCCTAATCAAAACTTACAAATTTTTACTATTCCTATTCCTAAACATAATGTTTCATTTGTCAAAGCAAGTGAAACTACAAAGATTGATGTGATAAATGTTCATATGGATGAATCTGATAACAATGATACTATTCAATATGATCCTATAGACAATGATCCTATGGATGATCTGGTATAAGTGATAGACATCATTCCTTGTAAGGGTCAAACTAAAAATCCTCTTGAGATTACTTTCTCTTGACAAGATATACTTAAACGTGCACTTGATGGTCCTCTTTACATAGTCGACCACATCTATGATATGACCACTAATGGGATATTAATAGATCTCATCTGTGAAGAGAATGTGATCACCAAAGAATTCTTACTTTTGCATGAACTCTATCAAGATATATATAATAAACATAGAGAATGGATCAAGATGCACAATGGTTTCGCTTTCCCTACAATGGGATCAATCACCTTACCTTTAAATGTAGGACTGAAAACATTGGATATCTCATTCTCCATCATCCCATAGTTGGACCAATTTCGTGTGAATCTAGGTTGTCCATGGCTCTACTCCATGAATATCATCCCATTAGTTGTGCATAAATGCTCAAATTTTCCATTTGATAATTAAATTTTTAATATCTATCATAGTGGCTTTAACCCTTTGTATTCCCATGGAAACTTCTCCTTATATTTCTTTTGGCCTGAGCCTATACAACCTAGCAATCCACGAGAAGACTTCTTTTTTAAGTCCTACCAAAAGTTCAAGGCAAAGAAAATAGTAGAATTATCCCTCTGAAACATGCCTTCACCCACCACCAAGCCTACCATTCTTGATGAAACAATGATTTAACTTAAAGAAATGTTAAATAACCAAGACCAACCTAAGATAAAACCTTCACCCATTTCCTACAAAAGACAAAGAGACAATGAAAACAATCTTGTCATGCCTCCTAGAATAAAACAAATTTACAAAGTAAAAGAGAAAGTGATTGAACAACATCCCATGGTAACTTCCATTTCTCCCCTTAGGAAAGAAAATAACCTATGGTTGGTCAACCCACTCCTACACAAGGGTATGTGTAGGATCATGATGGGCCAAAAAGTGGTAATATTATGGGTATTTGTAGGGTATGTGGCTGACAACTTTTTTTTTACCCAAAATTGATGAAATGAAAAGGGTTTTTAGAGGAGATTCTTAGCTTTCAACCAATATAAATTATGCTTTAATTTGAATTTAATGAATAATTATTATTTATTTTCTATTAGAATTACGACTAAAGTCTTGATTGATAGGTTGATTGAAAAAAATCTATAACTTTCAAACAGTATCACATTTTTTGAATTCAAAACATGGGTCACATTCTATGCTTCACATAGTATAGGATTAAAAAAAGAAAAATTAAATTTCATGAAGTTTTGACCAAGTTAAGGTGGTCAGACATACGAGTTTTTATATTTTTTAAAAGTTGTAATAAAAAAATCATAATTAGTTATTTACTTGGAAAAAAATTACAAAAAAATATGCATCACATCCGAACATGAGTCCTTTACTTATATATAAAATCTTATAAAAAAATATTATCATTTTATTATGGTTAGGGTGGTCAGAAAGACACCTACTTCTTATTTTTTCCTTGGAATTTAAGTACTACTGCATTGAAATTTCAAATTTTCACCAAATAGATTTTATTTATTTATAAATAAACCTAGTAGTTTAGAAACTACATTCAATTTTCTATAGATTCCATTCTTACATATTTTTGAAATAATATACATAACTTATTCAAATTTTTACGTCAAGTTGCCTAACACTGATTTTTTTGAATTTTTTGCCACTTAAGGGCCTGTTTTTTCCATGATGATCCTGCACATACCCACAAACATAACTTGAAAATAGAACCAAAAGAAACAAAGGAGCTAGAGAGCATAGGAATAGATGTCATGCCCTTGCTCACAAGTTAAATGAAGAAATAAACAAAGAAAATCAAGATCCAAACTTGAATGAATCAATACACAATGAGTACACCCCTTTGCAACCAAAATAGGAGTTGAACACTTCTTTAGACATTATCATTAGACCTCTTGTTGTGATTAACTTAGATGATGATGATGAGATTGATAAAATTGATGAGGATGTGCATAATGAATTGAATACAATGTTTTCCTCTTCCATGAGCTTGCATTAAAACTCTCCTAGGAAGAGTGTTGATCCTAGTGATGGTCCTAGTTCGACACTTGCTATTGTCCCTTTGGCTAGTTGTTTTCCATTTGCATATGATGAACAAGAATAGGATGCAGATGACCTGCTAGATGATTGACTCACATTTTCCTTACTAGTTTCTTGCATTATTTCTTTATTTTTTCATTTTTCTTTGCACGTGATTGTAGGTGTGTATTGTGATCCCCTATGTTGTTCTATTTGATGTATCTCTCTCTCTTTGTGGAATTCCTCTATTTTTACCTACATTCTTCTCTATGTTTTATATCTTTTCATTTTTCTTGTGTTATCCTTTTGGGGATGATGCAAGGCATCGAGACATTCATGTCTCTTCCATGTTGACCCAAAAGCTTGTCTTTTATCTCATTAATTTGTCTTGTGTTTTCCTTTTGGGGATGATGCAAGGCGTCGAGACCTTTAGGTCTCTTCCATGTTGACTTGAAAGGATTTTTATTTGTTTTATCTCTCTTTGTGTCATTCTTCCCATTCTATGAGTATTTAGGGAATGATGACAGTTCTGAGCTCTCTTAAAAACACTATAGTAAGAACATGTACTGACCCCAGATCCATAAATCTTTTATGTGTTTGGAGTTTCATTTTTTGGGGGAAACCTCTCTCTTTTCTTTGCATGATGTAACTTTACTTAGAAACATATGACTTGGCATAGGGTTTTCCAAGTTAGCTCTCATATTTTCTTTATTTTTAGCATGGTGTTTAACAATTTCTTTAAAGTGGGGACATACATTAGCATTATTCTTTTGCATGTTTCATGGAGTAGTCTTCTTACTTCATGCGATGTAATTTTTGCTTTGTGGTGACATTAGGTGTGATGTCCCTCAAGAGAGTGATCTCTCTTAGCATATTACATTCCTCTTAGTGGCTTGATGTGACACACTATATCCCTTAAGTTGTGAATCTTTTATTCTTTGATTAGTCCTCTCTTGGATACATTAGGCATGATGTCCCATAAGTTAAATACCTTACATGAACTAAGAAATACTCCTTTAAACATTCTCTATTTTTGTATTTGCATTTTTAGTTATATGGCCACCTTGCATAACACACTTTGCATGCCTATGGAGCAATATTGTTTGTTCATGAGTTTCAAGCATATGAAGCTTTGCTTGCCTCATGAAGCTTGAAGTTCATTTTTGTGTGGTGCCTTATCAAAGTTATCATGAGGTATAGCTTTTGGTATGGTTTGAGCGGGAAGCCCAACCAAGGCATGACTTTCCCCATAGCCACTCATGTGTGTGTGTGAGCGCATACCATCCAAGTGCGTATGTGTCTCACCTCTTTGGATACTCACCCAGTAGACAGCTAGGAGTTACATTTTCTTAGAGTGAGCTTAATTTTTTTTAATACAAATAGTCTAGATCTTATCCACATCATGATGGACAAACAATTGAAGCTTGATCCTCCTCTTTCCTTTATGTTTTGTTTAATTTTACTTTATGTCTTTGGCAATGTATTCATGTGCCTTGTTGTTTCTCTTATATCATTTTCATGTGTGTTCTTTTGGGCCTATGTTGGTTTGTCATAGGATCTTGATCCTAGGGTATTAATCACCCCTCTTGATTTTTGCCATCTAATCTTACCAGAATCGGTGCATTTGAACCCCTCTTGATGTGAGTTTGTCTACTTTAGTGTGAGTTTAAAGTAGGTTCATCCTCACACTAAAGTGGGGGCTAAATGTAGTGTCAAAATTTTTTGTTGGTAACATTTTCACACTTGTTTGGGTCCTCCTTGTTGAATGAGCTTTTTGTTGCCTTGACTTAGTGTTGTAATGTGTTTAACACACTCGCATTAGGTCTTGGGCCCTTGTGAATTAAATAAACCTAATTGTACCTCATCTAAAGTGTTGTAAAATTTTGTAACACACTTTCACACTTTTCTAAGGTTGACATTAATAATTGGGCTTTCTTATGCTTTAATTAGCCTTATTTTAAATCCATAAGCCCCATTTAATGCATCTTTTCTAGGATAATCTGGACACAAATCAACATCCAATCATAATTCAAGTGCTTTTAGGTTATGTGGTCCGGATTTGGTGATTTGGGACTCATACACCACCTTGGGCATATGAATCCCACCTAGGGTTTTAGGTCTTGATCCTAATTTTACACCTTTCCAAACATTTTTGAATTTAGTACCATAAATTATGCCTAATGGGACTCATACACCACCTTGGGTGTATGTGTCCCATGTGTCCCAAACATAAAATTAATTCAAATTCTTGGTGGTATTTTATCCTCCTAGATTTGATGTCGGCTTGTAGTGTTGTAATTTCAAGAATTCTTGCATAATTAAGTATAAATACAAGGTTCTTTCACTCATTTTTTATCTTAACATCCTAAACATTCAAGTATTCATGCATTATATCAAATTGGAGTTTACAAGAGAATTCAAGAGCATTCAAGGGCTGGTTATCAAGTGTTTTAGAGCATTCTTCAAGCATCAATTATCATGTCAAAGTATTCATGCATCACATTTGTTTTTGAGTTGACATTTGGAGCTGACAATTGTGATGTAGGGTTTTATGATTCAAGCTAACATTTCATTCAAGATATATCCTATTCAAGCAAGATTCAATATCTACATTCATTTGAGCCACTTCATACATGTTTGCAACACACTTTATTGCTAGGGTTTGGTGAGTTGCAACATCACATCTTGTTCATTTAGCATTCTCCTTTCCTATTTCATTTTATTTCAAGGTTTAATTACCAAAATAGGGTTTGACCAAGGAAAACCCCTATCCACTAATAAAAAACACTTTTCCCTCTCTTTAGTGTGTGATTTGTAGGTTTAAGTTGAAGACACATTCAAGAGAAAGTTTGGAGAAAGTTGTCAAAGTTGTCAAAGTTATCACCTTGCATTGGAGATACTTGGATGACTTCTACAAGTTGCAAATCGGGGTTTCAGATCTGAAAATTAATTGGGAAGCACAAAACAGACCTTGAAGACTAGATTCATACCTTTAAGCTTCGAAAAACCCTAATTGGACTGATACGCCAATCCTAGCATATGAGTCCCATTTTAGGTCAATTTTCAAGTTTCTACATTTTTAGACACCCATTTGCCAGATTCTTATTTCTGCATAGAAACCCACATCTGGGACTAAATCAACCAGTCTAGTGTATGAGTCCCAACAAGCCTTAAAATCAAGATTTCCATCATTTTAGACCTCTATCTAGTCATCTTCAGATTTTTAGGTGCACACATTCCATCTTGCAGAGCTTTCTATTCTGAAAAACATACATTTTTAGGTCATTTAATTAAGGATTGCATCATATTATGTTTAAGAATTTTTATTTGCATTGCATTTATCTTTCCAAGACCTATCTTAGTGGTGAACCCCTCATTAGTTTACAATCAACCCCTAGGACAACCCTATTTCTTGATTTGTTTCCCCTCTCTCCATTGGATTGAGATCTCTAGGGTTATCCTTGTATGAGAGTGTTTGAGTTTTGGTACTCCATGTCCCAAACCCTAGTAGCAAAGCCAAAATTCTACCTTTCAGTTTGGATTGCTGAAAGGAATTTTTTAGGAGAATGGATTAAAGATGACACTTACAAAAATATGGATTAATGAAATCATTCATAATGATAATCCAGGTGAAAGTTGAAGTGAGGAGTGGAATGTTGGTGTTATTTTCACACATGATGTGAGATGGAAGTTAGATTACATGAAACTGTGAGATTGGAGGAGTAAGAGTAGTGGTAAAATAACAAGGTGGGAGGGACTTTAGGTGTGGAAGCAAGGTCTCAACATGGCATGTGAAGAAAATAGAGTGGGGTAATCTTGAATAATGAAATTTGGATGGTTTATGATAGAAGTGGAATTAGAAGAAGAGTGGTGTAATTTTTTCCACTTTGGTTTAGGATGAGGTTGAGACCTAGGTTGGGATGGAGAAGGAAGGCCATAATTTCTAGGATAAGGTCAATTGTAAGATCAAATGATAGGGATGGGTGAAAGAGCCACAAAAATATCATATCTAGATGGAGGTTGAGAAAATGGAATCTTATGAAACTTGAGATGTGTAAAAGGACTATCTCAATGAAAGTAGTATTATTGTGTAGTATAATCTATATAATAGTCATAAATTTGATCCATTCTTTGATAAGGTACACCTCTAGTTTTATGAATGGAATAGTCCATGATGAAGTTACTTTCAATGTAGAATACTTTAAACATAGAGTGAATTATAGCCCAATAACATAATTTTCATGAATGAATTAAAGACATTGGTGAAGGACAAAGGGAATGGCTTGGTACTCATATAACCAAATTTTTCCAAGAAAATATAATTTATTAGAGACAAGCATGTAATCAGAAAGAATACGATCAACCCTAGAGTGAGGTATAGCTCAATAGCATAATTTTCATGGATAAATTTAAGACATTGGTGAAGGACATAGGGAATGCCTTGGTTCTCATCTAACTAAAGTTGCTATTCACTTAGGGTTAGGGTTCAATTAGTATTCAATTTGGGTTAGGGATCAATTAGGGTTACAATTCAATAAGGGTTTAATTAAGGTCAGGGTCAGGGTTAAGATTATTCTTAAATTAGGGCTAGGATTGGAGTTAGGGTTCAATTAAGGTAAGGGTTATTGTTTATTTTAGGGTTAGGGTTCAATTAGAGTTCTCTAGGGTTTTGATACAATTAGGGTTAGGTTTCAATGATATCTAGGGTTATGATTACAATTCAATCAGTGTTAGAGTTAGGGTTATAATACAAGTTCAATCAGGTTAGGGTCAGGGCTTAATTAGTGTTAGAGTTAGGGTTGCAATAATAAAATTTTCCATAATGATATGGAAAAGCATTCAATTGGATTCATATGCACAAATAAGAATTGGTAATTAAGAATTCTCTAGAACTAAAGTTATGACAACAAATACAATCCTTAGCTTAATCATTTGTTCTTGTTACACAATTGTCCCACCTCATCAATAATTTCATTTCTAAATTTTTAAAACATAAATAATTTATAACTTTTTGTCATCAATAATTTCATTTCTAACTTTTTAAAACTTAACTATTTTATAATGTTTTGGCAGGAACTTCGCTGCCGTATAGCTCTTGTTTATAAAAGATACACTTAATTTATAAGAATTAAACCAATTTATTTAATATTTTAATATTCAAATATTTAATTATAATTATAATTCATTTAATTTATATTTAATAATATTTATAATAAAATGTATTAAATTATAAACAAATTATACTTAATTTAAACTCTAAAATACTTTTAAAAAATTATATAAATTAAATTTAAATTGTTTCTAAATAATATAAAACACGGTATTTTTTTTACTTTAAGTCAAATAAAACTATTTTAACGATTTTTAATTAATCCTTTATATTATAAAACTAATATTTTTAATTTCACAATTATTTTTTATTATTTTTTTGCTAAGTCAAAATAATTTATTAAAACACAATAATTAAATTAAATTACAAAAAAATTACTGTGTTTAATTATACCATGTTCTTATTAAATTTAATTTAGTAAGATGCCATTCTTTTTTAATTGTTTAAAACATGGTAAAAAAAAATTGTAAGTCAAAAAATAATTATTGCATTGCAGCTGTCTACAAATATTTACCAAAAGCATATCCACAGTACTTTGATTGTAGAGTGAAGAGTGCCAAACTTGGAGGTGATGGGATAGTTGCAGCAAGATGACAAGACTTGTAGAGGGAAGGAAGTATGGAAACGTTAGTAGAGACAAGCGCGAGCACAACAGGTACAAACCGTAGCAGAGGCTTGCAGGGTTTGCACAGGTGCAGCCATGGGATGGCCATCGATGCCCAGGTGAAAATTGTCACCTGCATAGAAAGTGTCGACTTGCCCACATCTCCTAGGTCATTATGTGAACTTGAGTTACTAGGTATATCAAATCGAGTATGCCATATTGGAGTCAAGATTCTTTCGTACTGTGCTATATTCGTTATTTCTTACATTAAATTTATGGGTAGTTGCATAGCAACTGACAAAACTCTACCATTTAAAGCCATACATAAATGAAAATGTGGGCCCACTTCTAATTGCAAAAGGAAAGGAAATGACTCGATCGTTTATTTTTAGTGCAAGATTATGGGGCTTGTTCACATCACAGTCTATTCCTCCACTACTGCAAGCGCAGTTGACGCTGTAGTCAAGATTATTTCATACTGTGCTATTATTTTTATTTGTCATTTATAAAATTAAATTTTTGTGTGAATGCGTAGCTACTGATAAAAATGTATAGCCTAAAGCTATACATAAACTCTTTTGGCTTTGCTGCCGAATGCACATGGTCTTTTTCATATTCAACGGTCTTCCATTTTCGTTATCATCGTCGGGGAGAGGGTTCAATAGTGGTGCACCCTAACTTTATTGATCAACATAGCAATGAACATGCAACACTGACATTAAAAAATTATATCTCTGAGTGGCTAGGACGAGGACAATTCAAATATTTTGTTTCACCTACATAGACCAAGAAAAAAGGTTTCATCAACATGTTTTTTGTTGAGGGGTCATAATAGAGCCCAAAAAAAGTTAGACCAATAGTGGTGTATTAAGTCATGTTTTTTAGTGTGTCAATGTGGCATCGTATGATTTGTTGTTTTTTGAATGTAATGGACATATTTTGTTCAACTATTGGGTCCTCTCTTACAACTACTAGTTCCATGCTTTTAAAATATTGGACTTTGAATGTACATGTACTATGACAACTATTGGTACTTGCACCATTGTTGGGCCTTCTCCCCTACTAAAGTTAATAGCAAATGTGCATCGTCCATGGCTCATTTATGATTGAGAAAGGGAATAAAATGACTCATCGGTGGTCACATCATTGTTTATTTTTAGTGCAAGATGCATGTGACTTGTTTGCATTTTCCACAGATCTGGAATATTATTATTCATAGTCTATTCTCTTATCAAATTATTGTGCAACACTATGAAAATTGCACTACTCGGTAGGAATTTAATGAAAAGTTTTGTAGAAGCCAAAATGGGGAATCTCAACAAGCCAAAACATAAATAAATTAAAATAAGAATGAAATTAAAATAACTAAAATTAGCATAATTATTAATTAAATTATAATAATAATTTTATTATTATTAATTAATTAAGATTAGGATTAAAATTAAGAATAAGATGAAAATTATGATGAAAACTATTCAAAAATTAAAATATTACTATTCAAAATTATTTAATTATGATTAATTCATAGAATTTTTACTCTTTACTAAATAATCATTTGCTCTTAATATTTAACAATTATTGATTTGAATAAAGAGATTTTGTTGCAATTGTGTTTATATGAATCAAAACTAATAATTTAATATAATATATTTTAATTATTAATATATATATAGGAAAATAAACAACTTGTAATAAATAATTATTTTAATATATAGCAATTTTATATTAATAATAATAATAATAAAAGAAGCATTGCTTATGTGTGATTACTATTTGCTAGGTTTTACGTGTTAGTGGAGAATAACCTTATTCTCCCTACTCATATTACTGTTAGGAAATATTACATTCAAACCTAGAATCTTAAACCATTTCCTACATAAACTATGAGAGATTAGCATGCATACAAGTTTTCCAAATGCATAGATCAAATAGACAAGCCACAAGATAACACAAGATTTACCCTAGGAAAACCCTTAAGAGGGGAAAAACCCAGCCTCCAAAAGTATCCATACTGCATCATATTAATTAGTCACAAGCAAATACAAGAGTTATAATGAATACCTTTAAAGTATCTAGCCCTCCAATGCACTTTCATGTGTCCAAGCATGAATCCACACATCCCATGCCATGCTTCTCAAATGCACTCTTCAAGAAGAATCAATAATCACAACCAACCTGCTCAGCCCGCCACCTAAACCACTACATTGTGTTTGCTTTTATAGACACAAGCTCACACAAATACGACTAGTGGTAAGGTAAAACCATGTACCACAAAACCATGTGCATACAAAACCAATAACCCCTTATTTCTAATATTGGGTACTAAGCTATTACATTATTTATTTCCCCAATATTAAAATAATAATACAACATTACAATACAACATCACATGAGTCCCAAATAATTACCTAGTGTGATTATCCACACCACCAAGGTGCATCACAACTAAATAATTATTTAATTACAATAATAGAATAAAACATTTTATGCAATGGTGTACAACACCATATCCCAACATTCTCCCACTTGTTGTATACATTGCATAGGGGATCAATGCATGATATACATCATCATAGCCATCCACGAAACCACATGAATCTATAGCATGCTCTCGTGCTCCAACAAGATACCTATAATAAGAACAAAGTGGCCACCATCTCAAGCAAGAACTCCTCTCATCCTCCAACGTACCACCTATGGAGGAAAAGGAACATGCCAAGGTGAAGATGCACCAATCCATGAACACAAGCATCAAATCCAAGTGATAACAAATGCTCTACCAAGTTACTGAGATGAAGAAAAAACCCACATGATCAGAAATAGTGTCCACAACACATGCTAATACATCCAACCATCCATACCTCCAATGTATCAATACATTAGTGAACTCATGCCAAAAACATATGCAACCTGTAAACTACAACCAATCCCTTTATATAAAACCTGTCAATGAAATACATACATATCTAGGTACTCCCACTATTTAGGTAATGTCAAAGCATATCAAGTCTACCAATCCACACTATACATCAAGGTGTGATAAGTCAATCAAAACATGAAGTACCAAGAACAATAACAATGATCCACACATGCAACCCAAGAGCTACATAATCTCTCACAACATGTTGCCACCATCCTCCCAAAACATGAACATCCAAGAAGGAACCATGAAGAAGAGAAACCTATAAACCAAAATGTCCTTCTAGCAACACCTCAAAAGTGTATTGTTGTGTCAAGTATGATCTCCTAAACAACACCAAATGAAAAGATTTAACAACATCCATAGCACCCAATCTCATAGATCAAGTACAACATATAAATCAATGTAACAATGCCAACATGGATGTAATCCTCTCAAAACAAGAAAATCAAACTCATAGGTAACCATCCCCATAACTAGAAATCAACCCATAAACCATCTCCTAACAATCCTCATTAAAGAATGATACCATAAGCTCAAAAGCACAAGGATATAACCATGCTATAACATCCCTCAAATGAGTATCCAAACCATCATGAATCAACTCAATCCCATGAGAAATCAAAGCATGAAACATAACACATTTGAAAGATATAATGGGAAAATACCTCTCAAATAATCAACTACCCAGTAGACCAAGAGTGGGGAATGAGAATGCTCCTCCATGATAGCCAAGTCATCATGACTCACTCCAAGAACAATCTCCTCTATCGGTCCATCATAAATTCATGTTGATATCTAGGTGAAGGTTCCCTCGGTCTTCCTGCTAAAAACTCCAAAGAGTAACCATCTCAAGCAAATGTCTCTAATCACAAGAGAACTCCAACCATCACCTACATCTCTGAGTATCCACGAGCACTTGTAACCAATCAATCCATGCCAAAATCCAAATGCAACATAGAAAATGATGATTGTACTCAATACAAAGAGAATCATACATGATCAATGTCAAAGCTCCAACCACAGAATCATATGATCTAACCATCTCCTCCTAGGAGATCTCATGCATCATAACATACATCCTGGTCTCAAGAGAACATGCAATATGTCAAATTCTAATCTAGAATCAAGAGTGTACCATGCCATCATAACAAACACTCTAAACCAAGAAAACATATCCCCAATCACATGAAAATATCCATACCAATGATGCATCCACGTCACTACCAACAACTCCCACTGAACCATGATACGAGCTACACATGGCATCATGAAAACCATCCTCTCCATGAAGATCATCTAGGTCTACACACAATCAACTGCAATGTCAGTAACATAACAAGTAAACCAAGATCTCCAAGCCAAAAAGATACATACAACCACCATCAAAGCATCACAAAACAAAACAACACCGCCAAGTCATCACTGTCAAAAGCTCCCACTGAAAGTGTATAACCAATGAATGTAACAAGCTATCATAACATCATGATCAAGCCACATGCTACAAGTCCCATGAACCAACTAATCAAATACTCAAATCATCCATCCTCTCAATCCTGAAACAACATACCAATGCATAAATGACCACATACAAGGCCAACTAATGAAATTTGCAACATCAATGAATCAAACCTGGTGCATATAGACAATCCACATTTGAGTCATCTCACTATAATTGAATGGGTGATCAATCCATACAACTGCATAACTCATAGATCCAACTGCTAAAACATGCAAACTCATCATCACATTAGTAACTACAAATCAAGATATCAAAGAAGATAACCATGTAGACATCAAGACTCAAACACCAAATCAACCTCTGATCTGATTTGCCAACCATGTCCACAAAAGAGTAATCATAGTCAAGGAACCAAATAAGCATCAAGAAGATAATACCAATCTCCTAACATAAAACCATATCACCACCAAACACCAATACATGATCATGTCATGCCAAAGAATCAAATGTACCTGCATATCCATGACACCATAACCATAGCCATCGATGTACTTGCACTCAACTATCACCCATATGAGACTCCAAGTCTCAAACCATGTCCAACCATGTCCTCAAAACTGAAGACAACTTGTGTACCTATCACTATCAAAGTCCTAACTTTGAAAAACCACCTGTAAACCTGTACTCAGAAGCACCAATCTAATAATTAGCTATAGCATCATAAATAACATATAAAAACTTGTACTCCTTCAAGGTTTCACCTCTTGACTCATCTGGATGCTCACACATTCACACCCCGAATCTCAGGAACCTACAAGTGATCAAACAAGTACCAAACATTCCCTGCACTACAAACTGATAAATAATCTGAACCAATATGTAGTACACTACAAATGCTCTCCAACACCTTTGTGAAATCAAAAATCTGATTTTGTATGCAAAAGTTATAACCAAAAAGCATAAAAAAGAACATCTAACTTCCAAGCTCAAAAAACATACAAATATGACAAAATCAGAAAATCAAACCTGTACCATAGTGTAGTGCTCAAAACCAGCTTACTTTGTAGGTGAAAGTTATGCCTCTTGAAGTAAAAATACTCCAATTAAACTATATGTGCACCCTTCATGTGGACCCCACTCTAAATAAAAACAAATATTATTTTTCCTTAAAAAAAGGTGGCGAATTTTCTCTTAGTATTTTATGAAGGGGGTGGTAGATTTAATATTTTAAGTTTAAAACTTTAGGTGAGGGTGCCATTTAAAAAGCACTTAATTTAAATCTTCAAAACTTTAAAGAGGTCGGCATATTATTCAAGGTTTAAACTTTATGTAAAATTCAACAAGATTTTCATATTCTTTGATGGCGGCGGAGCACAAAGGGTACAAGCGGAGCACATAGGCAAAGGGTATTGCTGACGCAAGTTGGATACGGGTCTGGGGACCCCGTACTCCCTTTCTTTAACATTTTTTTTTTCAAGATTTTTCAATGCGTTTTTTCTAACTTTTTTCATTTATTTTTGCAGGGATTTTTTTTTTTTTAATCCGACAACAAATATTTTTTCCAAAAATTTTTCAGATAGGATTTTTAATATTATATTTTTCTGCACACGCAAAATGGATCTTCTCCAAAAAAAAATTTCCTTTTTTTAAATTTTTTTAAAATAAGTCAAATTTTATATCAAAATTCGTCTCTCGGCCAACCTGAATCCAACCATGGGGTTCATTTTGTTCTAGGAGGTCATATGTGAAATTTCCCCCACAAACCTTCACATGCAAACTCAAACCAAGAAACCCTTTTTCACCTAACATTGGAAAATTTCAGATCTGCAATAAACCCAAGAAATCTTAACAACCCAAAAGTGCAAATTTGCATAATAATACCTGCAACATGTGTTCCATACCTTGTAATTCCTTAGGACCCACATGCATGTCCACGACTTCAACTTTGCAAAAACTCTTAAACCAGGGTTATAACAAAAAAATCTTCAACCATGAAAGCTCTGATACCACTTGTTAGGAAATATTGCATTCAAACCCAAAATCTTAAACCATTTCCTACATAACCCATGAGAGATTAACATGCATACAAGTTTTTCAAATGCATAGATCAAATAGACAAGCCACAAGATAACACAAGAATTACCCTGGGAAAACTCTTAAGAGGGAAAAAAACCCAGCCTCCAAAATCATCCATACTCCATCATATTAATCAACCATAAGCAAATACAAGAGTTACAATGAATACCTTTGAAGTATCTAGGCCCGCAAAGCATTTTCATGTGTCCAAGCATGAATCCACACATCCCATGCCATGCTTCACAAATGCACTCTTCAGGAAGACTTAATAATCACAACCAACCTGCTCAGCCTGCCACCTAAACTACTACATTGTGTTTGCTTTCATAGATAGAAGCTCACACAAATACAACTAGTGGGAAGGTAAAATCATGTACCACAAAATCATGTGCATACAAAACCACTAACCCTTTATTTCTAATATTGGGTACTAAGTTGTTACATTATTTAATTCCCCAATATTAAAATAATAATACAACGTTACAATACAACATCATGTGAGTCCCAAATAATTACCTAGTTCGATTATCCACACCACCAAGGTGCATCACAACGAAATAATTATTTAATTACAATAATAGGATAAAAAAAATTTATGCAATGGTGCACAACACCATATCCCAATAATTACCTTATCTTCAAGATTTGGCAAGTGGGTGCAGTAGATTGAGTATTAAAATTCTCCCATTATTTGTCATTATTGTGGAAAAGTAGGTCATGCCTCCTTTACTTGCCTAAGGAGAAAGAAGCAACACTTTGTTTGGAAGAAAAAAGAGAAGATGTCTACAGTTACAAAAGATCACACTATGCTCTTTCAAAAGCCTGATAATATTTTTGTTGTTGCGGAAGATCACACCTCGCTCCTTCAAAAACCTCAGGTTGAAGATACTAATAATCCTCCAATTGATACTCCTGGTTTGTTTGGTCCCATGAGTGGTTCTATTTCTTATCCTTGCAATAAAAAGATGAAAAGATCTATGGAGAAGAACCCTTCTATAATGGTTTAGTAAAAATCTTTGGAACAATTTTTTAAACCACCTTGAGCTGGGTGTGCTGATTTTCTACTCCATTTTGATGGAGCTGGAGTGATTCTGTTTGGTTGCTATTCTGTGTTGTCTTGTTGTTCTTTGCTAGTTTTGTTGTTTTGCAGAGCTGAACGATCTATCTTTCAATTTGTAAAAGGGTTTAGGGCCCTTTCTACAACCCTACTTATCCAATCAAAAACATTGCTTATGTAATATCTAACTTTTAGTTATTTTTAGTATATTGTATTTTATTTTATTTATAAAATTTATTTAATATATAATAATTAGTAATATAATATTTATTAAATATATAATATATTTAAAATTTACTAATTAAAATTAGGTTTATAGTTATGAATAGTGTTATGATCATAGTTAGGGTTACAGATAGGTGTAGGATTAGGATAATGGTTTAAAATTTATTGTTTGGGTTAGAATTAGGGTTAGGTATAGGGTTTAGGGATAGAATTAGAGATAGGGTGTGAGTTAGGACTAGGGTTAGATTATGCAAGTAACTACTTTTCAATACTAAAACACTATAATGAGCAAAACTTACATTTATACTTATTCACATTAATAAAACTTACATTTATTTTTTTCAAATCTAATAAACAATCATTACAATACTATAATACTAGCCACTAAGTGGCACTTGTTCATATATTCTATTATTATTGTCTAAGGGTGAAAAATAAATATTTAGTACTTGTTTATTTTTTTAAATAATATTTTAATTGAATTTTGAATTATCTTTGAGTAATCTTAATTCAATTTTTAATGTTTAATATTTCTAATTTAAGTTAAGATTATTTTTATGTTTTTCAATTTTTAAATTATTTTTAAATTTAAATATATATGAATATATATATTTTTTCTAAAACATAAAATTTAAAGTTATGAATAGATCATGTAGAAGTTAATGGTTATGAACTTCAAGATTAGAGTCATATAGAAGTTTAGGGCTATGGACTTTAGATTAAGGTCATACAAAGGTAATGACTTGAACTATAGGATTATGATCATAAATCTAATTAGTTCCACAAAGATAAATTTCACCCCATACAAATAGTAACTCATGTTTAATTATTTTAGTGTAAATCTATTAAGATTTATAAATAAGTTGCATTTTTAGGATATATAAGCATACTATTTTTATATAAGAATGTATTTATTTATTTCTTTTAATTAGTAGTTTTACTTTTAGGTTTTATAATAAGGTTTAACTTTTTTTTCTTTTATAATTTAATTTTCTTAATTAAGATATATATATATATATATTTATATATATTTATATATATTTATATATATTTATATAGGGGTATCTTAGTGATCCAACCCAACCCAACCCAATGGCTCAACAGTCGATACCTTGGGTATCTGGGGCGAGATAGAGTGAGGCTAGTCCCCTATGAGTGAGATCCCCACCCGTGCGCAAGAATTCCCAGGTCTTTTAACCTCGGGAGCAAAGTTGAACCCCTTATTTTATATATAATTATTACATATTGTCTTTAGCACTAAGGATTTTATATAATAATTTTATTTTATTCTTATATCCCTAGAATACAAGGATATATAATTAATAGTATTTTATATTAATTTTGAAAATAATTATTATAATTCTTAGGATATTATGTATTATAATTAGAAATAATATTTTACTATATAATATCTTAATTATAAGGATAAATTAATACTATACTATGGTTTTTTCATCATTATTTTCTTTAGTGCATTTTTTCTAATTTGCTTGAATAGTTTTTATATAGTATCATATAATTTCCTCATTATAAGGATAAATTAATACTATATTTTGGTACTATCATCATTATTTTCCTTAGTACTATTTTCATCATAATAAGGTTAAATAGTTATTTATACATAAGAATATTTATAGTTCTATAATCATTAATTAGTACTATTGTTATTATAATAAGGTTATTGAATTATAGCAGTTATTATATCTTAATATTTGTTCTATTAAGTACACTAGATTAATTTAAAGTATTTCAGTTCTTAGGTATTAAATAGTTTATCATTAATATGTTGCTTTATTATAATTTCTTTAGTATTACATTATCCTTATTATACTATTTAAGAATATTATAGTACTATAAATAATAATTTATGTCTAGTTGGACTTTTAAATGAAATCAAATAAAAAAGATAATTTTCAATTTTTTAATACCCAAAATAAGCTTTCCAATGAAAATAATTTTAAATATATTTAACTTAATTTAACTTTTAACTTATATTTATTTTCTATTTTATAGTGAAGATAGTATTTTCAACAATCGTAAAGGTCTCTATTTCACACACATGGAAAAATAGTAAAATAGATATTTTCTAAAAAAATATATGAACAATAGGTATTTATGTTCTTGTTTCAACAAAAAAATAAGAAGTTTTTCTGCATGCATACAAAAAAAATTATGCATTACAAAAGTAAACTATGTCTAAATTATAGTTTTTGATAAGATAAGTAGGGTTAGGGCCCTAATTTTGTACAAAATAGAACAAAAAAGTTGTAGAAATCAAAAAAATAGATTGAAGAAACAACAACCAATCAAGAACAACATAAAAGAAACAACCACCACAATAGCAAAGAGACTACAGATCCACAAAAGATAGCTCACAGGATTAACATACCACTTATCCAAATAAACCAAAACCACAAACTATAAACCAGAGTCTTAATATGAAGTAGAGTACTACTAATAGCTAAACTAACTTACATATAGACCCAGTCAAGATCATAACCAATATAACTATAGGCCATAGAAAAAAATTAACTAATGTTAGATAAACATGTCTAGAGCCATAACATAAAGACACAAATTAGGAATCTATAATAAGACTCCAATTCTCTTTGAGTTCTTCCACTGTATCAAATCATCTGTCCTTGTGCTCCCTGTTCTTGAACTTATCATCAACATTCCTTTGCCCCTTTCTCTTCTAATATTTATATATTTTTTCTTGACTTGAAATAGTTCCCATCACTGCTCTCTTCATTATTCCATCCACCACCATGCAAATGTTCTTTATGTCACCTTCCATGGTCTAGAAACTCTTGGAACTATCTGCTTCTTTAAATTGTCTTTCCATTTGTTCCATCCAGACACTGAGAGCTTCAATTTTGGTATTTAAGTTTTTGTAATACCCTTCCTTGGGAATTCCTTGAATTTTCGGATGCTAAATAGGAGTTTTATGCTCTTCCATACAATAGGGTTTTCATTATTATCCTCCACCATGTTTTCTTCTTCAGACTCTTTTCCTTCACCATCCTCATTGTCCTCTTCTAGGTCATTGCTATCCTCCTTATGTTCTTGACTCTCCTCCTCCTTCTCTTCATAGTCAAAAATATACTCTTCCTTTGAAATTTGAGTTTTTGTTAGACTGTCAAGAACATACTCCTCTTTAAAAGAGTTGAGACTCTCCCCCATTGCAACCTTTTTTCCTTTTTTGTTGACCTATTTCCCTTTGGATGCTACCTTTTTCAAATGTACCGACCTTCTACCTCCAGAAGGGGTTGAACCATAGACGAGACTAGTGTCTTTATCATAAAAAATGGTTATAGTAGGATTTTTTGTTTTGTTTCCATAGGTTCCACCTTCCAATGTTTTATCAAACTAGGGGAGAGGGGAGAGGAATTTATTTTTTTTAGGTAATTTTTAAGAGATCCTTTGGGGGAGGTTCAACAATTGGAGAAGGGTTTTTATTGTTTTTTGACTTAGACACTTTCCAAAGAGAATGAGGCTTGCTATCAATTAACTCAATACAAACAAATATTTTAGGGATCTAGGTAACCTCAAGGAGATTAAAAATAGGGTTAATTTGCAGATAAGAAGCTAAGGCATATTTATAGATAGCCCTAATGAGCCATTGGTGTAAGGGGGGATTATCTTCATTCTTCATAATTTTCTAAAGAGAGGAGAATATGAAGAAGGGAAGGTTAATCTTTTCCAAATGGTAGACATGGTTTAAGATAGGGAAATGATAACTGTGAACAGACATAAACCGCCCTTCGAGAGTAAAGTATTTCATAATAAACAGACATACATTGTGATAAGGAATTGATAGCTTCAATCTAGAGTACACATTCTAGAATCTTTTAGGTTTCTCCTTAGCCTCAAAGAATTTGTCAATGAAATCCTAATAATTTCCAATGCTTTTCTTAACAATATTTCTACATTCATACCACAGGCTCGTGGCTTGAGCTATAAACTTAGCCGTTAAAGTAAAATGTAACTCATCAATTTTGAATTCACCATCACTCCATGCATTAGCAAACTTATAGCTAAGGGTTTCATTAAATCCCTCCATGGATTCAAAAAAGGGGGTGAATCTCACCTTATCAAACAAACCCCACAACTCTTCATTTTTCTTTAGGGACACACAGTTCCCTAGTTGAGTCTTCTTCCTAGGGCCCTCCATAGTATCTTCTCCAATCAAATAGTCTTTGTGAAGCCTAAATTATAGTTAATCTCACTTCAAAAAGTTAATAAAAAATGCAACAAAAAAATAATAAAAAATATTTGTGCACTAGATATTAGTGTTATAAATATATATTTAATTTTTTTTATAATTTTTTATTATTAAAAATAAATTATACTTTGTAGAAGTAATGCCACTTTTTAAAAATATTGTTAACTATAAAAAATAGGGAATTAAAATTTACGTAGAAAAACTCACAAATTATTTATTAACATTAAAAGATACATTTATTATCTAAAAACAAAATCTTAAAAATCACTAGTTCACATCATCTACAAATTCTTAAAGGTTTAGTTTCTATAGGTGTTGAAAAGTAAAAATTTGGTTAAAAATGTTTGTTTCAATGTGCCACTTTTTCCAAGAAGTGGGACACACTATTATGGGATCACCCACCTCTAGTAAGTTGATGAATGAATAGATGGAAGTTACTTCTCAAAGAATTCATTATAGACATCATAAATAAATATGGAAAATTTACTATAGTGGTTGATTTTTTATCCAAGATATATCTAGAAGATGAAGAAAATAAATTGGTCAAAGATTAAAATTCAAATGAGCAACTATTTTCCATATGCATGCATATACCCTGGTTTATAAATATAACAAATTAATTAGCTATAGGAGCATTCCCACCATACTTCTCTACAAAAATAGAGGAGGATACTAGTTAGAGAAATCATAGATTTTTAACTGCACTTAATGGTTTTTATTCAAATATAGACTTGATTTGGTTTCGTGCATGTTTGTAAGACCTAATGAAACCTACAAAATGTTGCAAGCCTGTCATGATGATATTGTAAAATAACATTATTTCATGAAAAAAACTTCCCATAAAATATTAGGCACTAGATATTACTAGCCCTCCACACATAAGGATGTTAAAATATATGCCCAAAAGTGTGATGGATGCTAAAGAAATGGAAGGCCAATAGTGTTTGGAAAAATTTCCCTCCAACCTTAGGTAGTCCTAGAGCCCTTTAAAAAATGGGGATTAGATTTTATAGAGTCTATCAAGATCCACTATCTTAAGAAAAATAATACATTCTTCTATGTACCAATTATCTCACAAAATGGGCAAAGGGAAAGCATTCAAGACAACCAAGGAAGAGAAAGTTAAAAATTTTCTCTATATAACATAATATTTTTCAAATTTGCAGCACCGAGATCTATTGCAACAGATCAAAGACCTCAATTCATGTCAAAAAATTTAAACTTCAATGTCCTTTCCTAAGTGATCCATAAAATATCATCGCCATATCATCCTCAAGAAAATATCTAGGTGGAGGTAAGTAATTGGGAGTTAGAAAATATTCTCACTAAAATAGTTTTAGTGGGTAGGAAATATTGGGTTAGGAAACTACATGAAATTGTCTAGGTATATGTGAGCCATTTAAAATCATAACCATATCATCCTCGATCAAATAGTTAGGTGGAGGTAACTCTATTTTAGTGGGTAGGAAATATTGGGTTAGGAAACTACATGAAATTGTCTAGGTATATGTGAGCCATTTAAAATCATAACCATATCATCCTCGATCAAATAGTTAGGTGGAGGTAACTAATTAGGAGTTAGAAAATTTTCTCACTAAAATAGTTTCAATGGGTAGGAAATATTAGGTCAAGAAACTACATGAAGTTGTCTAGCCATACGATACTACTTGGAAATTAACTACAGATTTCAAACCATATGAATTAGTCTTTGGAAAGAAACCCATCATGCTTATTGAATTTAAATTTCAAATACTAAGGAAAACCATGGATGCGGGTTTAAATTTAAACAGATTTAAGAAAGAATGAGTATTGTAAATGAATGAGCTAGATGAGATTTGGCTGGAGAATATACAACAAAGTGAATTAATACAACAATAGAGATAAGTATGGCATGATTGTCATATCAAAGAAAAAAATGCGTAATGGAGACTAGACACTATTATTTCACTCTAGATACAAAGAACTTAAAGGAAAACTTTGAAGAAACTGGTTGAGACCTTATGAAGTGAAAAAATATTTGATAATGGAGTTTTAGGTTTGAAGCCAATAGATGGTGATGCAAGAACACTTTTACTAAATATTCATAGATTATGTTTGTAATAAAAACCAATAAATGAGGAAGAATTCATCTAGATTATTGATGAATAAGTTTTTGATTAGGAAAAGCGGGTTTTGAAGGGGCCCTCTGAAACCCTTTACAATAGAGATAAGCTATAAAAAAAGACTAAAGAAATAACACCCGCAACCCACACAAAACAAAAAGCTGAAAAAGGATAAAATTAGAGAACTCGTTAGCAACCCAACAACAAAAACATAAGCAACAAGATTGAACAGTAAAAAACAACAGAAAAACTACAACATTTTATCAAGAACATTGGTCGAGGCCACATTATCAACAATGACCCCCTCACGCATCTCAACTACATCCTTCAAATCCTCACACGAAATAGCAACCCTTTTCTTAGTCTTGCTCCTCGTTCTCAAGCATAGACCAACATCCAAATACTTCTCCACATCAGGGCCAACATCCTCAATCTTCTCCTTTACATTCATGTGATTAAATTCCTCAATGGCCTTCTCATGTTCACCCATATCCAAAGACTTTCCAGTCCACTTTATAGCTCTCTCATTTAAAATGGAGAGACCCTTAGCACTAGATTTCAAGGACTTGTTGCTAATAATAACAATAGTCTACAAATCGTCACTAATCTTGCTAATTCTTCCCTCCATGTTTACAAACCTCTCCTCAATAATCTTTTGGACAACCATTTCTAGGGAGGTTATACTATCCTCATGACTTTTACCATGTGTTCTATTTGCTACTAGGGAGGCCTTAGCAATTTAATAAGCATGCTTTGTATGATGGGAGAAGAAATACTTATGAGATAAACAAATATGGGATATCTTATACCTTAACACCATTGATAGAAGATGATAAAGGAAAAACTAAGCAAGCTAATGTAATGATGGTTGGTAGGAAAGAGTTTATAAAAGTAGAAGGAAAAGAGGATAGATACTTTGCAGCCACTCCCAGACTTGGATATGTGAAGAAAAAATACATGAAGAATCTAATTTTGGAGGGAAATGATATTGAGTTGGTGTCAAAATCTGATTTTTGAAGATCAAAGATGAATTGGTTCTTGGGATTCAAGATTGGCTTAAGGGGTATGTTGATGTGATGATAGAAGGAGTGTTTTGTTCATTGCTTTCAAAAGAGGATAGTGGTCATTTAGTTTCTATCAAAGTAGAGGTTAGTGATCCTAATAAAGCAATAGTCATAGGGACAAAATACTAGATGGATCATGAGATGGAAAGGAAGAGTGAAGAGATCAAAGATAAGTTGCAAGGGAAAAAGAGCAAGTTCAAGCACACAATGAGAGTGAAGAAGAAGGAAGCTCATTGCAAGAAAGGGAGAGACATGGTAGTAGGTAAAGAGGCTAATTTGACAATATTTTTAGATAAGGGAGGAACCACATATCATTCATCAAGTGAAGAGTAGCATTCTCATGTGGAGAATCGGTCAAAGCCAAAATACAATGCTTATTTTCAGTATCTAAGTCAGCGGAAGGGATTAATAGATGGATAAATCACTTTGAGGATAGAGAATGGCATAAACAAGTAGGATTCTAATGTGGCAGCACTATCCTCAAGGGGACTTGAGTTCCTTTTTCCTGGTGAGTATGGTGCAGGGCACCATAGCTCTTAAATGATTGAAAATGTTAGGTATTTGTTTAGTTTTTTTCTTATTTGATTGTAATAAGGTCTATAAGACCATTTAATATGTTATTAGGTTGTTTTTAAGTTGTCTTAGGTGGGTTGGAGTCAATTTTGTAAAGGTGGTGAAAGTTGCAAAAGTTGTCAAAGCAACTTTGCATTTTTTGCATTTTTGATGTAATAAGGAAGTTGAATGGTTGTACCTTCAAAAGGAAGTTGTTTTCAATTAGGAAATCCTTGTAATGTATTTAAAATAATTTATTTACATTGGTGGAAGGTTCAACAGTTGTAAATTTGAATTTTGAATAATGAAAGTGCCTTGTTTCTACTTTTTACATAGAAAATTGTTGCTACAACATTTGGTACGACTTGGTATGGCCTGGAGGTGATCTTTTATGCATTGAAACTGATGAAGGGTTGAGTTAGATTCATTTTAGTTTTTTTCTCATAAGATTTCATCAAGTTTTGAGGATTTTATAGTAGTTTTTTCTAAAACTAGTTTTGAAAACTTAGGTTTTGGGGTTTCGAGGGAAAAATAATGGAAATCTCACCATTCCACTGATGAAAATCTTTGAGAATCAGCTAAATAGGGTTAGATAGGCTATATTTTTATTTCATGGTGTTGGTAGGAGTAGGGGAGGAGGTTTGATGAAGATTAGGTGATGCCCTAGGTGCAATATCCTCTTGTTTTGGGCATAAAAGGTTGCATAAGAGTAGGGTTTATAGAAAAGGTGTTTGGAATCCATTCTAGGTGATGTGAATTGTTTTTGTAGACATAATTTGACATTTTGGAAGCCTTGGTATGAAGATTGGAGACCTAGGTTTTGAAATCCTTGTTGACACCCTTTCAAACAGGCCTATTAGGCAAATTATGAAGCGTAGCAACAAAATTTTGAGGGTCATGTTCCAAAACAACCCTATCTAAAATTTTGATATGTTTTGAACCTCCAAAAAGGGTATCTCGAACAGTCTTTATAATGTGGGTTTGAGTTGTTTATTGAAAGATATGCTAGAAAAGAAGTGATTGTTGCCCTACTAGGAAAGTAGTAGATTTGTGAAGGAGATCAGTTTGTTTAAAGTGTAGTACTTTGGTAAAGAGTTGATTGGTTGAATTTTGGATTTGATACCTTGGTCTACATTACCTAACTCATGTTGTACTATAGGACTCGTATGCTTTATGATATTCTAGGTTAGAGATCTAATAGATTGTAGAGTCTTGACCTCAACACTCTCCTTCACAATGGAAGGGATAGCCACATGCTCATAAGACATTTTGGTGAGTGATCATCTCACTAGCCATTGAGGATCAATACATGCACCTAGTCTATCTTGTGCTGAACCACCACATCTACCCTGGAAGTCCTGCATATCAAAATAGTTGGGGATTTTGTTGAGGAAAAACTTGTAGTAGAGTTTCCTCAAGAAATATTGCAGGAATTTGTTATTGTTGCATGGAGGATGGTCAAAAACCATCCACCACCTCTACCAAAAATGACCCGTTATCCCTTGGTGGTTGCACCAATGGATAGGAAACCTCTTTCTTATAGGGTGAAGAGGTTGATTTGTATGTGGGTTAGTGAAAAGTGAACACAAGTCAATTTTTATAATTTTTTCATTTTTGACTTGTGTGTAGGATAGTTTATCTGCATAAGAATCTCAGTTCTCTTGTCTCTTATCTACCAAACCACTTAATTTCTTGCTAATTGCATCTACATGTGTTAATATATCTTGAAGTGAATTATCAAGTGTGGTTCTTTGCAAGGTTAAACTTACAGGATCGTTCAACCTCACAATTAACTCCTTACTTTTTTTTTGTTGTTTTTAAATTCCCCCATTAAATTTTGTTGAGTTCTAAGAGGATGTTGAGGAATTATTGGAGGAGTTTGTTGGGGTGGTTGTCAATCAGGGATTTGGTCATGAAGAGAAGGATTTTGAGGAAGAGAATAAGGTGGATTATCAACTCCTAGAAATTAAAGAAATTAACATAAAAAATATATTAATTCTACCTGTTTAACAACAAATTCATCAAAAAGAAATTAAAGCTTAATCCTTTGTGCTCCCTGTCAATGTGACAACATTTTGGCAAAGAATTAGCAAAGAAAGAGTGGAATTTGGGCTCTCAATAACACGAGCATGCCTTGGAAGGATTTGTAGGCTACAAATGGAGGAAATGCGATAGTAAAAACCTAAATTCACTTTTTTTTCTTTGTCATAACATCAAATAACATGCTCATGTTATAACGTGAGAGAATTATAATGCAAGATCATTATAATACGAGAGCATTATAGGCTTAGTCACATTGAAGTTATAACATGAGCATGTTATAACACACTTGTGTTATGGCTTTTCAATTTTTTTTAAAAAAGTTGGCCACATTTTTCCCCCCAACTTTTTGCACCCGCCTAACACAAGAATTCAAAAATATAAAGAATAAAATAAAGGATATTGAGAAGTATTATATTGAGTACAATCCTTTGTTTTGCACCCCTTTTTCTTTTGAGGTTTTGTAGATATATCTATAATTACATGTGGAATTAATCGCTTTTATACTTGACTTGTACAATATAAAAGGAGATCCAATTATCCATATTTAATCTTTTATAACCACACTCATCAAATTTACTAATGATGCAAAGATATTAACTAAATTATTTCCATGAACCCTAGAGGACTATGCTATACAATATTTTTATTCATCATCTTTAGGTTTGATAAAATGTTTTAATGATCTTGTTACAACAATATAATGAAATTTTCACATAAACATGGGTTTAAATACCACCATGAAGGATTTGAATAGATGTGAACAAAGAAGAAAATAACTTGTTAATGGCTACATTATCTAGTTTTATTTTTTTTGTAAAAATAAACAAGGCTTTGGTTATGGCAAGTTGTAAATCATTTTTTTGAGGGATTGCTTCAATGCATAAAGAATACTGTGCACCAAAATATATATTCCATTTTCTAAAGGCATGTGCACACATTTGAGGAATCTTCAAATCAATATTTAGTATAGATCTAATACATTGAAAGATATATCATCATCTCAATCATCCTACCATTCAAATTTTTAAAATCCAAACAATTTTATGAAGGTAATGAAGTGAAGGAAAATTTGTATAATTTTTTTGACACTACTACCTTCTCTTTAAACCAAATTCATCTGATAAGTTCAATAGGACTTAAGAATCCATATATGGTGTTCTTCCAATCTTGTTTAGTGTGAATTTGATTATACTTCCTTTAGTTTTTCCACTTGATCTAAAAAAACCAATTTTTAGGACATATAATGATCAATCATTTTGTAACTTGCATTAAGGGTCATTATACTTAGTCATGTATGACTCTTAAAAATAAGGTACAAGGTCTTATTGATAAAAACATGATCAATTTTAGAGGCATCAATAAAATATAAATTCATTAGTTTAGGTACCTGATACAAATGATAACACAAATTCTGATAATGTTGAGGATGTATCACATGATCACACTTTAGTGGGAATTATTGAAGCTAATGGTGCACCTTCTTCCTCTCCTAGTTACCCACTAATTATATCTTTTATTAGGAGATCTCACATAACCATAATAATGGTTTTCTATATATAACAAGTATTTTGAGATATGTATCACATATTGAACATATTATTGATCCTAGATTTACCAATATGACATATGTATATAATTAGAGCTATTTAATTCCATATTATATGACAACAATATGCTTATTCTAGGATTTTATAAAAAAGTGAAAAGTGCAATATTAATCAATATATTAGATACATCATTACATATAATTAAAATTTGGTCCTAAAGAGATACTTGTTTATGTCATATTATGCCACCAACCAATAATTTTAGATTTTTACTTGGGTTATCATTGGTTGAGTAATGGAAAGATATACCTTTCATCATACATAAATAGATTAATCTCATGGATGAAGTCAAAGTGATAAATATTGAAAGGGATCATTACAATCCAATCTATGGCATGCATATGATGCAAGAGCATCTAGGCTATAAGAGAATTTTTGTGTCACCCAAAAAATGTTCATTTTGATTTCTATTAGGTTTGGTGAATATTTTTTAATAGGGGCTACTAATAGGAGGGCTTCTATTTTTAGTAATTTGGAATTTGTGAATGTATGGACATGAAATCTTACACAAAGATCCAAAACTATAAAATTAAGCCATCAATGAAGATATCATCTTGATATCAATTATAGTTTATGAGATATTAAGGTTTTATTTTCAAAACCCCTTGTAAATTCTTCAAAGTCAATTTTGAGGCACTTAAAGGCCCTAAATAGGCCCAAAAATTGGCCAAAAAACCAAAGTACTTAAAGGGGACCTTTGGACCAAGTTTAGCTCTTCAAAAGATTTCCAATGGTTCAAATGATTCATCAATCCAACATCCAGTTCAAAGATATGGCTCCTAGATGTTTTTTTACCAAAATTTCAAATTTTTAAATTTCAAAGAGGGAAAATGGAAATTTGGATCTTTGAATGCTCGAGAGAGGGGGAGTTACACTTTCCAAAAAAAATGAAGGTGATGGAGAGGGAGGGGAGAGGTATTGGTGGAAAATGAAGAGGTGAACTAAGGTTATAGACAATGGCTCCATTAGTGTAAATTGTGGCTCTAACTTGTAGAGTTTTCTGATAGATTTGGATCTCATTGTAGTGAGATAAGCTCTTGTGGGTGTATCATTGTAATTTTCTACATTTTGTATTTCATTTCATTAAAGAAATAGAAAGTGGTTTGTTTTCCTTCTTGACAATTTCTATGTGAATCTATGTTGTGTCATATGTGAGTGTTGGGTGGAGAGGCCCTTCATCAACATCAATTTAGATTAGATATATTTTTTAAGACACAATATGATGTACCTGACACTATTAATGATATTATACATGATTTATACAAGATATGATTGCATGAAAAATAAAAAATGAAAATAAAATGCAAATAGAAAAATTATTAACATAAAATAGAAGAGCCTAAAGTTGAGAATTGTGTGCAAAAATAAAAGAGAAATGATTAAAATAAAAACTCAAGTAAATTTAGTTCAAATAGAACCTAAGTTTCATGTAAAAATTACCACTTGAAAGATGAAGAAAATAATTGCAATTAACCAAATTCTTATCATTCAACCAAAAGCACGTATTAGGAAATAAGAATTTTGGGTGAAATGTGGTCTAATTTATGTGATATGAGTGGATCACGTGTTTTAACCTAGCACAATGGAATGTAAAAACATACAAATGTAATACAAAAATAAAGAAAAGAAGAAGAAAAATTTCATGAAAATAAATTTGACTATTTTGAATGTGATGATGAATTTGTTATATGAGGATAATCATGATTATTTGGAGGAAATTTTTTAGTCTTCCAATTTTGTCTAGTGATACATGAGAAACATGTTATAGAATACATACCTATATACATATAGATTAAATTTTATCTTTGCATTTTTCTTTACTTAATTTTCTTTCATATATTGGGAAAAATCACTTATGCCTTATTTTTGGTGTGTCATGTGTCCATTTAACATTAAATAGTTCATTTTATGCTTACCTTCCCCCACTTTGGGGAATTTTTTCTTCTATTAATTGTAAACTTTTTACTTATACTTGTGGTCATATTATTGTTCAACACACCCAGATACCGAGAAGGGGGTTGAATTGGTATCTTCAAAACTTAAAACCTTTAGTACAATAAAAATTCAATCTTCTAACAATATTAGAAACCCTTAAATAGATAAAAAAAATGAAAGAGAAAGCAATGAACACACATGCACAAGATAACATAAAATATATGTGGAAAACCTAAGAAGGGAATAACCATGGTGAGAAATCTCACAATATATGAATTGTAACCATTTAACCTTAAATAGTTCATTTTATGCTTACCTTCCCCCACTTTGGGGAATTTTTTCTTCTATTAATTGTAAAAATTTTACTTATACTTGTGGTCATATTATTGTTCAACACACCCAGATACCAAGAAGGGGGTTGAATTGGTATCTTCAAAACTTAAAACCTTTAGTACAATAAAAATTCAATCTTCTAACAATATTAGAAACCCTTAAATAGATCAAAAAAAATGAAAGATAAAGCAATGAACACACATGCACAAGATAACATAAAATATATGTGGAAAACCTAAGAAGGGAATAACCATGGTGAGAAATCTCACAATATATGAGTTTTAAGGTTCATTACCCAAGGAAGCACACTGCTCCTTGAAGGAATTGTAAGCTAAGGTGCGTAACCTTAGGGAAAATATAAGGACTTGCAAGATGAGGCATACAACCTCAAGTAAAGATAAAAGGACGCGCTGAGGAGACTCACTATCTCTAAGCAAGATACATGGAGCTTTGCCAGAGTTACAACATATGTCAACAACACACTCTACTAATTGAGGCATTTAAGTGCATATAATTTATATTTTCCACAACTCACATTAATTATTGCATTATTCCACACCATCACACAACTTGCAATTGATTTGTTCTTCCACTTATATCCTCTGCAAGTAAGGAAAACATCAAATTAGGTTAGCTAGAATAGATGACAAGTAATGACCTCAACAATTCGGCCTCAAAAACATGAATGTGGTGAAAGGGGCCTTATCTATAAGATAGAGAGGATCTAAAATAACTTATTACATCTTCCAATGTGATCTCAAACATCAAACACACGAGTGCACAACATCCCAAGTTGAAGAAAAGGAAACATGTAGTGCATTACCAATTAACCGAAAAACACATCTTTCAATTGAATTTACTAAATATATTTATTAATAGGATAGGGTAAGACCCAAACTCATCTTAACACAACCTCAATTTCTTGCATAGACCACCAAGCACATAGTGCAAGAAAGAGAACAAGCCCTGTCAGGCATACATCCACAAATTACCTAGAAAACCAACTCCAAAAATATGCACTACCAAAGAGATCAACCATTGATGTGAAAACTACAGCGATGTTCCAATACTTCCATATACTTCTTTCTCATTTTCATTCCAAAAATAGCTAACACAAACCAACCAAAAATATAACACTTCATCTCGAAATCCCATAAGACATCTAGTCATGAGATAAGACATTTACATACCAACTTGTGATAAACTTCATTACATGAAAGATAAACTGAGACACTATACAAACACTAAAAGCATACCCACCAAGTCATAGGAAAAAACAAAAAGGCAGAGAGATGCAGAACATTTTCCAGACTAGTCCAAACAAGCAACCAAACCACCAACCCACTACAATTACTAGAGACCTCCTTAGCAACATTGATGACTTGAAAAGATAAAAGTGCAAAATACAGAGAACATAAACATGAAATCCCAAAGTACATGACCATATCTTCAAAAGTGGAGGAATGCAAAGAAATTCTCTCGATCAGTCTTCAAAGAAACTTCCTATAATAAAAACTTTCACCAACATTCAGATATCATAACTTCCTTGTAGCAATGTTTACTTCACTGGGAACAATAAGAGAGAGCATACAACATACTAAAGACCATCAACAATGTATCCCCAACATCAACACTACTTCTAATCCTCATCTTAATACTTCTACTCCTCATCTTAATATATCATCATGATATCATCTTTTCTAACAACAAACATACTCAATAGTACTTGAATTGACATCAAACAAGGCATGACATCCAACCATGAAAATCAACATCATTGTTATCACATCATCATAGTATACCATCAACATAGAGATGTAAGCATCAATGAAAACCCAAATTGAGTGTTGACATCAATGACAAACTTCGGTAATATATATATTCAACAATCTCCCCCTTTGGCATTGATGGCAACACAAACCCGCTCATTCTTCCCCTTTGACATCAAGGAGAAAGGGAAAAGGTATTCATTAAATTATTAGCATATTTTCAAAAAATACACTTCTCCTTTAGACAATGATACATACTCCCCCTATCAACAACAACCAAAAAAATACCTAGTTCACCTAAGAGGTAGCTCACATCAATCTAGGAAAAAAGGTTATGGCATGAATTTCCCTAGGCTAGATAGAAGGAGGGGCAATAACCCCTAGCTTCTACTAGAGATACTCAAAATTATCCTTTAAAATTTCTCTAGTGAATATTTTTGCAATTTGATCCTTAGTAGGAACATACTCCGATCTAATAGTTTCTTTTTCTACAACCTTCTCTCTTAGAAAGTGATATCGGATAGAAATATGTTTGTTCGTTGAATGCATCGCTGGATTCTTGAAAAAATTTATTGTATTGGTATTATCACATAGTATGGTAATGGGTTCTTCATACTCCACCTTTATATCCTTCAAATTATGTACTTCATCCAAAGCACCTAGGTGCAACAAGATGTTGCAACAATATGCTTAGCTTTTTTATGGATAAGGACACTATCTTTTTACTATACTAAGAGACCATTCTGTATCCTAAGAAAAATTCACTTCCACTAGTGCATCTTTGCTTATCCACACATCCTTCCCAATCAACATTAGTATAGGAAATCAAAGAAAAGTTATCATCTTTCATATACCACAAAGCATATAATCTAGAGTTCCTTTCAAGTCTCTGAATATCATTTTTACTACCTTCCCATGAGTTTTCTTAGCATTAGCTTGATAAAGATATCAAGAACTTCCACAATCCATCTTGATTATTTGAATATGATTTCTAGATTTGATTGTGTAGTTATTTTTGTCATTAAACTTTTGAATCACACTACGTGGTCCATCATCAGGATGAAAGAGACCTAAAGGAGAAAATGAATTGTTGTAGACCAAGATCAGATAAAAAGGAGAGAGATGGAAATGAGAGAGATCCATCTCTCTCCTTTTTATCTGATCTTGGTCTGCAACAATTCATTTTCTCCTTCAGGTCTCTTTCATCTTGATGCTGAATCATGTAGTGTGATTCGAAACATGTTGATGACAAAAATAACTACAAAATCAAATCCAAAAATGATATTCAAATAATTAGCTTGATATCTGGTAACCACACATATTGCATGCATAATATCAGGTCTAGAAGCATTCAAGTATAATAAACCTCAAATCATTAATCTATAAAAAGTCTGATCAACCTTAGGTGGCTCATCAACTTTTCTCAAGTGACAACCAATAACCATAAGAGTACTTACTGGTTTGAAATCCTCCTGGTGTGCAAGAAGTTGAGTCCGCTTTTTGGCCAAAAAGTGGAAGTGTTTTCCTCGATTTTCAAAATTTGACACATTGACCTTAAAATTTGAAGCACTTAGAGATGGAATCTTCAAAAAAGTCACTGATCATAAAATGTAGTACTTGGAGTCTAGTTTCCAAATATGTAATTTATTTCAATACCCAGATTGTGAAAATTGAATTTCAATAGGCATTTATAAAAACCACTATTTAAAAGTCACTTTTTTATACCATACCATGAACGTGTACGACATCCATATTTTGACCTAAATTATCATATTTTTCAAAATCCTTTTGGGAAAGGATTTGTGACTCACTAAAGCTTGTTTTCAATATTTTTTTTGTAATTTTTTATTGAATATTTTTTTTATTAAATTCTTATTAGGCATATTTGTTGTTTTGAAAAATCGTTGTGTACGACACGCATAAGATGACCTAAACTTATCATTTTTTTATTTTTATTTTTAAACTGAAAAGAATTGTTTGAAGCTTGTTCTCGTGCAATCCATTTGTCAAAATGTTATGTTGATCAAAAATTATTAAAATGGTAAAAAAACCTGATAATTCAAGTTTATGGACTAGTTTCATTAGAAATTAATTGAAAAATAGAAAAAATATTCAAATTATTAAAAAAATTACATATTTGGAATCTGCACTGTCTCATGTATAATGGGTTTTAATTTCATAAAAAAATTCTACAAAATAGGTCTTCAAACATATGTCCAAAGTCATTATTTTCCTGTGACATTAATAGGACCTTCAAGTTGCAGGTCAAACCAGGTCCAAAGCTTAGGTTTAGGTCCCCAAGCCATTTCTTGAACCAAAAAACAAGCTAAAAACCTGCCCAAAAATTCATAATTTAAAAAATAGGATCCTGTTTTAAAACGGGATCCAGTTTCATAAAAAACGGGATCTCGTTTCATAAAAAAACCAATTTTTATGGTTCTATGAAACGGGATCTCATTTTGTAAAATGGGATCCCGTTTTGTAAAATGGTCCAAAAATGAAAATTTCCATTTTTGAAAAGTTTTCAAAACGGGATCCTATTTTGAACACTTTCCGAAAATGGAAATTTTTCAAACATTGGAAGTTTCCAAATATAGAAAGTTTTCAAAACGGGATCCCGTTTTGAAAACTTTCTTTTTCGTTTTTGGAAAATTTTTAACGGATCCCGTTTTGAAAATTTTCCAAAAACGAAATTTCTAAAAAAGATCCTATTTTGAATTTTGGCTTGGGATCCCAAAGCTAAACGGGATCCCGTTTTTTAAAAAAGGGATCCTGCTTTTTAAAAACAGGATCCCGTTTATTAAAAAGTAGGATCCCTTTTTTTGCCTAAGGCAAAAACTTCCACATTTCGTGGACTCATCTTCTTGCACTTACCCGAATCTACCATCATCTAATTGAACAATTTGAAGCCCAAGGAAGAAAGATAACTCACTAATCATGGACATCTCAAACTCTTTCCACATCTCCTCTACAAAACTCTTACACATATTATCATCTCCACAAAAGATGATGTCATAAATATATACAATAATTATCAAAATATTTCCTTCCTCTATCATAATGTAAATATTACTATATGTAGTACCTTTCTTCAAACCTTGATGAAGTAAGTACTTATCCAATCAAGCTACTTCTTATGCCTCCATATCTAAAAATAGACTAGATTATTCCTACAAAACCAATATCCCAATCATCTAAATTGAAATCTGAACCTTTAGGTTACATTAACTCTATATCAAGATTAGAGGAGAACATATCTTCATCATAGGATTCAGACCCCTTACATATTTTAACATATCACATCTTTTGTTACTAGCATCCCAAGCTATAAAAAGGGTTTCATCATTTGAATCATTTTCCTCATCTTCTAAGGACCAACTACTTTTCTTGGAATAGAAGCTCTTTTTAACCTTATCCCTTTTGTTACTTTCATCTACTTCTTTATAAGGATGCTTAGATGCAAAATGACCAATTCTACCACAATTGAAACATTTGAAAGGTAACTTACCTTTGTATTTGCTAGTGCCTTTTTTCAACCTTCTCACAAAGTTTGCTTCAACTTCATCAATGTTGAATTTGAAGGAAACTTCCTTTTTTGGAGCAACATTATCAAATTTTTTCATTCAAAGGTCGTGAGAGCATCAAAAATTTCATCCATAGAGTACTGATCCAAGTCTTTGGATTCTTCAATAGCAGATATTTTATGACTATATGATTTGGGGAGAGATCTCAAAAATTTCTTCACAATCTCACTTTCTTTTACTTCTCTGCCAAGATCAATGATGCCAAACACTTCTTCCTACACCCAAAGCATATAGCTTGTAATATCTTCATCCTTAGTCATTTTCAGATACTCAAATTTACTTTTAAAAATATGCTTCTTAGCTTGCTTGACTTTAGTAACTCCTTCATAGATACTACAAAGCTTTTCCTAGACATTCTTAGTAGATTTACAATTCATCACCTTCAATAGATTTGAATCAGATAAACCACAAAAGAGAGCATTCTTAACCTTGCTATTACATTCATATAATCTCATTTCAACAGGATTTGTTGGAGCAGTAGCAAGAGTAGTATAATCATTTTTGATAGCTTGCCATACACCAAATCCTAGAGAGTTTAGGTGGTTCTCCATCCTCAACTTTTAGAAATATTAATTAATCCCATCAAATGTAGGACCCTGAATGAACCACCATGTGCCATTCTGGATCTTTGCCTCAAGCGGTTAAGCTTCTTCAAAGGAACTTGGCTCTAATACCAATTTTTGGACACACCTAGAGACTAAGCAGAGGGATGAATCGGTCTGCTTCAAAACTTTATTCCTCAACCAATTCAACCTTCTTGGTCAAATCAACAACAAGAGATATAGTAGTTTAAGGTCAACAACTCACAATAATGAAAGATATAACAATTACACTAAATACTTTGAGACGTCCACTTCTTTATTGTTCATGTGGAAGGATGGAAATGAGAAGGATTAAATGGAAAAGTGGTCATCTGTTGCCTACTTCTTTTAGTTAATTGAAACTTAAATCATTAAAAATAAACATAAACAAAATATAATTTATGTGGAATTGAAAAATACTATGTATATTATAACTACCTCTTAATATTTCAATAAATAGATAGTGATTTCTATTAGGATCTCATTCATTCCTTCTTACCTATGATAAAAACTTGTTAATTTAAGAATACATTTAAAACATATCACAATATAGAAGAAATCATTGTCAATTTGAAGTTTTTTTTTTCTTATTTATTGTGACAAATATTTTTATTATAACTTTTATTGAGAAAACTAGTAAAATTTAAACTCATTGCATGTATTTATGTATTTATTTACTTAGTGTAACATCACACTACACAAAAAATAATAATAATAATAACAATGAAATAAAATAAAATTATTAAATATGATTTTTTTTTTTTGAAATTAATAATTTTTTATTTAAAAATTAAATTACTTTATGAAATGTAATAGACTTTTCTTTACATTATGTGATGTCGACATAAAAAATAAATTATCATTTTTTAATGGAGGATTTTGTATCATTGACTATGACATACCTTTAGGATGAAACCTCTTCAGGTAAGAGCCAAGGACTGAGAGGTATCTATTGCACGAAATTGCCAAGGCACAACTCTTGCCTCATCCCTTATGATATGAGGACCTTACACTCAACAATTAACTTTACAAATTATTAAATATTTTCCAAAAAATATTAACTAATATTGATCCTTTTTAAAATAAACTTAACATTAACATAAAACTTTATTTATTTATTTAGAAATCATCTTCATTATAATTTGTAATTATATATAACAAAATTTATAAAAAAAAAAAAAAAAAAACTTTCCAAACAAAGAGTAAAGTATTTTAGTAAACAATAATTGAGAGGGGTAAATTAGATGTTTCCATGACATAACTAAATGCTTGCTTAGAGGACGTTTACTTTTTACCATCGATGTGAAACAATGAAATTAATTTTGTGCAATTCAACTCAAATCAATTTTAAATTTTAATTAAAGTGGAAGTGTATAACAAGGGGGGCCTCACAGTAGGCCTGATTTTCCTAATCTATTTACTCCTCCATTCCAATCCATTCTATTCTCTTCAATTGCCTTCCCCTGCCTCACAGTAGTTTGGTCTACCATGGCTGCTCTCTTGTTGTTACTTTTAATGCTAATCTCCGCTTTTCCTCATTCTCTCAATAATCTCTCTCATCATCAACAACAACAACAATTGCTTTTGCAATTCAAAGCTCCTGCCGTTTCCAACAACGCCACTTCTCTGCCCGACTGGACTCCCCTTCACTCCTTCTGCAATTGGACTGGTGTTACCTGCGCTTCCTCTTCTCACTCTGTCCGTGCCATCAATATATCCTATATGAGTTTACACAGAACCATCTCTCCTATGCTGGGGAATCTCTCCTCTCTTCGATCCCTCGATCTCTCTGGCAATTACCTCACTGGTATCATTCCACCTCAACTCGGCCAACTCCCACATCTACGGACACTCTGGCTGAACAACAATCAATTA
Organism: Sequoia sempervirens; assembly: GCA_007258455.2. NCBI lineage: Eukaryota > Viridiplantae > Streptophyta > Pinopsida > Cupressales > Cupressaceae > Sequoia > Sequoia sempervirens. The sequence goes on from VDFB02193867.1 coordinate 546,115,624, forward strand.
CAAGGAACCATTTCGCCTGAGCTGAGTCTTCTCACAAGTTTGAAGAACCTCCACTTGAGTGTTAACAGTCTCACGGGTACCATTCCCTCCTCTTTCAAAAACCTGTCTTCCTTAGTTGAATTGTATTTGTACGACAATAATTTATCGGGCACCATTCCTAGCTCTTTAGGAAATCTGTCTGTCTTGACTTATTTCGTGTTATCAGAAAACCATCTCCAAGGCCCTATTCCTCCTGAATTGGGCATGCTCACTGACGTGGAGTATTTTTTCCTTGATATAAATAACTTATCAGGAAGCATTCCCAGCTCTTTAACAAATCTCACAAAATTGAATCAATTAGGTTTATCTAGAAACCGGCTAAGGGGACATATTCCATGGGAAATTGGTACCAAGCTCTCCAATTTGGCATGGCTTAGTTTATGGGGAAATCAGCTTAGTGGAAACATACCAAACTCCTTGGGAAATTGTTCCCGTCTCAGAATACTTTATTTAGATACAAACCAACTCGGTGGAACGGTTCCAATGGAGCTGGGTAAGTTGAACCTTCTCAGAAAGATTTTCCTACACACCAATCGACTTGTTAGTGACAGCAGTAACACATTGGCCTTTCTTACTGCTCTCACAAATTGCTCCCACTTGCAACAAATAGACACTTCACATAATCATTTCACTGGTATATTGCCCCCATCCATAGGCCAACTGTCTTCCAAGCTCAATTACTTGGGTTTACATTTCAACATGATAAGCGGGAGCATACCACAACATATTCTCAATCTGACAAACTTAACTTACTTAAGCTTAGACATGAATCTTTTCAGCGGCAATATTCCATCTGGAATTACAATATTCCGACAGTTGGAAAGATTGCGTTTGGATGGGAATAAACTAGAAGGAAGCATACCAAGTGAGATAGGTCAAATGCAACATCTAGGACTCCTAAATCTTAGTCACAACCAGTTATCTGGAAAAATACCAGATTCTCTTTGTAGCTCTTAGCAGTTAAGAATTCTTTTACTTCACCACAACAAGTTATCAGGGGAGATCCCTGTTAGTTTGGAGGGATGTCAGAAGTTGGAGCTCCTTGACTTATCTTACAATAAACTAAGGGGAAGGATACCTCGTGAAGTAATTGCCAGCCTTAGAAACCTGCAATTCTACCTCAATCTTTCATGGAATTCTCTGCAAGGGTCCTTGCCACAGGAGATGAGTAAAATTGTAATGGCTCAAGCCATAGATATATCTGGAAATCGACTTACTGGGGTCATTCCAAAGTCTGTAGGAGATTGCACAGCATTAGAGCATCTAAATCTGTCCCACAACGTCCTCCAAGGTCCAATACCATATTCACTTTCCAAATTATGAAATCTCCAAGAAATGGATCTTTCTTTCAATAATTTGTCAGGGCAGATTCCAGAAACAGGGTTGTTTCCAAATAGAACTGTTGTAACATTGTTTATGGGGAACCCTGGCCTATGTGGCCCAAGAGATTATTCATTGCCTCCATGCCCGAATCAGACCCAGGAAAAACATTCCCTGCTCAAAAAAGTAGTTTTCTCAGTTGTTGGAACCATTGCATTTTTATTATGCTGCTTCATTGTAGGAATGCTATGGAAGCATAAAATTTCAAGGAAGCTAAGCCATCCCTCAAGCTTTATTTTTCAAAGACTTGGCTATCCAAAATTTTCTTATCAAGATCTTGTCACTGCAACATCTGGATTTGATGAGTCAAACTTGCTGGGAGTGGGCAACTTTGGATCAGTCTACAAAGGCATTTTAAGGGATGGTAAGACAGTTGCCATCAAAGCTCTTACTTTGCAAAATGAAGAAACTTGTAAGAGTTTTAACATAGAGTGCAAATTGTTAGGGAAGATTCGACACCGTAACCTCATCAAAATCATAAGTGCATTTTACTACCCTGATTTCAAAGGTTTGGTTCTTCAATTTGCATCTAATGGGAGCTTGGAAAAACATTTGCACCCTCATAGAGATGATGAGGGATATTGTAAACTGGGATTGCGTGAGTGTTTGAGCATTGCTATAGATGTAGCCCATGCCATGGAACATTTGCATCATGATTGTCCTTTACAAATTGTGCAGTGTGATTTAAAGCCTAGCAATGTGCTCTTGGATGCCAACATGACAGCTCTTGTGGCTGATTTTGGTATATCTCGTTTAATTTCTGCTCCAAACTCAGATTCACTGAGTACGACAACATTTGCACTCAAAGGATCCATTGGTTATATTGCACCAGGTAACATTTTTTGAGTTATCTTTATATTGGCATTAACATTTTCTTTATTGGCTGTTTAAGAATTTAATGAATAAAATTGCTTGCAGAGTATGGATTGGGTGGGAATGTTTCTACAAAGGGAGATGTTTATAGTTATGGAATTCTGATATTAGAGATGGTTACAAGGAACAGGCCAAGTGATGACATGTTTGTGGAGGACATGAACTTGCAAAAGTGGGTGAGGTTAGCTTTTCCAGACAGATTGGCAGATATTGTTGATAGTGAGCTGTTGAAAGATGTGAATGAAAACATGGAAGACAATAGATGTCTTCTTTCTTTTATTCATGTTGGTTTGCTTTGCACTAGTGAATCTCCAAGAGAACGACCTTCCATAAGAGATGTAGCCAAAGCCTTGGAGAGCCTGCAGACATCTTTGGTGGGAGGTGCAGCTGCTTCCAATTTAACATCTACCATATATGAACTCCTGGACAGTACCAATCCCACAGGAACATTGGCATCTGATAGTCAAAGTTCTACATTTTAGATGTTTTTAACTTCCATTAAAAAGTTTTAGTCCTTTACGTTTGATAGTTTCAAGTTTGTCTTCCATCACAAGCTAGTCTTCTTTCTTGTCAAATCCATTCTAGTTCGCTCAGCTTGTAAGTTGTTCCAATTCATGTGTTTTCATTAAACTAGTTTGAAAAGGTATGATGTTGTCAATAGCACTTCCTCTCATAATCTGAATAAGTTTAAAAATTGTTCTTATTTCGTAACTGAATTATTTGTAGTCTTCAAGTTCAAAAACATGAGATCAATTTACATGTTTCTTTAATAAACGCAAAGGATGAATACGAATTATACATCCAGATTTTTTAAATATTTAAATATGTGCCTAATAAATTCAGTAAATATGATTGAATTCAATCTGCACGTTTAGATTATATGCCCAGCAACTGCCAGATATGTTATAAACTAGCAATCGCACCTCAGTGTGCAATGGGCAGGCCAAAGAAGTGTGAAAAGTCAAACAGGATAAATTTTGATCTATTTTTGTACTATATAAAATTATAATAATTATTAGTTATGAATTTTAATCATTTTATGTAATTGATAGTTGGATTTCAAAATATAATATATAATTATAAGTATAATTAATTTATTTATAGTAAGTATAATAAATTCTAAAAAAAATAAAATAACTTTTTTCAAGTAAATGAAGACAATTATTTAAAAATAAGAAATAAAACAAGATGTTGTAATGTTAAAACCTAAATACATTCAATTAGAATCTTGACCGTAACTTTCATTTATCTTTTATGATACATTTCTTAATACAAATATTTTAAAATTTAATATCAATCTTATTCTTTAAGTGTTTTAGAAAATCAAATTAAATCTGAAAAAATAAATTATAATGTAAAACCTATAAATACTTGTTCCAATGTTTATTTTTTCTCTAGCTAGTTTAAATTTGAAGTAAAAAAATTAAATCAATCAAATTCAAATGCTACAACAATATAGTTAAAATATCCCTAGGAAATAGTGTAAGAAAAAAAATAATGAACTTTTGATCCTTATGTTTATCTTTTTGTCATGATTAAATGAATAGCTATATCCCATTCAGTCTCGCCGATAACACTTCCATACTCCTTATCGCTCTATCAAAGAGACACAGAAAGAACTCCCTTCAGTGACCCAGTGTCTTGCTAATGAGATAGCTATGTGTTTTGAATGTGCTAGTGAGTTGGTAGGTTCAGTTCAAAGAAAATATATGTGTTTATCTAGCTAGGGAAATAGAGTCTAGAATTTTATGAAACAATGGAGAATATCAATTGAAACCCACAATATGATATATTAATGAAGGTGTTGGCTAACAGATTTTTCTTTTTAAATATTAACTTAATTTGACTTTATCATGCCCAAAAGAAAGACTAATTGATCACCAACAGTTGGAGACATCACCATTTCATTGGTGATCTTCCTCTGAATTTTAAGACATACAAATCCCTTGAAAGATGATTTTTATATTTTCTAAAATATAAAGAAAATGGGGTATGCTTTTAAGTAGAAAGCAAAAAATGAAAAATAACACTTTCCCATATGCATGGAATAGATGCGATGAAAAATATTGACTTTAAAACTACTAACTAAATTGAAAATAAGATTTGCAAGCTACTAATATCATGACTCAAAGGTTAGATTAATAATAACAAGCAAACTCGACACAATGCAACTTTAACATTCACTAAAGATACATGAATGAAGCACCAATGAATACTGCATCAACAAAGAGAAGGAATATCCTATCACTTATCAAAGCTCAAAGACTTACTCATAAATGTTAAGCACTTCATTCAAATTTATTTCTCAAAGACAACAGACATCTTCAGAAACTGATCAAATTGCAAAACTTGATCCTTCATTTAGATCAATTCTTACTCATGCATCAAAGTGCAAGGGGGATCAAAATTTGGATCCATATAAAGTCTTATCAAATCATATTTAAAATATCCCATCATAATAGTCAACAACTTCTTGAGAATTGAATCTTAGGAGAGTTGTAATCACCATTCATCAAATAAGCATTTTGCATGAGATTATCCGATCTCTATCCATTGAAGACACATAAGCATTAATAGATAAATTGAGAATGGTTATGATTGCATCACATATTTTGATTTATTAGGACAAGGGAATAAATCACCAATCTTACAAATGAGTCAAGTGTTCTTCAACCCATGTGAACAACCTATATTTTCTTAGTCCGATAATTAATGGCATACCAACTAAGGAGAAAATTTGTGTGGGAAGTTTAAATACAAAATATTTCCTCGATATCAAAGCATAATTTGCTACAATAAAATCACATCACTGGTTAGGTTCATTAAATTTAAAGAAACTTGGATGTTCTTCCATCATTAATCACCTTTGAGTTAATTCCTTGAACTTATCCTTCTATTCTATAAATCAAATTGAAGTGATCTCATTCTTCACAATGACAATTACAACTTCAAACATGTCAAGTACTTCAAGTGACACTGCTTCTAAGAATAAGAGTGACTCCCTCTCCATTGAGGGAGTGGAATGCAGTGTTGTGAGGAGTTTGGTCATACACCATCTCAGGGAGATTTTCCTCATTCATAGTGATGTGGAGTGAGTGATTAGGAAGATAATTGAAGAGTATTTACTATCTCAAGTGCACGTACACAACTCATATTTACTAGAGTGCTTCCTCTACAACATCATTCATATCTCTAGGAAGCTAGAGTGGGGAGTCAAGGTTGCTAAATGTCTGGGGAGGCTAGTTTATCTACCCTATGTTGAGGATTCCCTAGGGAAATTGACCAAGTATCCATGCATTTTTCTAGTGGATGATGCAATTTACATTGCTAGTGCCTTGAGAAATGAATGAGAAAAGTAGGTTGTTGCCTTCCTCTACGTTGGGTTGGAGAAAAATATGTTGGAAACCTTTGACCATTTCATGGAATTTAACGAGAATATTTTCTCCCCTACGTGAATTGAATGCCTCTAGGAGTTGGTAGAAGGCATCTGGAATCTCATCGTTACTCTTTGTTTCTAAAAACCCCATACTAAAATCTTCATTTTTGGCATGTAATACAATGAATATATATATATATATATATATATATATATATATATATATATATATATATATATATATATATATATATATACTTTTTTTGGCTTTTAAATCTATCTCATGCGATGCAATGATTTGGAGATTCTATGTTTTTAGTTTTGTGTTTTTCATTTCCTCTATGATACAATTATTTATTTTTCATATTTGCAATGTGTATCAATGGTTATGCATTCATTAAATTTTATCACTGCAATACATTTGTTTCTAGTACTGTTATTTCCTCCTTTGAATGAATTTCCAAATTACCTAGATGGTAGCTTATAATAGCTAAAATGCACAGATGTCAAACTTTGAGTGAGGTTTCTCAAATGCTTCAAAAGTCTCTTTTAGTTCAAGAAACAAACACATCACCTACTTCACTAATACCACATAATAATAGTCCTCAAAGTATTTTTAGGACCCCTTTTTGATAAAGCCTCTTAGAAAGATCTTTTAGGAAAACACAACTTTTTTAAGAATTCACTATAGGAATGAGTTAGGTTTTTGAAACCACGTCGAGAACTAACAAAGGTTTCAAAACCTAACAAGAGATCTAAAATAAACTTGATTTCATTTAACTTTCCCCTCTTTCGTATGTGTGAGCTAGGGTTATGAGAACCACTTTGAGACATGACAACTTTTCAAAACTTGACAAAGGCCAACACAAAGATAACCTTAACAAAACATTTTAGGTAGTTAGGTGGGGAGGGTGTTGTGAAAACTTGGTCGATGGCCAAAACAACTTTGAGAGCCAAGGCTTAAAGGTGACAATCAAAACATAGTTAACTTTGCTTAAGGGTTGGATGTGTTTTTGAAATGGGACTAAAAAAAATATAGCAAAACCTAGCTCTAATTTGGGACAAGGATTGTGAAGGACGAAGACATGAACACAAAATAATAGTGGTAGACTAAATTCTTATCCATTGGGTAACATAGTCAAAGACTTAAAATAGAAGGATCAAAGCAATCCTAAAACGGGACAAGGCCAAGGGAAAAGACACCAAAACAAGCCACTCTAACAAAAAGAACTATGCACAAAGTAGGGGGAGACCTACCATTGATGGGGTCTAGAATTACTTCATGTGAAACCATTGATACAAAGAGAAAAATAGGACCCATTACAGACAAGAGATGCATACATGAGCCACATTTACACATTTAGGAGCAACAAGATGGACTAGAGTAGACTCACATGATGAACGATCCTTTGTAGTGCATTCTCACCACCAAAAATCCATTCCTCATCACATACTTTTTTCATCTATGGCTTGCATGAGAAATTTTTTAGTTGAATCTCCATCTACCACTTTGAGCAAGCTACTACTAGGAATCGTCACTTCACTAACTAAAGTGGAGAATATATGTGATTGATACATATTTAAACTGGGAGAAATATGTGACTGAGGGATGTGCAGTACCTTTCCATCACTCCAACCAATAAATGCATTTTTCTATTTAGTGTGATTCTTGTGAGATTCATAAATATCCAATCAATATACCTACCTCCATTTACTAACATGGCTTAAAAATTACCAATCTCCATGACCATCTTAAAGATAAGCACAACATCTCCCCATAGGGGTTGCTCAAAGGATATTTTCAAATCCTGATTAAGAGGAAAATGAACCACATCTACAATAGAGACACTACTCAAAAAAACCTGCTCTGATTCAACATTTATTACTTTCTTCCACTCTTCTCATCATTTATAGGGTATGTATAGGATCATGATGGGCCAAAAAGTGGCAATATGATGGGTATGTGTAGAGTATGTGGCTGAAAACTTTTTTTTACCCAAAATTGATGAAACGAAAAGGGATTTTAAAGGAGATTCTCTACTTTCTACCAATATACATTATGCTTTACTTTGAATTTAATAAATATTTTTTATTCATTTTCTATTTGAATTACGAATAAAGTCTTGATTGATAGGTTGATTGAAAAATATCTATAGCTTTCAAATGGTATCATATTTTTTGAATTTGAAACATGCATCACATTCTATGCTTTGCATACTAGAGGATTAAAAAAATTAAATTAAATTTCATGAAGTTTAGACCAAGTTAAGGTGGTTAAATATATTTTTTTTATATTTTTTAAAAGTTGTAATAAAAATTTCATAATTAATTATTTAATTGGAAAAAAATTACAAACAAATGTGCATCACATCGGGACATGAGTCATATACTTATATCTAAAATCTTATAAAAAAATATTATCATTTTATTGTGGTCAGGGTGGTCAGACAGACAACTACTTCTCCTTTTCCCCTAAAATTTAAGTACTACTGCATTGAAATTTTACATTTTCACCAAATAGATTTTTATTTTTAAATAAACCTAGTAGTTTAGAAACTACATTCAATTTGCTACAGATTCTATTCTTACATATTTTTGAAATAATATAGATAACTTATTCAATTTTTTATGTCAAGTTGCCTAACTCTAATTTTTCTAATTTTTCACCACTTAAGGGCCTATTTTTTCCATGATGATCCTGCAAATACCCTCTATCATCCATCATAGTGTCAAGAGGAACAAGGGTAAGAAATTCCAAATTATCTAATTCAAATTCATAAAACTTGAACAAAGGATTGTCTATGATTCTAAAATTCTTGTCCAAACTATCAGGCATGTAAAAACATTAAAGTTACTTGATAACATTTCACAACTACTATTCTCATGATTTTTTGGTTGCTCATAATCTCTTCCTACTATAATGAGCTAACTGATTGAGTCATCGATCTCAAAAGTGAACTTGGGTTACAAAACCAAATGGTTGTTCAACACCCTTTTTTGTTGGGACAGAGGATATTGAGACAAAATATGGCACAATAGGAGGAGAATAATCATCTTCATCATTAGGATAGTTAGAATCTTCTTCTTTGTTTTTTATTAGGTAAGCAGTGTTTACAGGGTGTTGTACCCTTTCCACAAAAAACCCTTAGGGCCAAAAAGAAGCTAGTTCAAACTAGGAATGAAATAGGAAAAAAACAGGAGCCACAAGCCTAGCCTAGAAGAATAGAAACAAACCACATACAAAAACAACTGACAGATAGTTGTCAAACAACAAACTAGGACTAGACAACCCCAAAACCTGATGGAACTAATCTGACTCCCTTCACCCTAAGCCATGTAGAAGCGACAGATTTGGGGAGTTCCTTCTTCCTCCTTCACAAAATGGACCAGGAAGACTCAAATTCCAAGTCCACCGAGCGAGGTGAGAGGAGTGGATCCTCAACAACCACCACTAGAAAAGACCCACCCACCAATGGAAAAGAGGAGGAAAGAGCAACCAAAGGACCAACAAAAGCATTTGACAAGCGTTGGGAAGGCACTGTTGGACAATCGACAATAGATTGAGGAGGAACATCAACAACAGATTGAGGTAATAAAGGTTTCACATATGGGATAGTCGAAAGAGGAGCCTTGCAAGACACAGACTCCCTGGAAGAATCAATAGGGTTGTCATCCTCAGAGGAGTCAATTAAAGAGGGAGAGCCCAACGCCAAATGGTCAGTGAGAGCATCCTTCCACTAGGTAGTAGCACACTTGTGGTGGGAATGAGGGAAAGCAGAGGCCAAATGACCAATAGAGAAGCACCTCTTGCACCGAAAAGGGAATCCCTCATAGTCCAGAAGTTGCTTCCAAGGTTTGTCCTCCACCAAAAAGACCACATCACCAAGGAGTGGTTTGGATATTTCCAAATCTACTAAAATATGAGCCACCGTAGTATGCCCAAGATCACATCCTAGATTCCACTTTCAAAAATTTTCCAATGGTGTTACCAATAGCTTCATAACAAAAATCCTCCCAAAATTGGAGAGGGAGATTTGACAGTTTAACCCAAACTGATCTAGTATTCAGCAGCTCTATAAGAGGATTGAAAGAGAGAGACCAAGGTCTAATGTATACTGAATGAACACCCCACATCCACCCCCTATCCAACACACAGTCATGTTCCATAGAGGAGGCAAAGGTTTCCAAGAAAAACCCCCTTGCACGACCTGATAAAGTTTAATCTTCTTAGAGACAATTTAGGCTTCGAGGAGATGGAAACCCAATCATGGAGATTGGGAAGGGAGGGCCACAAGTTGTTAAGCCTACAAACTGCACCTTGCTTCAGATAGGAATCTTCTTCTTTGTTTCCATAATGCCCTACACATATTTTAATTCTTTCATTGCCATTTGATTTTATTAATATCCTTCATGGAAATGTAAGATTAGACCAAACAATGTATCCATATGGAATTATGGCTCAATCCCACTTGAGCTATCATGATAGACCTCTAGAGTAAAATCTCTACTTGGTGATGCTCCAATTTTATATTGAATAAAATATCCTGACAAACGTAAATCATCTTCTATCCTTATGGCTTCATCCTTTCCATTTTCAAGGTCATATGCATTTTCATTCCTTAATTGAAATTGGACTTTTGAAGGCAAGGTAGCCATGAAGATGATTAATAAATTAGATTGACCAAGTATATCAACATGAGGAATTTGCTTCAAGAATTGAGTGAATCTATCAATAAAATCCTTCATATTTTCATGTTCTCCTTTTTGAATCTTAAAGAGGTAAGATAATAGAATGCCTATATCAATGATAGGTTTGAACTTGGTAATAATTTTTTCCTTCAATATGCTCCACCCAATGATGCATCGATCTTCTATACATTGGAACTAGCTTTATCGACTAGAGATTCTACAATGAGTTGCAAAACTACATCCTCATCCATAACTCTCAAAATCCCACATACAATGGTGAAAGCTTGAATATGGCTCTCTAGATTCTGTGTATCTTCTCTAGTAAACTTTGGAAAATGTTTCCTAGATCCCATTGGTAGGGTCAAGAAATGAGATAACACTAGTGGCACAAAATGAATCCTCCATGGTGGTGATGAGATAAGAGCCATCTCTTATACTAAAAATTATTATAGAACAAATGAAACTTTATAACTTAGAGTCACCAACCCTTATTTTGGAAAGAGGTAATATATTTTTTTATTTCAAGATTAATTTCTTGGTGGTGGACAATTCTAATTGCCATTTGGGTTAGGTCGAGGATGGAGGTCCCACACAATCTCTATTCTTGGGAACCTTTCAACTATTCTTCTAGTTGGTCACTGCACCAACTCCTCTTCATCTTCAAGGATAAAATTTACTCACATATACTCTACAACACTCCTTTTGTATCTACAAGCTAAAGTATTTGATTGGGAAATAATGTCTTCCTATTATGCTTGCATCCAATCAAGATCTGACTACAATACCATAAAAAAATTTCATGTTGCAAGACCATCTTCACACATAGTAAGGAAACTTTTATGACCTCTTCGATCATCTCCAACAGTTTCCAAAAATCTATTGGTTGACAATTTTTCTTTTTAAAGATTAACTTAATTTGACTCTATCATGACCAAAAGAAAGACCAATCAATGACCAATAGTTGGAGACATGACCATTTCATTAGTGATATTCCTCTAAATTTTAAGAGGTACAACTCCCTCATAAGATGAGTTTTATATTTGCTAAAATATAAGGAAAATTGGGGTATGCTTTTAGCTAGAAAGTAGAAAAGGAAAAATAATATTTTCCCATAGTCATGCAATAGATGTGATGAAAAATTAACTTTAGAACTACTAACTAAATTGAAAAAAATATTTGCAAGCTACCAATATTATCATGACTCAAAGATTAGATTATTAATAGCAAGATAACTCGACACAATGCAACTTTAACATTCACTGAAGATACATGAATGAAACACTAATGAATACTACATCCACAAAGAGAAGGAATATCCTAACACTTATCAAAGACTTACTCATAAATGTTAAGCAGTTCATTCAAATTTATTGCTCAAAGACAACAAACATCTTAAAAAAAAATTAAAATTGCAAAACTTGATCCTTCATTTAGATCAATTCTCACTTATGCATCAAAGTGCAAGGGGGATCAAAATTAAGACCCCTCTAAATTATGATCAAATCATATTTAAAATTTTCCATCATAAAGATCAACAAATTCTTTAAAACTGAATCTTGGGAGACTTGTAACCGCCATTTCACCAAATAGGCATTTTGTGGGAGATTAGTTGATCTATGTCTAGTGAAGACACACGAGATGTAATGGATAATTTGAGAATGGCTATGACTGCATCACATCTTCCGATTGATTAGGACAAGGGAATAAATCACCAATCTTACAAATGAGCCTTGTGTTCTTCAACTTGTGTGAACAACCTGTATTTTCCAAGCCTGGTAATTAACGACATGGCAACTAAGGAGCACATTTGTGTGGGAAGTTTAAATAAAAATATTTCCTTTATGCCAAAGCATATTTTGCTACAATAACATCACATCACTGGCAGGGTTCATTAAATTTAAAGAAATTCGGATATCCTTCCATCATTAATCACCTTGGAGTTAATTCCTTGAACTTATCCTTCTATTTTATAAATCAAACTGAAGTGCTTTCATTCTTCACAATGACAATTACAACTTCAAACATGTTGAGTACTTCAAGCATAGTTGCTTTTTACAATAAGAGTGACTTCCTCTCCATTGAGCGAGTGGAATGAAGTGTGGTGAAGATGCTAGTCTCCCAGACTATCTCAGGGAGATTTTCCTCAATTGTAGTGATGTGGAGGAGGGAGTGATTAGGAAGATAATTTCAAAGAGAATTTCTTGGCTCAAGTGCATATGCACAACTTGGATTCACTAGAGCGTTTCCTCTACAACATCATTCACACCTTTGGGAAGCTAGAGTGAGGAGTCAAGGCTGATGAATGTCTGGTGAGGCCAGTTTACCTGCATTGTGTTGAGGATTCCCTGGGGAACTTGATTGAGTATTCGCACGTTGGTCTAGTGGGTGATGTGATTTGCATTGCCACTACCTTGAGAAATGAACGAGAAAAGTAGGTTGTTGTCTTACTCTGTATTAGGTTGGAGTGAAATATGTTGTAAAACTTTACCCATTTGATGAAATTGAATGAGAGTATTTTTTCACCTGCACAAATTGAACACCTCCGGAAGGTGTTAGAAGGTGTCCAGATCCTCATCTTTACTTTATGTTTTTGAAAACCCCGTACTGAAATCTCCCATTTTGGCATGTAATATGATGAATATATATAAATATATAATCTTTTTTTTTTGCTTTTAAATCTCTCATGTGATGCAATAATTTGGAGATTCTCTGCTTTCAGTTGTGTATTTTTCATTTCCTCTACAATGCAATTCTTTATTTTTCATATCTGCAATGTGTATCAATGGTTATGAATTCATTAAAGATTATCTCTACAATACATTTGTTTCTAGTACTTTATTTCCTTCTTTGAATGAATTTTCAAACTGTCGAGATGGTAGCTTATATTAGCTAAAATGCATAAATGTTGGAATTTGGGTGAGGTTTCCGAAATATTTTTGGATTCTACTTTAGTTCAAGAAATAAACCCATCACTTGCTTCACTAATCCTACATAAGACTAGTCCCAAAAGTACTTTTAGGGCCCCCTTTTGACAAAGCCTCTTAGAAAGAGCTTTCAGGAAAACACAGCGTTTTAAAGAATTCACTGCGGGAATGAGTTAGGTTTCTGAAACCCCATCGAGAATTGAAAATGTTTTTGAAACCTAACAAAATCTCTAAAATAAACTTGATTTCACTTAACTTTCCTCCCTTTCGTTGATGTTAGCTAGGCTTATAAGAACCACTTCGGGATTTGACAGCTTTTCAAAATTTGACAAAGGTCGACACAAAGACAACTTTAACTAAATGTTTTAGGCACTCGAGCAAGGAGGGCGTTGTGAAAAGTCGGTCGGTGCCTGACACAACTTTGAAAACCAAGGTTGTAAAGGTGAAAATCATGAAATTAATAAATTTTCTTTAAGGGGTGGACGTGTTTTTGGAAGGGGGCTACCAAAAATACGATAAGAGAAGGTAACAATATGAATTATGCCTCTATATTCCACACATGCAAACAAGTAGGTAAATAAAATTATAGAAAATCCAATTGAATCTGACTCAATTACCCATAAGAAAAGATACAGACTTCTAATGTTACTTTTTAAAAATTCCTTTCAAAATATTTACAGAGCTTTACAACCTTCAAATTGACAAAGTAGTCAAAAGAACACTCAAATCAATAAATATGATTAATAAAATCAATAAAATTATGAAGAGTGCATATAATGATTAGGGAAAAATTCAAAAAGATGTCAAAAATATATACATTTAAAATGATCTTTGGATTACAATATGATATTACACCACAATGAGAAAACCATGGAAAATACAATATATGAAGCACCCAAAACTAGTTGCTAGAAGGGATCCTTAATGATCTATAACCTATTTTCTTTGTTTTATCTCTACAATCATTTCTCCATTCTATTTTCTTCATAAAAAAAGATTATATATGTATCTCTATACAACCACATAATCTTGGAAGAAGAAAAAGGGTCATTTGCAACTACATAGTTTCCCGTGCCTACTTGCATCATCTTCACAAGGTCAAACTCCTAAAACCATGCTCTTTACATTAGAAACTATAATATTTTGTACACAAACCATGTCTCTACAAGGTCCATAAGTACTAGGAGGCATTTGAGAGTCTTCCCTTGAATGATCATGTACATTCTTAGAACATTAATGGCATCTTGGGTGATGTAGGGAGGTAGATCATTTTCTCCTTTGTCACTTGTGGAAATTAAATAAGGAACTAGAGATCATGACTTTGCAATACAATACAAGGTTAAACTCATAAAATTCATGTGATGGATGCTTATGAATTTTTATAAGGACCATCAAGAGATGAAACTAAACTATTGCATTCATGGTGAACAAGTAATATTCATCATCCACCATTAAATTTACAATAAAACCCATACCCTTGGGATGGACAATAGTGTCTTAGGAAATAAAATCCATTTGGAGTAGTTGTGGGGTTAAATATAGTCCTTATTGTAATTTTAGGAAGATTTGGCAAGTGTTAAAGGTGACCTAGAAGAAATGTAGGGATTCAATGCATAATTGGACAATAAGATGGGATATTTGGGGTTTAAATTGGATGTCCAAACGTCATCTTGAACTCCACCCAAGAAGAAATGAATGGGAAAAATAAATTGGAGCCTTTGTGGGAATTAGAGGTAAAAGTGGACATCGAGAGAAGATATTTGAATGTAAGTCCTTAAGTCCACTCAAGTTCGACAAGAAAGGATTGGAGGGTATGTAGGAAAATATGAAAGGATGGGAGGTGAGAACTAGAGAACAAAAGAATGGAATTCAATAAAAAATCTAAAAAAAGATGAAAAGTATGCAAAGAAGTCAAGAAAAACTAGTGTAGGGAAGTAGAGGTATGATTAGAGGAAGTCTAGAGGTCCAAAATTATAGAGGAATTTCACAAAAGGAGAGTGAAAACAATGTGGGAATTGGAAGTAAAAAAATATTGGAGGTTCGAAGGAAGGAGAGAATGGATTTTTTTTTATAGACTTAGAAAGTATACAAAATAGAAGGAATGGAAAATAATGGGCTTGTAGGAAAAGAAGGAAGGTCGATACATAGGGACAAGGAAGAGAAGTCTAGATGACCATTGAAATCCTGCAATTCCATAAAGTAGGGAAATGGGAATTGAAGAAAATATAGAAGTGGATAGAAGATTAGAATGGTAGACAAAAGTTTGAATTTCCATCAAAATCCTATAAATAGATGGAACAAAGGAAAATATAAGGAATAAAGGTCTTAATAAACATTTTTGAACATCCATACAAGGTTGGAGTTGAGAACTAGAGGTTAGACAAGAGGAAGAAGTTTGGTAGTGTTGACAACGATTTTACTTGCAGTAAACAACTTGTATAGAATCTCCACATATAATACCGCGAAAAGCCTACCTTTCTTGAAAGATATGAAACAAAGACAACCTAAGAAAGAATACTGCATTCCCAGAACAAAGATTGACTTCTGTTTAATCCCACGTCTCCGTAAATAAAGTCATGATTGCACTAAACATAGCTCTCGGGTAATGATGTGATAATTTTGTTGTTAATTTCAAAGGGGAATATAGTCATTTTCAGTTTTATCAAGGATTACTAAGATTTCACATAAAACTTCAATTTTATCATCAAATGACATCATGAAATTGAAAGATTCATCATAATATTTCATGAATAAAATTAATTCTTTGCTATCATTTAAGTAAATTTAGCATTAAGCATTCAACAATTTCATGGAAAATAAAAGATTTTTAATGAAACTATTTTCATTCACTCTTTTTTAGAACATTTTCAAAAATTATTAACATCTAATCTAAAGCAAAACATTAAAAAAAAAGTAAAAAAAATTTCTCCCAATTATTCTCCATGGATTCCCCAAAGAATTAATCAAAACAGAGCAAACTGCTTTATACTTCACCAAATTGCTTCACAAGTACATATAAAATGATGCAAACTTTTAAAGAGATGGTTTTGTTTATGGACACTGAATAGGTTCTGTATGCACCCTTAAATGGTGCAACATCAGTCTTGTTTAGCCGAACTTATAAAACTGGCTACAAAAGATACTTAGATAGGGAGCTATCCATAAAGCTCTGATATCAATAAATGTCCATGTGCATACAAATTTTTACACTAGAATGGTTCAAAAATAGGAAAAATGAACAAAACTTAAAAGAAGTTTTTGCTCCTCCAACATCCACAAATTCTGAACTTCAAATAAAAATATGGGAGGAGATGGCTTTTTATAGAAACAAGGCACCTCAAAAGTTCAACTTAAAATTATCTCAAAGAAATCAAAAACAAAAAATTAAAACATGTCACATGGCATATGCCAATTGTCATCAAGAACTTTGTAGAATAAGTCAAAGCTTTGACTTCATCCACAACAAGACTTTTCTCCATAGTTTGGCACGAACACTTTATCTTCATTGAGGCTACAAACTTTCTTTTGAAATACCAGAATGAAAAACACCTACTGGGACCCGGAACAACCTAAAAAAATCACAACAAATAAATTATATTACACTTCCATTATGTGGTATTTGGTTCTTTTCATATTCGCTTATGGCTATGTTTTCGGATTTCTTCCTTCTTTCTTTGATGAGTACTCTCAAATTCAAGCTCTCAATATTTGATGCATGTGTTCCTTTGAAATATTTCTTATTTCTCTCCAAGTAAGTTTGAGCCTGAAACATAGATTTTAGGAACCCAACAATGCTTACTCTCTTCCTAGGATTTTCCACCTAGAAAGAGAGATATTTGGGCTTCTGAAATGCTTATGTTCATTCAAATAAGGATGTATGCAGTTTAATATGATGTAAATGAACTAAACTAAATCCAACTAACTGATCTAAATGATTGAAAAATGAATGCAAGACTAAGATTTATGCTTTGTTTGAAAACACAATGTGATATGAAAACTACTATGAAATATGAAGAAATTGAAAGAAATATGCAGAACAAAAGTTACAAGGTCAAATCTGAGTGCACCTAGATGTTGAGTGAGCTTTCTAGAATGTCTGGAATATTGATCAAAATTTCTAATTTTTTACAGTGGGACTCATTTTCCAAGGGTGGCGAATCAGTCCTCAGACTGTTGAAAAAGAGTTGGGACCTGATTTTTGACAGCCAGGAGTTGATTTATGAAAAAATGTAGATTTCCAAATTTCAAGTAGGACTCGTTCACCAAGGGTGGAAAATTAGTGGACTCCCCAAGATTTTTGAAAATGCGAAGGTCAACACTGCTACTCTAGATCTGGTAATGACTGAGTGTATGGTTGTCGAGGTCAATTCTGCATAAAACAAGTTGAAAGTGCTTAGAATGCTTGAATAGATGATCAATTGATTTGAAGAGCCTAGTTGACTTGAATTCCACTTTTCAACACCTTTAAACCTGTTAAATCTGCAAAACAAAGCTGCAAATACACATGCACAAAGGGGAAAAATGTTGGGATATTAGTGAATAGGGGTTTTCCTTGGTCAAACCTCACTTTAGTGATTAAACCCAATAGTAATGAATGAAATGCAAGGGAAATGATAAATGAATAACATGAAACTATTACAAACTTACCAAACCCTTGAATATGAAAATATGAAGTGATGTCAATGGCTGCTCCAAAGTGCTTGAAAGTGTTTGAGTTGATGATGTAAGATGCTTGAGTGCTTGAAAATTGCTTGAATTATGAATGTTTGAATGAATAGGTGAATGGGGGATGTAGAATGAGGTGAAAATCACATATTTATACAAATATTGTGCCTTAGTATTCGTTCAAACCTCATCATAGGCCGACATGAAGTGAATTTGAGTAAAATCTCGAAAGAAATTTTTTAAATATTTTAAATTTAGGGCCAAAGGGGACTCATTCCCGACCCTTGGCGAATGAGTCCCACCTGGGACCCAAAACCAAGTGTCGGGTAAAATGTCACATTTAATGTTGTTTGTCAAGATAGGACCCAAAAATATACTTAATATAAGCATATGAGGGCACAAAGAGATAAAATAAAGCATGAGAAAGGTGTAAATAGTGAAAATATGCCTAGAAAAGCGTGAAATACTATTACAAGACTTTACAAAACTTCAAAATAGGACTTGTTGATGAGTGAAAAGGTGGTTTTTAAGTGAATTGCATTAAATAGAGTCTAGAAGAATGTAGAAATATCTTACAACACTTCACAACACCTTCACAAGATATCGTTCTTTGAATTTTAGCACAAAAATAAGCATGTTCAAGCCAAGATACATCATAAAATCAAAGCAACATAGCTCCAACACTATGTAACAAGACCTAAAAGACCATGAAAATGGGAAGGGTCAATTTCTTGACGGTAAATTTAGCCCCCACTTTAGTGAGAGAAACTTGCTTCCTCACACTAAAGTAGCCATGAATGTCAAAGAGAAGAGGGTTCAAATGCACTTATGTTAGCAAGATGAAATACAACAAACAAGGATGATGATCAAGCCCCTAAGATGAAGATCCCATGGTAGACTGAACATAAGGACAAAAGAACACAAAAGTGTTGAGAGGAATTGAGTGAAGCTTCGATCATCAATCCAACTAGTTATGAAAAGAGATCTAGGCTAATTGTTTGAAAAAGAAAATGTGTACTCACTCTAGGGCCATGAAACTTGTTGTCTGTGGGGTGAGAAAGCCCAAAAAGTAAGATACATACACTAGTTTGTATGCACTCACAAAACATGCAAAGAGGTGGCTATGGGGAAAAGTCATGCCGCTAGTTGGGCTTCACACTCAACCATGCTAAAGATATACCCGTTCGATAACTTTAACAAGGTGCCACAAAGCCAAAAAAAATGAAAATGTTTGTTTAATTCAAATAGGATGGCACCACAAGCATGCAACTTGTGTTATGCAAGGCGACCAAACAAATAAGACAACTCCACAGGCATGCAAGTTGTGATATGCAAGGTGGCCGAATGAAAATGTCATGTGTAATATGTTCAAAGGAGCCTTGTTCAGTTTATGCAAGGTTAGTCACTTAGGGAACATTATGTCTAATGTCTCCAAAAGAGGACCAATCAAAGAATAGTATATTCGCAACTTAGGGGATGCAGTGCATCACATCAAACTACCGAGAGGAATGCAATATGTTGTGAAAGATCACACTTATGAAAGGACATCACACCCAATGTCATCCACAAAGTGATAAACGCATCATGTAAACAACAAGGCTTCACTAAGAATGCAAATGAAATAATGGTAATGTATGCACCCCACTTTAAAGGAATTGCTACACATCATTCTATGACCAATTACTTGAAAGTAGAGAAGAAAAGGAAATGCAAAAGGAAAACAAGACATGAGAGCCAACTTGGAAAGCTCTATTCCAAGTCATATGTTTTGAAGTTAAGCTATTTCATGTCAAGGTAAATGAAAGGAAAACAAAGAAAGGAAGGGAGTTTCCCCCCAAAAAAGAAAGTACAACAAACACATAAGTGATCTATGGATTTGGTGTCAACATGCTCGTTGTTGCAATGTTTTTATGAAAGAGCTCAGAACTGTCATCATTCCCCAAATACACATAAAACTAGAAGAATGACACAAAGAGAGCAAAAAAAAGGAAAAAAAAAGTCCATTTTGAGTCAAAATGGAAGAGACATTGTGGTCTCAATGCTTTGCATAGTCCCCAAAAGGAAAGCACAAAGAAACAAAGAAAAAAATGAAAAGAGAAAAATATTTTGGGTCAACATGAAGGAGACATGTCGGTCTCAATGCCTTGCATCATCCCCAAAAGGAAAAAAAAAAAACAAAAATGAAAAAGACCAGGACCATTTAGGTCAACATGGAAGAGACATAGGGCATCTCAATGCTTTGTGTCATCCCCAAAAGGAAAACACAAAAAAACTTACGACAAATAGAAGAATGAAGATACAAATAGAAGTGTACAAAGAGAGGAAATATCAAATGCACAATAAGGGGGAACATGATTTTCACATGAAAAGAAAATGAAAAAGGAAAAGATAAGCAATGCAAAAGTAAGTCAACCATTAACTAGGTTATTGGTTTTCTCAATCTTGGATGAACAAGTGGAAAAAGGAATAACAAGGTTAAGAGACAATCATATGCATGACAAGGACAAGGCTAGCAATGTCTTGCCTCCCATAAAATGTAAAAGCAAGAATGAGCTGAGATGAGTGATGAAAAAGGACCATGCAATAGTGAGAATGGGAAATTCTACAACCACAACATGAAAGAACAATTGTATTTTAAGGGATAAGGGGAAAACAATTAGTGTCAGTGAAGTAATATTTTTTTAGTATTTTGTTTAAAGTTTGACATTCTTTAGTTCGATGTCCAAGAACACGATGGTATTTTCAATATGGTATGTTGGAATCATGAGGACGGATACCCAATCTATTGGAAGGTGGTAGGAGTATAAGACCTTTGTTCAAAATCAATTGAAGTCTCTGTTCACATTCAGGTGGAGGATGTGCAGGAAACTTAAGCTTCTTCAATTTGTGCGGTCATTTACATTTACTAGGTTATCCTTGTTCATGAGTAAAATTAAGACTAGAATCCATAAAGATCCTAACATCATTTTCATTAGAAGGAGGAAATGGTTGTTCACATGGAAGGAGAATGTTTAGATTAGGAGGAGAATTCAAGATGAGCTTTCCAACATCCAGAAGTCTCCAAGGTTGAAGAGAATATCTATCAAGATGAGAAGGATCTTGATATCCTAATCCTATTGTATGTGCATCAATTGGTTGTTGTTCAAAGAGTTGATGGATGTCATGTTCATGTTTACTTAATATAGTGAATCCTCAACCATATGTTTCTTCAAGGTTGATAGGATTGTTCGTGACTTTGTGCTCATAGAATGGCTGGGATTGTGGTGGTTGAGAGGAACTAGGTTCATTTGCAGGAGGAACCATAGGTCTTGTATTGACTTCAGGATGTAAATATGAAAAGTGATCATGAGGTGTAATAGGAGGAAGGTCTTGTGATCTCATAGAGGGATAAAAGGTTGAATTGGTTTTGAGGTTGTTAAGGAAATCATTGTAGAAATTTTTCATGCTAACATCATCTTCTCCTATGATGTCTACATCACGAGGAGGACAATCATGAGGAGTTAAAGGATCATGAGATTGCACAATGTCATTAAGGTCACAACAAAAGGTACAATTGGACATGTCTACCAATGATTTCAGGGAATGCTAAAACTTATTGAAAGAATATGCCATGATGCCAATAAACTAGGATGCAATAAATGAAGAAAAATAGAAATCTAATATTGAAAATAGAATGCAAAAATAGAAAAGTGTAATGCAGAAAAATGCCAAAGAAATTATAGAAATGTTGTTTCAGAAATGTAGAGGGACTGGTTTTCCCTAGGTGGTGAATGAGTCCCAAGATGCAATTTTTTGTGTTTTTAAGAATTTTAAGAATGATTTAAATGCTTTTTAGAATACAAAAATAGGCACAAAATGCAGAGTTTCAGTTTGTTCAATGAAATTGAATGCAAGAATGAAAACTAAATGATTTTTTCACTAATTAAAAATAAAAGATCCTAGAATGTAATATCAAATCAATATCCTAATTGAATTGCAATGCAAATGAAAACTACAATCAGAAGTTTAAAAATGTTCAAAAGTCAGGTTCACCAAAATGAAACATAGATTTTAGGAACCCAACAATGCTTGCTCTCTGGTCACACCCACAAAAGGATATGAAAATCATAGTAAAACCTATCCTAGGAATTGGACATTCCAGCAGGTGACCAATATCTCTTTATGGACGTTCATTTACTTTTCAAACCAGGGAATGTATACTTTGAATGGCGCAACACAATATATGCACTAAGAACTAGTTCCGGTCACAACTTAACAGAAATAAATACTTGGAAAGAATTCTATCTATGCTATAGGAAGGAAATGCAAAGCTCTTTTGACTCAACCATTATTTAACCAAAACATAAATCATAACAGCTATGATTGAGACTCAAACTATGAACCGGCCTTATGTTGTAGGAATAGGCACAAGGATGGATTCCCAATGCTGCAGGAGCAATACAAGACTGAGTTTGTACAAAAACTTTAAAGATGAAATCTAACTGATGATCAACAGAAAAAGAATAGCTAACTAACTAGCTACAGATACTTACTAAGTGGGTCCCCTTAGCAAGCATCTACTAATTACGCAAGTGCTGAACTCATAACTTCATCAAACTTTATTCATAAACTTAGAATGGTATACATTGCTTTGTTGATATGAAAACTAGCAACAAACTCTGTCTCTTGTCATACAAATTCTATTTTTTATTATTATCATACTGACTCTTACATGATATCTGCTATCTCCCTATCACTATGCTTCTATCTAACTTCTAACCATCTTCTTGCTCACTCGCGCAGGAGGAGCACTTATTTAAAATTAGGAGAACAACTAACTAACTAACCCTAACAAAGAAAGATGTGGAAGTAAAGTGTATCCCAAAATCAAGGAACATACTTCATAAATGAATTTATCTGTTCAACCTGATCCAAAGAGAATCTAGTGCTCCACTCTTTCCAGATTGACTGTCATTAAAAATCCTTCCCAACGGTTTCGGTCAAAGAGTCTTCGCCAGAGCTTCTTCGAAGTCGTGCAAGAAATAGACTTTACTGCAAGGCCGAGATCGGTTGTGCTTGACTCGATCATACTTTCTTCAACAACCTGCAAAACACAAGGTAACAGATGCGAAAGAAAAGGCGCATGGCACATACACAATATACGTTCATTAATCACATATTTAAATCTATTTCATCATTCAAAAACTACATGCGATATACCAGTCATTTAGGGAGTCAACGGGGTAATAAATGTAGACAAGACAACATAATAGGCTGCAGGAATATGAAAGTGTTTTGCTATAGGATATCCCAATAAAAGGTTTCAAAAGAGTTTAAACAACCATGAATAACAAAAGTAAAAGTATTAAAAGTTCATCATAATATCCAAACTATGAGCACATTTTGGGCTCATCATCTGCCCCCCTACTTAGCCCAATGCTAGTCCTCCAGCATTAACTTTCCTGGTAGTTTCTCTGAAATCAGTGGTTGTGGCATGACTCTGAAATGGAGCTCCAAACCTGTAATAAAATCCTCTGAAAGTCTGCCACCTTTCATACCTATGGGCTTCTGAATCATCATTAAGATTTGTAGCCTAGTAAGGATAAAGGGGCCACATTAACATAGGAGGTTTGAATGTCAATGGCAACCATAGTTCAAATTTCTTTTGAAGTCCCAACTGTATATATCTGCTTGATCGTTTAAGAGCTGCTGTGAAATTTAGGGGACTGTGAGGCTCATACCTTCTTAGCCCAACAGTTAATCTTTCCCACCTTTTCTCACTTCTGGTGTATGACAGTCTCCAAAACGAATATGACTGTTCCTGAAATTCATCATATACCTATTTCCTGAGATCAAATATTTTCATCCTGGCTATATTATTGTGAATGCCATATGTCAGAGTAAACCAGGTTTTTAACATTGCATGGGGGTCTGAACTTTGAGGGTGCAATGGAACAGGCTCATTCCTTTTGGCTTCCTAATATATTTCCCATTGTCTACCATAATTTGCTTCATTTGCTACCCATGACATAAACGATCTCAAATGGATATTGCCAATATACAGAAGAGGGTTCCATTCTGTTTCATATGGAATTAAAAATCCATGCAAATAAAATTCACACAGAGAATTTCTTAACTAATTAGGGGCTGCCTGGTATGCGTCATAGAATTCTTTAGCAGTGTGAAGTATAGGATCTTGATTTCTGAAAATTCTCATTAGTTGGAACCATAAGAATTGTTCCTTAAGGCACAGAGCATAAACTCTGGGTGGTGGTCTGCATTCCATAATCTAACTAGTTACTTTTAACATTTCATCTATTTTTCCTTGTAACTCAAGAATTTCCTACTTTTGACTTTCAATTTCTTTTTTCAATTTCTTCCTTTCTACCTCCCATAGAATTTGTTGCATGTCAGTCTAGGCTAGGTGCCAGAAAGTCAGGGTTTGCAATGTAACTAGTTCCCAGTTAGCTTGGACATATTCCAAAAACTCAATCAAAAATGTCTTCTTATAAACAACAATGGCTTGACAAGTGGCAGGGGGAAATGTAGCTTCACTGGCCACATCCAATTGTTCGATCTATTCCTGCTCTTGTTGTAGGATGAATTATGGTTGCTGCAGTGGAGAAGACTGTGCTTCCTCCAAAATCTACATATTAGTGGCAGCCAAGTCATCAAGACTTGGTACCCCTTTTTCATTATGCTCAATTTCCTTTGTCTCAATTTGTTCCTCTTCAGGAACGAATAAACTCTGTGCAACATTCTTAGACACATTCTGAGAAACATCAAATTCATACTCTATAGACCCTTCTGAAATTACAATAACCTCTGGTTGAGGTGAAGCAGGGGAGGTCTTACATTGTTTCCTTGTGGAAACTCTTCTTGGCACTGGTGTGGCTGTAGGAGGTGTTCTTGTAGCCTTCCTCTTTCTGGTTTGTCTAGAGGGTTTTGCCCTGCTAGAGGATGATGGTGAACTGGTAATAGCAATAGGTGTTGTTGTAGGAGAGACAGCTGCAGGGGAAGATGCTGCAGGAGAAGGGCATTGCCTTTTCTAAGAACGAGGGTCAGACTCTAGGGGATCTTTTGCCTTTGTTTTTCCCTTCTCTCTCCTAGTGGCAGACCTAGTTTGTACCCGAGTAGAGGATTTAGGTGTGAGAGCTGCAGGACTAGGTGCTACAAGAGCAGATAACCCTTGCCCTGTTCTTCTACTGGTAGATGCAATTTCTTCTTTGTTTTTATGAGGTTGTGGGGTACGTACCCTAGGGGGTTCTGGAATTTGCAAGCTCTTTTGGGCAACAAATTGTTTTCAGGAATGAGGTGAGACATCTCTCAAAGAGTGTTCAATCAATAATTTGATAAGGCCATGGTGAGCAATAGAATTATCTTTCCCTTGTTGGATTCCATGGGCACTTTGTTCTAGAAATTTTAACAAGAAATTCAGAACATTTACAACTAACCCATGCCTCATATGACTTAATAATTTGAAATGGTAAGAATGCAGGTAAGAGAAATGGCCTTCACAGGTTAAATACCTGATTATGTAAGCAGCGTATTTTGAATAAGGAGGAGGCAACGATACTCGCTTGCATCCCTGCTTGGAGACTTCCAAAGGTCCATCAATGGGTATTGAAAATTCAGCCCTTGCAGAGGGAGCATCCGAAGAAAAATTTTCTTCAATGGCTGGAAGTCCGATTACTTCAACAATTCTGTCTTTAGTTACAACAACCGTTAGACCCCATATAGTAGCCTCCCCTTCAGAAAGGATTCTCAAAAATTTTCCAGCAGCCTCCTCATCAAAAGCATTTAAACTCAAGAAGTAGTTTAACCATCCACAGAGGCTGAATGCCTGGACTGTTTGAGAATTTTGCAATAATAACTCATGAGCTATAGGCTCATGTCGCACTAGCTAACCACCCATGTTCATAGGTTTTCCCCAGCTGAACTCAACTCCCTGCTGAAAATTCAAAAATTTCCTCTCTGTTTCCCTTTCTATTCTAGTTTTTTTTTCTCTGTCGTGCCGTAACATTTCTCTTTTTCCAAAAATGAACTTTTTGAACAAGCAATTTTGATTGTAATTTACAAGAAAAACATGCAATGAAAAAGACATGCGATCATATTTGGAAAGTACCAGAAAAATAATAAAGAAAGGTTATCTGAGTAGTTGTGGCAGTGGCGAAAAGACAGGTTTTAAAAAATGGATTACCCCGCCCCCTACTTAGAGTATGACATGTGTCCTCACATGTACTAAAGAATAGGCGAAGATCGGGTAATAATGACTGGTACAGTCATAGCAGTAAATGAATAGAATAAAATAAATCAAATATGCAATAACAAAAGATATGGCGTACCTTTGATAAATGTGTGTACGTGTTGAGAAAGATGACGGCTTCGACATGAGTTGACAGTTGGGAATGATATCATAATTAAGGGTGATGCGGATGAATGAAGTGGATGGGTGACGTGGGCAGTCAAGATGAATGGATGGAATGGATGGATGGGATGGATGGATGGAAGATAAAGAAGTGAGATGTGGCGATAAGTGAAAATGAAGAAAAAGGGGTTTCCTTAAAAAGAAAACCTTTATTATGAGCATGCTTTTCAAAATTACGGTGAAACTGCAGGAGAAAGGCTAAAGCCTTCGGCTACAGGAAGAGTAGCGACAGGATCTTGAATGAACTGTTGCATGAATTCTTCTTTTGAGACTGGTTTATGGTACAATCGGAGGCAGTGTCCATTAACCAACAGCTTGAATCTAACAAGATCAATTGTAACAAGTTGAACTGTACCATTAGCAAATACATTGTCAATTTCATACAGCCCCAAACACCTGGTCTATAATTTTCCTGGACTGTCCTTATACCGTGAGTCGTAAAGCAGAGCCCAATCTCCTACTTTGAACTTCTTCTCCTTAATGTATTTATCATGCCACCTTATTCGTTGATTCTGTATCATCTCAGTGTGCTATAGGGCATGCTTTTGGAGTTCATCCAGAGCATTGAGCTGTATGATTCTGTCCTTTTGTGCATTTGTTAAATCCATGTCAGCTCCAGTGTTGTTCAAAGAGTCTTATGTTCAAATTCTATTGGCATCACAGTTGTTTTACCATACACCATTTCAAAAGGTGTAAATCCTGTAGCAGTCTTCCAGGTAGTACGGTAGGCCCATATAGCTTCAGGTAACCTGGTGGCCCAGTCCTTCTTATGCAAATCTACAGTTTTAGTCAAAATGGCCTCTATGTCCCTATTGGTGACCTCAACTTTGCCATTGGCCTGGGGGTGATAAGGAGTTGATTTCCTGTGCTGTATATTGTATTCATTGACTAAAGCTGTGATAAGTGTAGAAGTAAATTGTGCTCCCTGATCTGTCACTATCTCCCTAGGAACACCAAACCTAGTAAATATTTCCTCATATAGGAATTCAGCCACTTTATTATCCCTAGCATATTTCATAGGTTTAGCTTCTACCCATTTTTGTGACATAATCTGTGCACACAAGAATGTAGGACTTACCATTGGAAGGTGGGTCAATTGGTCCCACAAAATCTAGTCCCCATTTGTCGAATGGTGTAACTACAATTTGTGGAAATAGAGGCATTTCATCAGAGTGAGTTGGTCTTCCCATCCTTTGGCATCTGTCACATCTCCTTGTATACTTGGCTGCATCTCTATGTAAAGTTGGCCAATAGTAACCAGTATTTAAAATTTTCATTGCTGTCATTTTGGCAGCAAAATGTCCGCCACACGGATCATCATGGCTGGCATACAGTATATCATGAGTGTCCTCCTCTAGTACACATCTCCTCATAACGTGATCTGGCCCTATATAAAACATGCAATCTGTAATCCAAGAAAAGTTAAAACTTTTCTCTACCAATAATCTTTTTTCCTTAGGAGAGAATTGAGGAGGAGTTCTTCATGTTGCCAGATAATTTGCTATATCAGCATACCATGGATGAATAACCTTGATTGCAAATAGGTGCTCATCAGGAAAGGAGTCTTCAATAAGTGTAGAGTCATCTTGCCTTTGAATTATAGAAAGGAAATCAGCAACTACGTTGGCTTTACCTAGCTTGTCCACAATTATAATGTCAAATTCCTGCATCAGCAATAACCATCTTGCCAGTCTCCCAGATATTGAGCTTTTGTTCATGAGATACTGGATTGCTGCATGATCAGTGTGGACAAATATCTGATAACCAGTGATATAATCCCTGAATTTATTGAGGGCTTAGATGATTGCCAACATTTCTTTTTTTGTAATAGTGTAGTTGAATTCAGCCCCTTGCAGATTTTTGCTTATGTAGTAGAGTGCATGTTCAGTTGATCCATCCTTCTGCCCTAGCACTGCCCCAATTGCATAATCCGTGCCATCAGTATGAATATGAAATGGGAGTGACCAATTAGGTCCTTTTAGAACAGGTGCCTGTGTGAGGGCGACTTTCAAGTCAAGAAATGCTTTTTCACATTCCTCTGTCCAAGAAAACTCTGCATCTTTCTTCAGCAGATTGTATAAGGGACCTGCTATTTGGCTAAAGTCCTTGATGAATCTTCTATAGTATCCTGCATAGCCTAGAAAACTTTTTACCTCCTTTTGCTTAGTAGGAGAGGGTAACTTAGAGATGATCTCAATTTTAGCAGGATCAACCTGAATTCCTGTAGCAAAAATATAGTGACCGAGCACTATTCCCTCCTGCATCATCATAAAGCACTTTTGACTATTCAGTGATAGGTTGTTATCTTCATATCTCTGTAGTACTTTTTCCAAGTTAGCTTGAGCTTCCTCAAATGTTGTACCATAAACAGTAAAGTCATCCATGTATATTTCCATGCAATCATATGAAATGTCTAAGAAGATGCTTATGACTGCCCTCTGGAAAGTTGCAGGAGCATTATAGAGACCAAAAGGAAAAACTAAATAGGAAAACGTTCCTCAAGGGCATGTAAAAGTAGTATTTTCCTGATCCTCAGGAGTAATCTTGATCTGATTGTATCCACTGAAGCCATCCAAGAATGAGAAGTACTTCTTTCCAGCTAAATTATCTAGAACTTGATCAATAAATGGAAGAGGAAAGTAATCTTTCTTTGTTGCTAAGTTAAGTTCTTTATAATCTACACATACCCTCCATTTTCCTCCTTTCTTAGGAACAATGACCAATGGGGAAACCTATTGACTATCAGAGATTGGGTAGATATAGCTAGCTGTCAACATTTTCTGCAATTCTTCTTTAACAATCTCTCTCAAAGCTAGGTTGATTCTTCTTTGAGGCTACCTGACAGGTTTGAAGTCACTGTTAATATATATGCAATGTGTACAGAGTTTTGGGTCTAGGCCCTTCATATCTCCATAGTCCCATGCAAAAGTTGACTTATGGCTGGTAAGCATTTTGATCATAGATTCTTGTTGCTCACGGGTGAGGTTTTTATTAATGCACAAGGTTTTTCCTGTAGCTACCTCAACTTGGGAGGTTAAGTCTATCATAGATACTTCAGACAGAAATGGCATGTCTACCTCATGGGGTAGTAAGGTGTGCAAGCAATCTGTTGTTGCAGGATAATGAGTTGATGTGGATGGAGAAAGAATAGTCTACAAGGAACATGGATTTTTCTCACAATAAAAGTATTGAGTACCATAGTTATTCAGCAAGATATTAGACAATACATCTTCTTCTTCTTGGTGTGCAATGAAAGGCTCTTTGGTAATCATCATTAAATTGGCCATAGAGTTCACTTCTTCCTCTTCTCCCAAATCTGGCCAAGCAACATCTTCAGACTCAAGTTGGGGCAGTGCTGGAGAATAGAGAGTAAGTTTCTTTGTGCTATATCCATCAGATATTGTCATGTCACCTGACCTAAAACCAATGCAAGCATCAGCAGTAGCCAACCAAGGCCTTCCTAGTATGACAGGGTATTCCCCCAATGATGCTTTTGGAGATAAGACCATGAAATCAGCGGGGTATTCCCAGGAATCCAAGGTGACTACCAGGTCTTCGACTACCCCATCAAGTTTGACAATTGAGCTATCAGCAAGCTGTAATATTGTAGGTGTAGTCCTTATTTCTGAAATATTAAGTTTTACAACCAAGTCCTTTGTCATGACATTGATAGTTGCACCAAGATCTACTAAGGCATTCTTAATTTGCAACCCATTAACATTTATCTCCACAACAGGACTTCCTAGATCTAAATATTGTGGAATGCTAAGCTTCCCTAACATTAAGTCAGAGAGTTGGCCTATTACATGGACAATTTGAGGGTCTTTCTTTTTCCTCCCTAGTTTCTTCAAACATGCCTCCTTGATGGCCTTGCCATCGATAGGTACTTCTTTGATTGCTTGGAACAAGGGAATTTTCGCACATATATGCTTTAGCTGGTCAAGGATATCAAAGGTGGGTTCCTCTTGTTTCTTCACATTTTCACCTTCCAATCTTTGTGGGAAAGGAGGGGGCACCTTATCAGATGACTTAGGTAATGATAGAATCTGAACTAGCTGATTTGGTTGGGATTGGTCATTGATATCTTCTTCTTCTTGGTCAGTCTCCTCAGGTAGTAATTTTGAGATTATTGGAGGAGATGGTGTGGGCAGCATGGTTCCTAAACATAAATTAATATTATTCAGGTTAAGAGCATATGCAGGTTGATGATTAGGATCAACAAAATAGACTTGCTGCTACTGCGGTTGCTGGTTATTTGGATTAGGTGCTGCCTGAGCTAGTAGTTGGGTTGATTTTGGATTTTGACCTTGATTAGGTGTAGGAGGTGGCATAATGGATTGTTGCTGGGGTTGTTGCAGGAAACCTACGGTTGGATTTGACCATTGCTGGCCTCCTCTCCATTGGTTAGGCTGCTGCCAATTCCCTTGTGGAGGCTGCCACTGATTTTGCTGAGGTGGTTGCCAGTTTCCTTGTGAGGCTTGCCAACGGTTTTGCTAGGCATTTGACCAAGGGTGATTCCACTGAGGTTGGGAGTATGGCCCATAGTTTAGAGGGTACTAATTTTTCCATTGACTATTATATGAACCATAATTTTGCAAAGGGTCCTAAGGCATACCTTGTCTTGGGGCCCATGGCCTCCTTTGTGCAACAAAGAAGACTTGATCATCATCACCTTCTATCATCTTAAAATTAGTAGGCAACTATTTATCCTCCATGTTGGCCACCATCTTGCATTTGCAGTCATGCTTCTTTTGTCTACAATGTGGACAAAACTTGGCCAAGATTGCTTCAGCTTCATCATGTTTCTTCCGAGCTTGCATAGTGTCCAACTGTGTAGCCATGTTGTTAATGATTTCCTGCTTGAAATCAGACAGCAAATTTGTGATCTCCATCCGAGAAACTCCACTGGAAGAAGATTTACCCACTGTAGCTTGATGACCTCTACCCTTCTTCACATTTGCTTGGGAGTAATTAAGACATATTTTCTTAATATCATCCCAAGGCAGTTGGGTTATATCACCTCCTCCCATTAGGTCCAGAGTGTCTATACAGGCATCATTGATCCCTCTTAGAAAAAGTAGTTTCTGAGAGTCTTAATTGATAGTATGGTTTGAGTTCTTTTTCAGAGAAAACAAGAATCTTGAAATATAATCCTCCAAACTTTCATCCTCCTTCTGCTGAATTCTGAATATATCGTCTCCCTTACTGCCACTCTTACAATATTCCTTATATTTCTCAAGGAATTTTGTTTGCATGGCTACCCAACTATCAACAACACCTCTTCCCAAACTCATGAACCATCTGAGAGCTCCTTCCTTCAAGGTGGAAGGAAACAACTTCAGCTTGTGAGCATCTGAAGTATAGTCATAACTGCGACAGAGGATATCAAACTCAAATAGGAAAGTTTCAGGGTCCTCCATAACTAGGCCATAGAACTTGGGAAGTAGTGAAGAAGGAATATTTTTAAGATTGTCAGTATCTCACTGGGGAACAATGGGAAACTCAAAAGTAGGAGGTGGATTAGGTGGATTATTTGCCATATTTGCTTGCTGGAATATCAGAGCGAATGGATTTTCCTCAGGTTCTTTGTCGGCTGGGTCAAATGGCAGTTCAACAAATAGGTTTTCAGAGAGAAACCTTCCCAATGCATCTCTTCTTCTATGCATGCAATAGAATGAATGGTGATTTGAAGGATTTTGAAAATTTTGATTAACAAACTAAACTAATGCTAAAAATGACTTCTGACAAATTCTTAGCTTGACACCATCCCCGACAACGACACCAAAAATGGTCACGCCCACAAAAGGATATGAAAATCATAGTAAAACCTATCCTGGGAATTGGACATTCCAGCAGGTGACTAATATCTCTTTATGGACGTTCATTTACTTGTCAAACCAGGGAACGTATACTTTGAATGGTGTAGCACAATATATGCACTAAGAACTAGTTTCGGTCACAACTTAATAGAAATAAATACTTGGAAAGAATTCTATCTACGCTATAGGAAGGCAATGCAAAGTTCTTTTGACTCAGCCATGATTTAACCAAAACAGAAATCATAACAGCTACGACTGAGACTCGAACTATGAACTGGCCTTATGCTACAGGAACAAGCATAGGGATGGATTCCCGATGCTACAAGAGCAATACAAGACTGAGTTTGTATGAAAACTTTAAAGATGAAATCTAACTGATGATCAACAAAAAAAAAAAAGCTAACTAACTAGCTACAGATATTTACTAAGTGGGCCCCCTTAGCAAGCATCTACTAATTATGCATGTTTTGAACTCAGAACTTCATCAAACTTTATTCATAAACTCAGAATGGTATACATTGCTTTGTTGATATGAAAACTAGCAACAAACTCTGTCTCTTATCATACAGATTCTGCTTTTTATTATTATCATACTCACTCTTACATGATATCTGCTATCTCCCTATCACTATGCTTCTATCTAACTTCTAACCATCTTCTTGCTCACTTGCGTAGGAGGAGCACTTATTTAAAATTAGGAGAACAACTAACTAACTAACCCTAACAAAGAAAGATGTGGAAGTAAAGTGTATCCCAAAATCAAGGAACAAACTTCATAAATGAATTTATCCTTTCAACCTGATCTAGAGAGAATCTAGCGCTCCACTCTTTCCAGATTGACTGTCATTAAAAATCCTTCCCAACGGTTTCGGTCAAAGAGTCTTCGCCAGATCTTCCTCGAAGTCGTGCAGGAAATAGACTTTACTACAAGGCCGAGATCGGTTGTGCTTGACTCGATCATACTTTCTTCAACAACCTATGAAACACAAGGTAACAGATGTGAAAGAAAAGGCACATGGCACATACACAATATCCGTTCATTAATCACATATTTAAATCTATTTCATCATTCAAAAACTACATGTGATATACCAGTCATTTAGGGAGTCAACGGGGTAATAAATGTAGACAAGACAATACAATAGGCTGCAGGAATATGAAAGTGTTTTGCTACAGGATATCCCAATAAAAGGTTTCAAAAGAGTTTAAACAACCATGAATAACAAAAGTAAAGGTATTAAAAGTTCATCATAATATCCAAACTATGAGTACATTTTGGGATCATCACTCTTTTCCTAGGATTTTTCACCTAGAAAGAGAGAGATTTGGGCTTCTAATATGCTTATGTTCATTCATGTCAGGTTCACCAAAATGAAACATATATTTTAGGAACCCAACAATGCTTGCTCTCTTCCTAGGATTTTCCACCTAGAAAGAGAGAGATTTGGGCCTCTAAAATGCTTATGTTCATTCAAATAAGGATGTATGTAGTGTAATATAATGTAAATGAACTAAAATAAATACAATTGACTGATCTAAATGACTGAAAATGAATGCAAGACTAAGATTTATGCTTTTTTCGAAAACACAGTGTGATATGCAAAATGCTATGAAATATGAAGAAATTGAAAGAAATATGTAGAGCAGAAGGTACAGGGTCAAATATGAGTGCACTTGGATGTTGAGTGAGATTTTTGGAATGTATGGAATGTTGATCAAAAAAAATTATTTTTCACAATGGAACTCATTCTCCAAGGGTGGCGAATCAATCCTCTGACTGTTGAAAAAGTGTCGGGACCTAATTTCTGACAACCGGGAGTTGATTTTTGAACAAATGCAAATTTCAAATTTTCAAGTGGGACTCATTCGCCAAGGGTGGCAAATCATTCCTCCTCAAGATTTCTAAAATGTCAAAGTTCAACACTACTACTCCAGATCTAGTAATGACTGAGTGTATGGTTGTCAAGGTCAATTTTGCATAAAACGAGTTGAAAGTGCTTAGAATTCTTGAATATTTGATGAATTGATTTGAAGAGCCTAGTTGACTTGAATTCCACTTTTCAACACCTTTAAACTTGTTAAATCTACAAATACACATGCACAAAGGGGAAAAATGTTGGGATGTTGGTGAATAGGGGTTTGCCTTGGTCAAACCCCACTTTAGTAATTAAACCCAATAGAAATGAATGACATGCAAGGGAAATGATAAATGAATAACATGAAAGTATTACAAACTTACCAAACCCTTGAATATGAAAATTTGAAGTGATTCCAATGACTGCTCCAAAATGCTTGAAAGTGCTTGAGTTGATGATGTAAGATGCTTGAGTGCTTGAAAATTGCTTGAATTATGAATGTTTGAATGAATAGGTGAATGGGGAATGTAAAATGAGGTGAAAATCACATATTTATACAAATCTTGTGCCTTAATCTATTAATACCTCATCACAGTCTGACATGAAGTGAATTTGAGTAAAATCCTAAAAGAATTTTTTAAATTTTTTGAATTTAGGGCCAAGGGGGACTCATTCGCCACCCTTGGCGAATGAGTCCCACTTGGGACCCAAAACCAAGTGTTAGAGAAAATGTCACATTTAATGTTTTTGTCGGGATAGAACCCAAAAATATACTTAATATAAGCATATGAGGGTATAAAGAGATAAAATAAAGCATGAGAAAGATGTAAATAGTGAAAATATGCCTAGAAAAGCATGAAATCCTATTACAATTCTTTACAACACTTCAAAATAGGACTTTTTGATGAGTGAAAAGGTGGTTTTTAAGAAAATTGCATTAAATAGAGTCTAGAAGAATGTAGAAATGTCTTACAACACTTCACAACACCTTCACAAGATGTCGATATTTGAATTTTAGCACCAAAATAAGCATGCTCAAGCCAAGATACATCATAAAATCAGAGCAATATAGCTCCAACACTATGAAACACAACCTAAAAGACCATGAAAATGGGAAGGGTCTATTTTTTGATGATACAAAGCCTAATATATTTTTTGGTCAATTGAAGTAGGACATCACTTTTCTGTGTCTTTTCTACTTCATATTCGATAATAACATTTCTACACTGTAGTATTTCATCGATAACCTCCCTTATCAACAATTGAATAGGATCTATGTTTATTCTTTCTATCCATTCTTTGAAAGCTTTATCTTCCATCCCATCTTGCCCTAATGTTTGAGGATCAAATCTTTGTCATGACAATACCTCAACAAATTCTTGATTTTCTCTCATCAGTCTTTTGCACTCAATGGTGACCTTATCAAATCCTTCAATACATTGTACTAACATGTCACCTTCCCATTTCAATTATTTCTTCCACTTTCCTAGCAATGAAATTTCAGATTACAATATTATATTGTTTTGTATTAACTCTTGGACATCTGTATGTATGAGAATTTCCATATTTCTCTTTTCA
The DNA here is from genome assembly GCA_007258455.2 of Sequoia sempervirens. NCBI lineage: Eukaryota > Viridiplantae > Streptophyta > Pinopsida > Cupressales > Cupressaceae > Sequoia > Sequoia sempervirens. The sequence continues at coordinate 546,151,230 of VDFB02193867.1, forward strand.
TCAATGACCTACTCCTGATGAAGTTTACATTCATCTTCAAATCTTTTCAATTTATATGAACAATAGTATGCTTCCTTGTACATTTTTATTGTATCTGTAATAAATTCATCTCCCTGCTTTATCTAGTATTCAATCCATTCTTCAAATATATTCATATTGTGATGAACTACAACAATGGCATCTACTTGTTCTTGTGACATTAGCACTGGATGTTGGGGTAGTTCAGCTTGCACTTGACTGCATAAAGTCAATGATTTGATAAAATTCTCTAGTTTAGCAACCCATTCTTTTGTTTATATTTTTGTACCCTGGCAACAGTAGCATCTAAATTCACTTTTATTTCCTCTAGTTCTTGCTGCCAAGATGAGTGTCTGAGATTAATACTTGTGATTTTATATTCCTTAGGCATTATCTCATTTCTATCTTTGTCATTTTTTGGAGTAGCTATCTCAATGGTTTTGTTACCATCTACATTCCTTTGTATGACATGATTTGCTTTTGCTTTACGCCCAGGTTTAGGAGTATTTACTTCTTGTATGAAATTACTGAGGTTCAGAGGTAATATTTCTACTTCCATGGGAGGAGTTAATTCCCTGATTAACCAATCAGGTGTATCATCATCTTTTTGTACCTTTGTACCTCTTTCTTGTTTCTACTTATTATTTGATTAAGGAATTTCATCTATGTGACTTGCCATATTTTGTGAAATGGGAATTTCTTTATCAATTTCTAACATAGACTCAAGATTAGTAGGATTTTGCACTGCCTCCTCTGTTTGCAAACTTATATTTAATTGTCTCTCTACATTTTCTAATTCCTCTCTCTGAATCTTATCTTCTTCATTTATAGCTATGTCAGGATTCTCTTCGTCTTTACTTCCATTTCCCGTGAACTATGCAGCTTCTTCTTCTAAAATTTTAGTTTCAATTTCAATTCCAGCATGACATTTATCTATTTCATCAAAAACCTACGAAGGATCATTAACATTTTGCACATTCTCAAAATAAAATTGAGAATCAAGACTATCTTCAATAACTCTCTTATCAATAGGATTTTTCTGTTCATTTCCCCATGTTTCCATTTCAAGTATACTAGGATTTTTTGCCTCTGAGGTGAGTGTCTCTTGAATAATTTTTTCTTCTTCAATATTTATAAGGTCACCATTAACCATATCAATTCTTGCTTCATAACAACCATATTAACGAAGGGGGAGAAGTAAATAATGTTGTAGCTCTTTGACATGCAAATCTAGTTTGTGTACCAACATTCTTTGTTACTCCTCTCCCTTCATCAACAATTATTCTAGTTCCTAGTCTGGCCATGGAAGAAGATGCACCTTTAGGCCTTGTTTTAGACTTGTCTTTACCAGTCTTTGCATCTTTATGTTTTTTTGATAATTTTGTGGGGACTTCCTTTCTTGTTGTTTCAGAGGTTCTTTCTTCAATCTAATACCTAGAGTAGCCTTACTAGTCTTTCTTTCCTTCTTGATAGGCTCTCTGCTTTCAAAACCAGTTTCATCTCTTTGCTTTCTTCTTTTATCTTATGAGTAGATGGGTTCAATTCCTCTTTCTCATAAAATTTTACAAAAATCATCAATCCAATGTTGAGTGTACCTTATGACTAGCCTAGTAAAATCATCAATTGATGTCATTTCTTCATCCTCAACACTTGGATCTAGAATGGGTTCATCATATATCCTATCATTATTATAAAAATAATTTAGCACCTAACCATCATCTTCCACTAGTTGGTCTGGGATATCATAGAGTTTGAGCATTCAAGCAAAACCTATTCATTATTTCATACTTTTTCCTTCTGACCTCATGCTCTCCTTCTGAGCTCATGCTCATCTTCACAATTAAGCCAATAATCTATTAAATGATGTGCATGGGCATGATAACTAGCTTTTTTTTTTTCAATATTTCCTTCAACATCATATTACATTCTCTTAAGTGGAAATTCTTCAAAATTGTAAGTTTTTCAGTTCCTCCTCACACAAATTAGCCACTCTGATTGCACTGCACTTATAATTCCCTATTGTAATAGGAAATTTGAAAGAGGCCTTCTTGTGAGCATGGCTATAAAGAGCCTAAGATGGTTTTGACTATCTCACTGATTCTAATAAACCAATTTTATCTATAGGATACCTGGTCATCACGAATGGGTATCCATCAAATCCCTCCACTCTGATGTAGGAGTAAGTTGGGAACTATATGTACCAACCTCCCATAGGCCGAATGACACTTTGTGCTTCCAAGGATAATCTCTTAGATTTATCACCCTCCATTGTTCTTACAAATTTCATGGCAAAAAAATCATTAAATTTTTTGTAATCATCTTTATCCTCATGAATAGTGATTTGGGGTAAATGTGCATATATCAAACTATTGCCAATTTTTGTGCCTAGAGTACCAATCTATTTTAATCCTTCTTTATTGGCTATCATATCAGAGGAGTAAATAACATATGAAAACATGTAGAAACATATGGTTTTTGGGGAATGCAGTAATTTGTTTATGTAACATGTCACTTATCAATTTTCCCCAATGCAACTCTACAGGGCTTTTTATCATTTGAGATATTATCACAAACATCTAGGGTTCAAACCTGCTTGCATCTCTTAAACTAGATACTTTGCTCAACAAAGTTATTATGTCTTTCATTTCTTGTTTAAACCCAAACATCTGAATTACTTTGATCTGTGGTGTGATTGGATATTGGCACCATTGGGTGCTCACAATTTCTATGTTGCATTCTTTAGAACTTTGATATGTCTTAGCCTTTGCTTTCCGGTCGTCATTATACATCCTTGTGTAGGAGGGGAGACCAAATGTACAGATAATTCCATTCTGATACAATTCTGTATAAGTTCTTCCTTCCTTTTCAACAATCCTTTTGGCTAGATTATAATGGTTTATACATTGCATTACTAATTCTGGAGTTTCCATCACTGGTGGAAACCCTCCTGCAAGAAGTAACCCATTTGATAAGGCATTTTTAGTACATTGGGTAGTATTTTCTTGCAACAGCCATGAATGGATTTCAATGTCAGAAGACCATCCAATGTGGGTATCTGTGACCACCACATTAATGGGCACTACCTGCAAATTGTAGTATTTAAATTCATCTTCTGCTCTTGCTTTAGAAGTGCTCAATTTTTATTTAATAAGCTCTACAAATTTTCAAAATATTTGTCTATGTGTGCATGTTAGGCTTAAATTTAACAAAACATTACATTTCATAAAACTTTCAATTCATTCTTTGATCAAATTTAACAACTCAGAGGAAAATTAATATCCAAATTTCAGAATGAGAAAATACCTTTAGCAAAGGTTTCTATCCTAAGAAACTCTTGTCAATAAATCAATTATTCAGAACATACTTGGTTCTAGTTAAAATGATGATTCTTCAGAGTACAACTTCAAAAACCCTTGGGTAACCGCAACTTAGTTCCTGAAGATTTTACCTCTGCTTATGCACCAAAGTAGCTTCACGAATTCAATGTCTTTAGCAAGTTTTCAATATGATGCAAAGGGGAGTGTTGTAAAATTAATTGTGTGCTTGAGGTGGTGCCAAGTACCTTCATTAATTACCTATTATTTCACATTAATTCCTAGAATAAAGGTCTAATCATTATGTATTATGGTTCAACTTAGGAACACCTAGATTTTTGAATTGAATCACCATTTGAGAAGAAAGACGGCACGGTGACTATTCATGGTAATTAATGTCATGCCAACTTTATACAGGGTATATGCCATTAATGATATGAGATTAATGATGATCATCAGAGTTATAGCTTCAGATAATGTCTTTGAGAAAATTCACATAAGAAAGGGATCAAGGAAATACTTCTCAAGAAAAGAGAAAGAAAGAAAGAAAAAAAAACAAAAAAAAAAAAGTGGAACAAGAGAAACAAAACCCAGAAACTGGAACTGAAAGATATACTTGATGACATTTCGAAGTAGACTTTCCAATTTCTGACTTTTACTTTAAAGAAAACAATAAGGCACTAGATTTTGATAAGAGAGAAAATTACTGGGTTTATACAATTCGATTAATAAATTACTGGGTGGAACTAAAGTTATTTGAAGACACAAAATCTTTCGCTTCATGCAGGAATTCAATATTCCAGTTTCTGGTAAAAGAATAGACAACAAAGACATACTGAGATGCTAAAATATCGGGTGGAACTAAGTTCATTATCATAGAGGCCAAGTGAAAATGAGAATCAACTAGCAACCGGCCAAGCATCAATTAAAACCATGTCGAGGAGGGAAAAAACAACAAAGCAAAAGGGGAAAAGAAAGAAGAAAAGGGGGTCCACATTTTTCCAAAGGAGCAAAATGGGGCGTGTTCTAAGACTACACAACAACTAGCAACCAACAAAAACTAGAAAAAACAATAGAAAGTCAATTCCAGATCTAACATCAATTTCCCATCTTTATTTAGTATTCTAATTATAAATCATAGGATTCTTATTTTATTTCAAAATCTTACTCTAGTTAGCATGCATAACTAAGTATTACTAAGCTCACGTGTGTGCAATTGATTCATTTCCACTACAGTAAACTTAGAAATACCAATGTTTGCATTAACCTATGTAATATGACAATTCCTTTTAAGCCAGCCAAGGATAGAGCCTTGTTGCCAGTCAAGTATCCATAGCCCTAACAAGGTTATCTTTGTATTTCCCCCCAAACATAGCTCTACTATCAATCATGCATCCATAGCCCTAGTAGAGTTATTTAGATAGCCTAAAGAGTTGATATCACTTTTTTTTATATAAGATATAGCAATGATAGCTCATTTTCACTTTTGATTTTGCAATAATAGCTCATTTATCAACTTGTAAGCATTGAAGCACCACTATTAGGTTGGTAATTGTTGTGGTAGCAAAGGTAGTCTTTTGATTTTTCAATTAATGCAAACAACTGCTATCCCAAATTTCAATAGAATGATTTAAGTGTGTTCTTTTGTAGCTCAACATCAACTGAATAATTCATGCTAACCAAAGTACATAAAATTAAATAATTTTTGAACAATTTATAAATGGAAAACTAATTCCGGTCAGAAAAGAGATTAAAGTTCTAGAGTTGACATTCTATTGACTTGTAAACCTTTTAAAGTTGCTAATTGACATAAAGTACCATGACGCAACACCCAATTTTTTTTTTTTTACAAAAACAACTAGCTCATGACTAAAAATAATGCTTTAGAAACTGCCCATTCACAGGCAATGGGATATCTTCACTAGTTAAGGACTTCAATCTATAAGTACTATCACCCAAAATTTCAAAAATTTGGTATGGGCCTGCCCATGATCTATTAACTTTTCATGTTGATTTTTACATTCATAGGCTTTATTCTAATATAGGACCAAGTTAGATATTTTAAATGTCTTTAACTTGGCATGCTTATCAAACCATCTTTTCACTATAGATTGATGTTTAGAAAAATGATCTATGGATCGTGTTCATTTCTCATCTAAATGGATCAATTGCAGTAATCGAGCTTTAGTTTCATCATCTAATCCAATATAATCTTGTGCAAACTACTAGGTGGGGATTTTTAAATTTATTGGGAGTATAGGATCTATCCCATAAACCAAATGATAAGGAGAATTCCCCAATGCATCTTTCATTCTAGTACGATCTGCCCATAGGGCGAACCTTAACAAAGAATGACATTCCCTAGGGTTCTATTCAATCAATTTTTTAATTATATCCAACAAATTTTTATTTGATGATTCAGCTAATCCATTTCCCTGTGGATAATAATTAAACGAAATTTTTTAATGTTATGTCATATTCGAATTCCCAATTAGAAAACTTTAATGAAGCAAAGGCAGGGCCATTATCACATACCAATGCATACAACGTTCCAAACTTGGTGATAATTTTCTCTTCTAGAAATTTGATGATTACGTCAGTAGTGCATTGTTTGTTGGGGAAAACCTCTATCCATCAGGTACAATAGTCTGTAGCGGTTAGTATGAATCTATGTCCAACTGAGGATGGAGGATTAATATTTCCAATAAAGTCTAATTCCCACTGTGAGAAGGGGCGCATCTCCACCATTGGCTGCAATGGTTGAACATTGAATCTTCCTTTATCTGACACTATTTGACATGTATGAGTGTTTAACATGTTTGTAAGTATCTTTTAAAATATTGGGCCAATAGTATCCTACTCTTAAAATGAGGTGTGCAGTAGCCAAAGGAGCTCCATGAGCTATTCCAAATCTATCATGTAATTCCTACAACACTTTATCAGCTTTTGTTCTATTTAAGCATCTTAAATAGATTCCTTCATGATTTATTTTAAATAGGGCTCCTCCTTTAATCATAAAACTCTATGATTTAATCTTGAGGGCTCTTCTTTTATTTCTTTGCATATGATCAGGATAGGTATGTCTGACTAAATAATGCCAAAAATTTTGAATACCAGTCTTCTTGGTCCTTTTCATCCAACATTTATTGCTAACTAGAAATTTGGGGATCTATTTTGGTAATAAATTTTTCCAAGGCTTGTCCTTGGACCAACCTCATAGGTATGATGTCTAAATTATATTCTTGTAATATAGTAACCCATTTATCTCTCTTTTCTCTGAGCTCGCTCTGTGTCAAGAACATCTTGACAGTTGAATCTAGGACAATAGCCTTGACAATACTCTTAAGGATATAATGTCTAAACTTACGTACAGATTTGACCAAAGCGAAGGCTTGTTTTTCAAAATATGTATATCTCAACTCAACTTCCTTGAACATAGTTCTCATAAAATAAATTGGATTTTCTTCTTTATTTTTTCCCTTTTGTGTTAATACTACAACACAAGTATGACTAGAAGAAAATGAGTAAATATAAAAAGGTTTAATATAATCTGGACTTACTAGTACTGGTACTTCTATGATTGCAATTTTTATAGTATCGAAGGTGATCTTAGCTTCATTCATCCACTCTATTTTGGAATCATTCTTTAACATATCGTTGAGTGGCTTCACTATTTCGGAAAATCCTATAATAAATTTCTGAATAAAATTGATCTTACTGAAATACGACTTCAATTCTTTTCTACTTCCTGGGGGTGTAGTTTTAGTAGTGCGTTCACTCTGTCTTGGTCAATTGAAATACCATGTTCATAAATTATATGTCCCAATAACTTTCCTTCAGTCACCCAAAAAATACATTTCTTGGGATTTAGGGAAACTCCATAAATTTCACACTTTTGTAATATTGCTGTGAGATCTTAAACATGATCTCTTCCATCTTTAGAAAATACTCTAAGATCATCCATGTAAATGATAATGCATTTTCCTATCAATTCTCGAAATGAATAGTCCATCGCTCTTTTGAATGTAGCCCCAATGTTTATCAATCCAAATGACATCCTTCTATAAGCAAAAGTTCCCCACTTAGTGGTGAAAGCGGTTTTCATTTGATCCTCTGCTACCATTACTTTATTATACCCCAAAAATCCATCCAAAAAGAACATCATTTGCGAACCATTAACTATTTGTAACACTTCTTCAAGTGAAGGTAGTGGATAATTATCTTTTTTAGATGCTCTGTTGAGATTTCAAAAATCTACACAAAGTTGGATGACTCCATTCTTTTTCCTAATAAGGACTAAATTTTCCACCAAAGTAGAATGTTTGATTGGAAAAATTATCCCGGATGACAATAGTTTTTGAACTTCCTTTTGAATCAAAGGCTCTAAAAGTGCATTTACTGGACATTTTTTTTGTCAGAAAGGTTTGGCCTCAGGCTTTAATGGTATAGTATGTGTGATAATAGAAGTGTCATACATCTTCAAATCTTCATAGGTCCATGCTATGACTTTCCAATAATCTGTAAGTTCCTTAGAGCAATATCTTTTCTCTTCTTCAGTACAAACCTTCCCTATAAGTACATTTTTAGGATGTTCTTCAATATTCAAATTAAATAATTCAGATAATCGTCCTTCACTTTGAGGTAAATCTTTTTGTCTGATTATATGATCAATATCAAAAAAATTGTTCTAACTTAATGATTCCTTTTGGAATGTTATTATCTTTGACTTGAGTCAATTCTTCATCTTGAATTTCACTGTCAAGGCGATCTATCTCTTCAATAATTTGTGCCTCAAAAATACCGGAATTAGTGATGAATTCCAGTATATGTCTGTCATCTTCAAACACTTGTAGGTTAGTAACATTATTAGGAACCGGAGGTAATTGTACCAATTCAACCGTGAATCTTTTCAAATTTGACATTTCCAAGGGTTCCAAAGTACTAGCAGTAGTAGCCAGTGCATCAGCTCTCTGATTAAATCTTCTTGAGATATGAGTAATATTAAATGCATCAAATTCTTCGATCAGATCCCATAATCTATGTTGGTAATTGGATAATATTTTTTAATGGAAGATATATTGCTTTTAGACTTGTTTGACTACCAATTATAAATCATCGAACACCTTGAGAATTCTAACCCTTTTCTTGATTGCCAGGATCAAGCCATTGTATAAGAGCTTCATATTTTGTTGCATTGTTAGTACATTGAAATTGAGATCGATATGTAACAAGAAAGGAATTACCTTGCGAGTTGATTAGTTCCACTCCAATTCCAATTCCTTGTTTTTATTTTGATCCATCAAATTTAAGAATCCAAGCTTGATCATTTGTAGTCAATATTTTACCATTTTTCGATGTCATTGTATAAATATTTTCATTCTATATATTTTGATCTTCATTCTTTTGTGCTTTCGGTTTTATCCTCTCGATATTGTCACATTCTAGACAAAATCGTCTCTCAATTCTATGGATTATCTCCAGACACATCATACAATTGTTTTCTGAATGTGCAACATTGTGCAATCAACACCAATCCTGCAATAACAAACTTTTCAGTAAAATTTTACTTTTATCATTCTCTTGAGCTTTTATAATAATACTATTTTGGAATTTATTATAAGGATTTCTCCTCTTTGAAGGTGTCGCAATCTGATTCAATTAAAACATCTGAACATTCCAGGAATTAACTCATTAGATTTCTCAACATCACAAGTGAAAACTTCCTCAATTTTAACTCCTGATATGAACAATTTATAAACTCCTGGTTCTACATCGATATATAGAATTTCACTTTTCTAATTATAATTTGTGATCATGTATTTCATACGAGGGTCTCTTTCAATCCTAATTTGATTAGGCACTCCTTTCCATGGTAACCACATGTGCGAGAAATCAGTAGACATGTATCCATTTAAATTTTTAGACCATTCTCTACTCAACAACATACCATAAGTATTTGGTATCTCCATGACTTGAATGTCAATGTAATATTGGATCCTAGGATCAGAAGCAAATTGCATGTGGATATTAGTCAACTCTCCTATCACATTTACCTATGTCTTGTCAAGTTGAGTGACCTTGTTTGAAGAGTTTGTAGGAGTTAAACCTAATTTTTGACATACGGATAATAATATCACGTTAGTAGAAGCTCTAGAGTCCACTAAGCAATTGTGAAGATTCTTACCAAATATTCTCAGAGTGAGAAAAAATGGCGAGGACTCTAGTTTTCTTTTATAAAAGGCTACTTGTGTGTCAGCCATGGGAACAATGTTCTTGTCTTTTGTTTTAGCTTGACTATCTTTTATTTGAACGTCCTTGGATTTTCTCTCTTTAGGAAAATCTTCCAGAATATTTAGGAAAGCTTTCTTGATCGTAGGTGTTCTAAGTAGTTCTCACAAAGAAATCCTAATCTTTACTTTCTTAATTTCTTTCGCTAAGTAATTAGTCAAATTATTTTGATCAGTAGGATCAATCTTTTCACCTTTTGAAACATTTAATGAATTGTACTGAGAAGTCACCTTAGGTAATCTAGGATTGTTACTTGATTTGTCATCAGGTGGAGTATTGAAGTTATTTGGTGGGATGGATGTTGTTAAAGGTCCATTGAATTTACCTCCACTAAATTAGCATTATTCCTTGTGTTGTAATTATGTCCCTTCTGATACTGTTGAAAAGGATGTATTTCATCCATTTCTTCTATAGGCTCATTTCCATCTTGATAAGCAAAAGTATTTGTCTCCAAAGTCATAGTTGAATCATCACCTTCATATCTGTGAGCATGATTTGTAATACTTGAAGGTATTTTGAAATGTTCATAACTTTCTAAAACTAAGGCAGAATTATATCCTACTAGAACTAATTCATTTCCTTTAGGAGGTTGAAAATCAAAATGCTCATTATGATGAGCAGTAGCAACAAAAATATCTAAAGTGATTTTGAATTGTGAACAGTCCACTTAAGAATGAGCATTTGTATTATGAATTCTATACCAATTTTTCATTGCAAGGTCGGCTAAATTCACTTTTGATGTAAAATTTTCATCGATTGAATTAGGATTATCCAAAGGTGTTGATACTCCCCCATTAATAGGGCATGTATCCCATGGTATAAATGGCTTGGGAGCATTATACACTCAATTTTGAGAATTCAAATTATTGTTTTGAGAATAAAAATTCTGATTTCTTAATTGTGTAACTTTTGTAGTTAGTCTTGTGAGTTGAGTTGTGACTTCTTTCATGTCTTCCTTTTCCTTGGAAATTTTGATATTCTGACTCTCTTCAGTTTGTGAGAAAAAATAATTTCCATTAGGACATAGCTCTATAATAGCTAGACCAGGATGTGGGACTAAAGCTTGATTATTTCCTAGTTGAAAAAGAGTATTTTGAGGAAATGTCCCATTCTAGACCACTATAGGATAAATGTTGGGATTCATTGGATGAATTATGGGAACTCCATTTTTGCTCGGGTTAGGGTAAATACTTAATCCATTTCCGCCATTTGTGGATGATCCATTTCCAAGATGTTTCATTTCTAAATTCACACTTACGGCTTCAGCATAAGCTTTTGGTAAAGTAGTGGGAGGATTAGCTCTTTGCTTCACAAACATAGCAGTCAAGGGATCTACTGTTGTATTAAAACTACAATAGTAGAAAAATTATCCACTACATAAGGTGCTTGTAACCTAGAATAAGCCTTTTGAAATATGTCATTAAAAGCAGTTATAGGTTCTCCTTCAAACCTCTTTATTTGAGTGAATTGATGGTATTGCAAGGCAGGATCTGTAGGTGTTCTAAACCTAGCTAAAAATTGAGTTTCCATGTCTTTCCATGACCTGATGGAATTACAAGGCAAACTAATATACCACTGGTAAACTTCATCACTCAAAGTGTATGGGAACAATCAACACACAACGTCTTCATGTTGAATTCTTGCTCAGAAACATGTATCTTTGAATATATTGATGTGTTCTTCAACATCTTTGTGAAAATAGTACTTAGGACACAACTTATCAAGATTTTTTGGTAAATCATTATATATGAAAAATTGGATCGGTGATTCCACATTAAAGAATTCCATCACTACAGGGGTTGATGGTGTAACAACGGTTGGAATCTTTGGATTTGCACTTGAACTTATAGAATTTTGAGGTCTAAATGATGTTCGACCACTAAGCTCAACTAAGGTCACATTAGGATCACTAGACCGAAATCTAGTGGTTATATGGAAATCCAATTTAACCTAACAAAACAAAAAAAAATAACAACAATAGGCCCTCCTTCTAGAGCCAGTTCTTGTTGACAATGATTTTACTCGCAGTAAACAACTCATATAGAATCTCCATAGAGAATACCAAGAAAAGCCTACCTTTCTTGAAAGATACGAAACAAAGACAACCTAAGAAATAATTTTGCATTCACAGAAAAAAGATTGACTTTCGTTTAATCCCAAGTCTTCGTAAATCAGGTCATGATTGCACAGAACATAGCTCTCAGGTAATGATTGATAATTTTGTTGTTAATTTCAAAGGGCAATACGGTCATTTTAAGTTTTATCAAGGATTACTAAGATTTCACATAAAACTTCAATTTTATCATCAAATGACATCATGAAATCGAAAGATCCATCATAATATTTCATGAATAAAAAAAATTCTTTGCTATCACTTAAGTAAATTTAGTAATAAGCATTCAATAATTTCATGGAAAATAAAAGATTTTCAATGAAACTATTTCCATTAACTCTTTTTTAGAACATTTTCAAAAAAATATTAACATCTAATCTAAAGCAAAACATAAAAAAAGGTAAAATAAAATTTCTCCCAGTTATTCTCCATGGATTCCCCAAAGAATTAATCAAACTAGAGCAAACTGCTTTATACTTCACCATATTTCTTCACAAGTACGTATAAAATGATGCAAGATTTTAAAGAGAGTGTTTCATTTATGGACACTGAATAGGTTATGTATGCACCCTTAAATGGCATAGCATACAGTCTTGTTCAACTGAACTTACAAAACCAGCTACAAATAATACTTAGATAGTTACCAATCCATAAATCTCTGATATCAATTAATATCTATGTGCATACAAAGTTTTACATTGCAATGGTTTAGAAAATAGGAAAAAAGCACAAAACTTAGAAGAAATTTTTCCTCCTCCGACATCCACAAATTTTGAACTTAAAATAAAAATGTGGGAGGAGATGGCCTTTTATAGAAACAAGGAACCCCAGAAGTTCAACTTAAAAGTATCTAAGAGAAATAAAAAATAACAAAGTAAAACATGTCATGTGGCATATGCCAACTGTCATCAAGAACTTTCTAGAATAAGTCAAAGCTTTGACTTCATCCACAGCAGCACTTTTCTCCATACTTTGGCATGAACACTTTATCTTCATTGAGGATACAAACTTTCTTTTGAAATAACAAAATGAAAAACACCTATTGGGACTAGGAACAACCTGCAAAACTGACAACAAATAAATCCTATTACACTTTTGGTATTCGATATTCGGTTCTTTTCATATTCGCTTATGGCTCTATTTCTGGATTAATTCCTTCTTTCTTTGATGAGTACTCTCATAAAGCTCTTAGTATTTGATGCATGTGTTCCTCTGAAATCCTTCTTATAGCTCTCTAGGTAAGTTTCAGCCTAATATATTCTTCAGTCACTTGAAGTAGGACATCATTTTTTTGTGCCTTTTCTACTTTATATTTGACAAGAACATTTCTACATTGTATTATTTCATCGATAACCTCCCTTGTCAACAATTGAATAGAATCTATGTTTATTCTTTCTATCCATTCTTTGAATTCTTTAGCTTCCTCCCCGTCATGCCCTAATGTTGGAGGATCAAAGCTTTTTCATGACAATACCTCAACAAATTCTTGATTTTCTCTCATCAGTCTTTTGCACTCAATGGTGACCTTCTCAAATCCTTCAATACATTTTACTAACATCGCATGTTCCCATTTCAATTGCTTCTTCAACTTTCTTGGAAATAAAATTTTAGATTCTGATATTATATTGTTTTGTATTAACTCTTGGACATCTGTCTATATGAGAATTTCCATATTTCGCCTTTCATCAATGACTTGCTCCTAGCAAAGTTTACATTCATCTTCAAATATTTTCAATTTATTTAAATGGCGATATGCTTCCTTGTACATTTTTATTGCATCTGTAAGAAATTCATCTCCCTACTTTATCAAGTATTCAATCCATTCTTCAAATATATTCATCTTGTGATGAACTGCAACAATGGCATCTTCTTGTTCTTATGACATTAGCACTGAATGTTGGGGTAGTTCAACTTGCTCTTAACTAGATAAATTCAGTGATTTGATAAAATGCTCTAGTGTAGCAACCCATTCTTTCAATTCTCTTTTATTTTGTTTATATTTTTGTACCCTGGCAACAGTAGCATCTAAATTCACTTTTATTTCTTCTAGTTCTTGCGGCCAAGATGAGTGTCCAAGATGAATACTTGTGATTTTATACCTTAGACGTTATCTCATGTCTATCTTTGTCATTTGTTGGAGTAGCTATTTGGATGGTTCTTTTACCATTTGCATTCCTTTGTATGACATTCTTTGCTTTTGCTCTGCGCCTAGGTTTAGGAGTATTTACTTCCTATATGAAGTTACTGAGGTTCAGAGGTAATATTTCTTCTTCCATGGGAGAAGTTAATTCGCTGATTAACGAATCAGGTGTATCATCATCTTGTTGTACCTCTATAACTCTTTCTTGTTTCTACTTATTACTTGATTTAGGAATTTCATCTCTATGACTTGCCATATTTTTTGAAATGGGAATTTCTTTATCAACTTCTGACATAGACTCAGGATTAGTAGGATTTTGCACTGCCTCCTTTGTTTGGAGACCTATATTTTCCAATCTCTCCAAAAATTTTGATTCCTCTCTTTGAATCTTATCTTCTTCATTTATAGCTATGCCAGGATTCCCTTCATCTTTAGTTCCATCTCCTATGAACTATGTAGCTTCTTCTTCTAAAATTTCAGTTTCAATTTCAATTCCAGCATGACCTTTATCTATTTCATCAAAAATATGTGAAGGCTCATTAGCATTTTGCACATTCTCAAAAGAAAATTGAGAATCAAGAGTATCTTCACTAACTCTATTATCAACAAAAAATTTCTCTTCATTTCCACCTATTTTCATTTCGAGTACTAGGATTTTCTTCCTATGAGGCGAGTGTCTCTTGAATAAATTCTTATTCTTCAATATTTATGGGATTAGAGCTTATATCATGTATTTCCTCTATCACTGAGTGTATTGTAGGCTTATCTTTGGATTTATTTTATTTTATATTCTCACACATAGCACCCCATATATCAACTTATTCCTTAATTCTAGCCTCATCTTCCTCAGAAATTTATTCTAAAGCCACATGAGTCTCACCCAAGGGTGATCCCACAATAGTGGTTTACAATTTTTGGCCAAACTGGACAGTGAATTAATTTTTTTAACTAAATCGTCACTTTTAGGCACCTATAATGGTAAACCGTGAGGAATTTGAAGATGATGCAAACTAGAGTTTCTTGAAATTTTGTCTCTAGATTCTAAATATATTTTTTTCAAAAATTTTGGAATCAGATTGCACTTCTTTTTCCATCTCCCTCAAAAACTAGTCTTTTTCAGGAAACAACATTTTTAAAAAGTGACGCTCACCATATAATGTATAATTTTTTTTCCATGAAGGATAAAATTTAATTCTTTCAATTTAGATTTGTAACTATGATATCTAGTGCTTCCACTTGGTTAGATAGTTTTATTGAATATTTTTCTTTAATCAAGTTTGAAGTCAAACCAATTACAATTCAAACATAGTGTGACCGTATAACGCGTAACATTTTTTGTATGTATCAAAATTCAACTTTTTTTTGTGTGTTGGATCAAGGACTTCAATATCTGGCACACTCATATTTTTTATTTTTTTATTTTTTATAGTTTGCTATTTTTCCACGTGCAGAACAGAGAGCTTGATTTTTTGTGAAAAACCTACATTCACAAGAAATAAAAAATAAATATAAAAATTAAAATTATTTAAATTTATACTTTTGGGAAGCTTATAATAAGGACTACATACTTAAAAATGCCAAATTTTAAGTAAATTCATTTGATCCCCCAAAAGTTAAATCAAAAGTGGTTTTTTATCAACATTTTGATAGGTGTAAAGGAGACTCTGTTATAGGTATGGTTTAAAACTAGCGGGGTTCTATCCAAGGGGGTTTGATCTAAGGTATTTTGATCAAACCATATTCAATTGGAATGCTTTAAATGGAACTTTTTAAGGCTTAAATCATCATAATTTCTAAAAATATGTGATTTCAGCAAAAATCAATTCCTCCCAGAAATTGTAAACCAACTTTGTGGGATCACCCCCAATGCTTTCTTCATACCAACCATATTAATAGAAGGGGGAGAAGTAAATAAGGTTGCAGCTCTTTGAGATGCAAATATAGTTTGTGTACCAACATTCTCTGTTACTCTTGTTCCTTCATCAACAATTATTCTAGTTCCTGGTCTAGTCGTGGAAGAAGATGCACCTTTAGGCCTTGTTTTAGACTTGTCTTTAGCTATCTCTTCATCTTTATGTTTTTTGATAATTTTGTGGGGACTTCCTTTCTTGTTGTTTTAGGGGTTCTTTCTTCAATTATAATACTTGGAGTAGCCTTACTAGTCTTTCTTTTCTTCTTGATAGGCTCTCTGCTTTCAAAACTAGTTTCATCTCTTTGCTTTCTTCTTTTATCTTCTGAGTAGATGGGTTCAATTCCTCTTTCTCTTAAACTTTTACAAAAATCATCAATCCAATGTTGAGTGTACCTTATGACTGGCCTAGTAAAATCATCAATTGATGTCATTTCTTCATCCTCAACACCTAGATCTAGAATGGGTTCATCATATATCATGTGATTATTATAAAACTAATTTAGTACCTGACCATGATCTTCCACCAGTTGGTCTAGGATATCATAGAGTTTGAGCATTCGAGCAAACCCTAGAGTCATTCTTTCATACTTTCTCCATCTGACCTCATGCTCGTCTTCACAATTAAGCCAATAATCTTCTAAATGATGTACATGAGCACGATGACCAGCTATGCTTTTTTCAATATTTCCTTCAACATCATAGTACATTCTCTTAAGTGTAAATTCTTCAAAATTGTAAGTTTTCAGTTCCTCACACAAATCAACCACTCTGATTGCACTGCACTTATAATTCCCTATTTTAATAGGAAATTTTAAAGAGGCCTTCTTGCGAGCATGGCTATAAAGAGCCTGAGATGGTTTTAGCTATCTCACTAATTCCAATAAAACTATTTTATCTGTAGGATACCTGGGCAACTTGAATGGGTGTCCATCAAATCGCTCCACTCTGATGTAGGAGTAAGTTGCCTAGGAACTATATGTACTAGCCTCCCATAGGCCAAATGGAACTTTTTTCTTCCAAGGATAATCTCTTAGATTTATCACCCTCCATTTTTCTTACCAATTTCATGGCAAAAAAATTGTTAACTTTTTTGTAATCATATTTATACCCATGAACAGTGATTTGGGGTAAATATGCATATATCAAACTATTGCCAATTTTTGTGCCTAGAGTACCAATCTATTTTAATCCTTATTTATTGGCTCTCATAGCACAAGAGTAAATAATATATGACGACATGTAGAAAAATCTAGCTCTAGGGAATGTAATATTTTATCCATGTAACCTATCGCTTATCAATTTTCCCCAATGCAACTCTACAAGGCTTTCTATCATTTGAGATATTATCACAAACATCTAGGGTTCAAACCTACTTGCATCTCTTAAACCAGCTACTCTGCTTAGCAAAGTTATTGTGTCTTGCATTTCTTGTTTAAACTTAGACCTCTAAATTACTTTGATCTATGGTGTAATTGGCTGTTGGCACCATTGGGTGCTCACAATTTATTTTTTGCGTTCTTCAGTGCTATTGATATGTCTTAGCCTTTGCTTTCAGGTCGACATTGTACATCTTTTTGTAGGAGGGGAGAGCAAATGTACACATAATTCCATTATTACATAAGTCTGCATAAGTTCTTCCTTCTTTTTCAACAATCCTTTTGGTTGGATTATAATGGTTTATACATTGTATTACTAATTTCGGAGCTTCCATCGCTGGCAGAAACCCCCCTACAGGAAGTAACCCATTTGATACAGTATTTTTAGTACATTGGGTAGTCTTGTAGCAGTCGTGAATGGATTTCAATGTCAGAAGACCATCTCTTGTGGGTATCTGTGACCACCACATTAATGGGCATTTGCTATGAATTACGGTATTTAAAATCATCTTTTGCTCTTACTTCATAAGTGCTCATTTTTGATATAATATGCTCTGCAAATTTTCAAAATATTTGTCTATGTGTGCAAGTTAGGCTTAAATTTAACCAAACATTACATTTCATAAAACTTTCAATTCATTCTTGTATCAAATTTAACAACTCAAAGGAAAATTAATATCCAAATTTTAGAATGAGAAAATACCATTATCGAAGGTTTCTATCCTAAGAAACTCTTGTCAATAAATCAGTTATTCAGAACATACTTGGTTCTAGTTAAAAAGATGATTCTTCATAGTACAACTTCAAAAACCCTTGGGTAATTGCAACTTAGTTTCTTGAAGATTTTACCTCTGATTACATGCCAAGTAGCTTCACGAATTCAATGTCTTTAGCGAGTTTGCAATATGACGTGAAGTGGAGTGTTGTAAAATAAATTGTGTGTTTGAGGTGGTGCCAAGTACATAGGTAGTTCACCATCTTCATTAATTACCTATTATTTCACATTAATTCCTATAATAAAGGTGTAATCATTACAGATTATGGTTCAACTTATGAACAACTAGATTTTTTAGCTGACTCACCATTCGACAAGAAAGATGACGCGGTGACTATTTATGGTAGTTACATGTCACGCCAACTTTATATAGGGTATATGCCATTAATGATATGAGATTAATGATGATCACTAGAGTTACAGCTTCTGATAATGTCTTTGAGAAAATTCACATAACACTGGGATTTGGGAAATACTTCTTGAGAAAAGAGAAAGAAAGAAAAAAATGGAAGAAGAGAAACAAGACCCAAAAACTAGAACTGAAAGATATACTTGACGACATTTTGAAGCAGACTTTTTGGTTTCCGAATTTTACTATAAATAAAATAATAAGGCACCAGACTTTGATAAAAGAGAAAATTACCGAGTTTATACAAGTCGATTAATAAAATACTGGGGAGAACCAAAGTTATTTGAAGACACAAACTCTTTAGCCTCACACAGGACTTTGATATTCCAGTTTTTGGTAAAAGAATAAACAACAAAGACATATCGAGACACCGAAATACCAAGTGGAACTTAGTGCATCATCACAAAGGCCAAGTGAAATTGAGAATCAACTAGCAACTGACCAAGCATTAATTAAAACCATGCAGAGGAGGGAAAAAACAAAAAAGAAAAAGGGGCAAAGAAAGAAAAAAAGGGGGTCCACATTTTTCCAAAGGAGAAAAACAGGGCGTGTTGTAAGATTACACAACATGTAGTCCATAAAAATTCTATAAATTTGTAAAAACACCAAAAAATGACCAAAATACTCCCAAACTTGGAACCTTTTTGAAAAATTGCAACTTCCAACGTCTAATAGGGACATGGGGAATGAAAAGGAACAATGCTTATGCAAAATTGACCAAGGTAGCCCCATTCAAGAATTTCCCAAATCAATTGTAAATGAAGGAAAAAAAAAAAAAGCCAAATGCACAAATGGGACCTAGACCAAGCAATTACATGGAATTATAAAATTGAGCTCCAAAAATTGGTGTCATAATGTGTCACTTCGATACCATCTATAACTACATTAGTAGTTGAACCATTTGGTTTTGGGACCATTAAATGTCGGAGATTAAAAATATCTCACTACACTATCACTAAGGCAATATAAACAAAGGAAACCTAGTAATGGAAATAGGCATAAGAGAAAGGAGATATGCATAAAAAATATTATTTAGAAAAAAACAACCTCATTTCTTAACTCTTGCATATGATATACTATAAAATAAACCGAAAATAATACAATCAACTAAGACAAATATAAGATGTGTAAATTGTAAGTCCAAAAAGAAGGGAAGATGTAATAATGTATCTATTTCAACATCATGAATTGAAGGATGTGGGAATAAATTGATTCTTGTTCTATTATGAGATTATGAACACATACAAACAACTATGACAAATTGAATTGATTATTCTACTCTCTTGGATGGGATCACTATTGTAATCCTAGCTAATAATTTCTGATTCCATCTTTTTTTGCAATTTTATCATGTGTGCTTGTAGACATGACAAGTTCATTTTCATTCAACTATTATCTTATTTAAGATTGGATGGTTTTGATGAGCATCTTTAAAATCTTGTTGAGCTAGGATTGAAGTACTTTAATTCACCTCACCTTATTCAAGCCCCTTTTTTCTCTTTGCAATAATTGAAGGACAAAACATTTAGTCTCTATACATTGAAATGTTGATGCAAGCTATTATGAATGCTATTTTCCTTTGTTAAATATAAATTTGATGTTCTAATGATCAAGCATTATGAATCCTTGATCCTCTATGATTTTGTATCCTAGGGTCTTAGGGCATGTCTTTAAATATGCCACCTTAGGCCTTATTTCAAGTAAATTAGTGTGTAAATGGATAGATAATGGTCAAAAAATTTAATTAGGTTAATAAAGAATTAGTGTGAGGTCAATGCAGATTTGTCAAAAAAATTGCACTAGTAATTGTGTCCATATGACTTAAAAATAATAACAATTACATCCAAAAACTAGAAGAGAATGATGTGTGAAATATATAGATAAATAAGAACCATAACTAAAAACATGTATAAATAGATTTATTAATTGAATCAACTCTCATACATAAATTTTACAAATAAAATACCAAATTAATATATATCTAAATATAAATAAAACAAATTTATTTATTTTATTTTTTTAATAAAAATATAATTTTATTGTAATTTAAAAGATGTAAATGAAATAGCAAAATAAATGCAACCATGAAGTTAATCACATGATAAGTCTGGATTGTTTGAAGAGTCGCCCATCCCATAACTCCATTAATTTTTTCATCCACACAAGGTCACGTAAATCCTTTTTAAAAAGTTGACTTGCAAATCAACACCTTATAACTAGCAATCGCACCTTGGTGTGCAATGGGTACGCCGAATAGGTGTGGAAGGTCAATTAAGAAAACCAGTGGCCTATTTTTTTTCGTAAGTTTTGATATACATGAGGTCAATTGGTAGGCACCCTCTTATAGGGATCCAAAAACTATTGAAACAAGACCCTTGAATGAGGAAGATAATCACGCTCCATTACCGATAAGCTCATGTTATGTTTGCAATAGAGAGAGAAAGAGAGAGGGGTGCGGAGGGCGGAAAGGTTAAGACAAAGAGAGAGGGGTAAGAAGATGGAGAAAAACTAGAGTGAGACATAAAGAACAAAGATAGAGGGGCTAAGAAAGAAAGGGTTATACAAAGAGGGAAGAGGGAGATAGAGAGCTAGACACATAGAGAGATAAGTGTGGAAGGTCAATTAGGAAGAATTCGGGTCTTTTATTTAGCAAATGATGATGTTTGTTCAACAAAGGTCTCAATGGAGAAGTAGATATTCATGATGAAGATAATCATGCTCTATTACCAATTGGCCCATCTTATGTTTACAATAGAGAGAGGGAGAGTAGATATTGAGAGAGGAGAGATTAATAGTTAAGGTAGGCAAAGGTTTTTGAGACTTACTTTATACATGTCAATTGCATTTGCTTGAAAATTTCCAAGGACTTTTCAACAAATCCATTTTGTGCATAGTTTATGATCATAGAAAGCCATTACAACACATCTAAAGGGAATTCTACTAAACAATATTCTCCCACATAATTTGATCACTTTGAATTGACAAGAGCCACCCATTTGATTCAAGTTGACAATGTGGATTGTGTGATTTGTTCCCAAGTAGTGTAAGTTGCATGTTACAAAGCTTCATTACTTCTTACCTAAAAAATGATAGGTGAAGTTCTTTCTAGTCAACGCATTGACAAGGTCTTGAGTGTAAGCTGATATGTAGGTATGATGGATACCATATAGCAAAGAAATAATTTTCCAAAAGATTTTTTAGTGATAAGCTATGTTCTATTGTACATTTTAATTTGATACTAATACAATTTTGTCATGGTAGAAATGGGCCCTTCTTTTGTAATGAGATGACATGTTCATAGTTTTTAGTATGCTAAAATTATAATCCATTGATGTGTTGATACATATGCATTGGAAGAATTATTATCTATGAAGATTAGAAATTAGTTATATCAAAGGAACTAATTAAGATGGTATAATCAGAGCACCTTATTTTCAGACAAGTATGTTCTTGAAATTTGCTTTTCATAGCATGAGTTTCTAGCCTAAATGCCAACCAAATTCCAGAAGGTAAACCGTAAACCCAAAATCTACCCCCCAAAACAAATTCAATACAAATGACACTAATGCACTTCATATTCCTTTCCTTTTCATCATTTCTATATATTTTATATTTCCTGGCTATAGAAATTTCCAACAATGACTATACAAGCTACAAACCAACTAAAGCAAAATTTTGGAAAGTAATACCGAATCACACTAATCAACAAAGTAGAAATGAACTCAGTGAATACAAACAGGAAATCTTAACAGGCGTTATTATATAGAGAATTTTATGCAGACTGAAACATCAAGAGAAGTTGGTTAAGGTGTAGTTTCAATGAACATGGAATTTAAAAGAGACGTCTCTAAGCACAATTACCGCAAAATTGATAGGCGCATCCAACTGTATGTAATTTGAACAAGGGACCATTAATGGTCAGCATGTTTCCCCATCCTGTATTATTGTCAATTGTAGCACTGATAAAACATTTAAGATAAATGTAGGGTACATGAGTCCCTAATAATTTGAGATGTATATTCAAAAATCGCTTATCGCCCTTTTCTTGCTCTACTACATTTTGTAATTAGTTATTAACTTATTTTAACAAAACAATAATCATAGGCAAATTTTGTCTCTTGCGTATGCTTTTACATTTTGCATTAATGTCCACTATTTGATTATGCTCTGCTGGATGTGACTTCCCTGTTCCAAAGCTCAGTTTTACTAGAGGTGCTAGCAAAGGTTGTGGAGATTGGCTTCAAATGTGCCAATTGCATTTGCTTGAAAGCTTTCAAAGCCCTTCGACAAGCCCATTTTGTGCATAACCTGCAATCATTCCATTGCATTTCTTTGTGGCATTTTGTGTACATGTCTACCAAGGAACCTGCAACTACAACAACCTAGGGTAATCCTCTTTCAATGATCTACATTAATCCCCTCTAGCAAATCTCCCATTTTGGTGCAGGCTAGAAGGATGCTGGAAAAGGTTGTGAAGAGTGGTTTTACAGCTGCCAAGTGCATTTGATTATAACTTGGCAAGGGTTTTTTAAGAAATCCATTTTGTGCATTTCCTGCAATCATTTGCATTATAAACAAAACAATGTAATGTTATATCAGAATGTAAAGGCTATGATTCATAGTTTATTCCAACAATTTGAACATTTGCACGGTTAACAGTAATAGAGGGCTTGATCTCTTACTATCTATCTATCTAAAATTTAAATCTCTCTCTCAATCTCTATCTTTTGAGTTTCTCTCTACATATATATACACAGCAAATTCTGTCCCCTCTACCTCTCTTTCTTTTTCCTCATCTCTCTTGCTCTCCTTCTGAAGGTCAGTTAAACTATTAGATTTTTTTAAATGTTAAATCAACTGAGCAGTTGAATCATTGCCCAAGCACTATCAGATAAAGTGACACTACACTCTGGATCCATATAAACAAATATTAATTGTTTGGATTAAATCCTAAAAAAAAAATTAGAAAATATTCATATCCAACTACTACAGAGGCTGCTACCCAACAGTCTAAACGCAATGCAATTTCATATGGGTATTCTTGTTATATGTGAGTTAATGTAGGGGGCATTGATTGGCACGTTAGAATGATAGATTATTAGATGAGCCAATGTCTCATATTGTAATATTTAAATTTTAATGAGCCCGCATGGAGGGAGGGCTGAAGCTTAGGCTCAGGATTTTAATATAAGATAAGAGACATGATTTAACAGGGAAAAAAGGCTGGAAGTTAAGCGGCATAATCAATTGCGGTCCCACGATGGCTTCTGTAAAAGAAATTTGTGAATGTTTTTCTATGTTGTGTTACAGGTGGTTCTTTAGTGAATGCATGGAAATTTAGATGGTGAGAGCAAACGAAGATAGAACCAAATTCCTGTTAATTTGTTTAATACTTTTGTCAATAGGGAGAATAAAACGTTTATGTATATTGTCTTTACTTATCTCCTTCCTACTTCCACTGCACCAGTAATCTTCCTTACATCATTAGACATGAGAGCTATGGCTGCAAATTCCGTGGCTACCGCAAAGCCTTACACACCCATAGCTGTACCCACATCTACTGCTGCCTAATGCCGGTGCATCATTAATTCCATCACCCACCACGAAAGTTATGCCCTCCTGCTTTAGCTCTCCAATTATTGAGTTTATCTTGTGGGAGTAATTGGACATGAATCTCAATTTCCCCTACCTGCACACCATTACCAGGGCTCCTCTGCCAGTTAAAAATGTTGACAAGATTGCCTACTCAAATTTGTCTGCCGTAGACTGCTCTGATTCCAAATATTTGAAATTTGTAAGAAACAAAACAAAATTTAGTCAATGTAAACAGAACAAAAATAATGAGAAACAAATCATGAAACCAAAATACGGTTCAAATCCTTTTCCAGTCTGAATTTCAGGGAAAACAATCCCCACAAGATGAATACATAAAAACATAAAATATATTAACATTTGCAGAAGTCTATATGATGGAAAAGCTGATATATTTGTGCCCTTGCAAAGTTCTTTCCATATTTTCTGCCAGTCTTTTGCTGGTTTTTTGATACCAAAATGGTCTACGACTTCTGGTGATACGAGATATTTTAACACGAAGGTGGTTGACTCGAGTGAAGGCTTACTGGACAGATGAACTGAATTCTTTGTTCAGACTAATATGCTTGTACTTTTTATGCAGAAACTTAATCAGATCTGTTATTGCGGAGGCTTAGTAGGGGCAAATCACAGACACTGCGAGCACAGTACATAGACACTAAAGAGATCAAGTATGCTTGGTGCATTTATTTATCCTGATTCCTGCAGTCGCTGCTTCAATCTATTCACAATAAACGAAAAACAAATCTAAAAATATCGGGGTTTTAGAGCTACTACCAGAAAGAGTTCGTATTGCAGTTGGAAGACGGCCTGTATCTATGCCAATCTAACAGTAAACTACTTAAAAAACAACATACAGTCCCCTAAAAATTTTAATCTGTATAAACATCCACAAAAACCCTAGAACTAATCATATCCTCGTAAAACCCACATGCATTCTCAGTTTGCCCTAAAATAAAAATTTGAACATATCAATACCTGCAGAAAAAGAGAGCGATAGTGGAAGCACTGGGTAAAGTACAGGTTGAGGACTATCATGAATCCTGCAGTAATTCCAGCGAGAAACTGCTATGGCCCATTGTCCGTAGGAAGCCACCCATCTTAATCCACTTACAAAACAATAACAACTATAACCATTTTTCCTAAATATATTTCAGTTTTACCTGATTAGTGGTGGAAGTTATAACACTGATGGGTAAAGTGAAAAGGGATGCTAAAGCGCAAGCCAAGATTAAACCCCACGATGGAAGTTGCACCTATTCCTTGTAAAGCTCGCACAGTACAAAGGAAATAGCCAAAGTGCCAGTCGGGAGAATATAAAACCACCACTAGAATATCTTGTACTTCCCTATCAATTTAGTATGAATATCGGGCGCATTGCTTCTAGATGTTGTGGTATGTTGCTATATTTCTCTGAACAGGGTGTAGCCAATAAAAAACAAACATTGCTCTGTCAAAAACTCAAAAGCAGAATATTGGGTACCATAAGACACAACCATAAAACCTTCTTACTAAAAACCTACCTTCCATAGAAAAGAGAAACATGGGTAATTGTGGAAGCTACAGCTGCAAACAAATCCATAGAAGCTCAAAGTGAAGAACAGACTCGTATGTATCTGAACATTTTTCTAGCAGGCTGCGTGATCCAGCTCAAATCGATTGTTCACGATACCGCCACTAGAAGTAATGAATATATCTGTCTTGAATTTAAGGCCTCATTGATAACTGTCAAATCTTATACGCTGTAGAGCTATAACAGCTGACAGGAAATTACTATTCAGAGTGAACGAGCAGGATTACCTACCGCAATATGCCGTCTTTGACCAATTCTCTGCTTTATATAGTGAATTACATCTGTCTTCCATTAATTTTATAATGATGGGAGTGGATTCATTAACTCCTTACCACTGTAGCACGACAGAGCCATTCTAGTGGAATCCACAGAACCATATAGATGAACGGACGAGATGATTTTAATCGTTGGCCAGGTGCTGTGGAGAGAGTTCAATCGTTGATTTCAAAATTTAGGTTGGTCTCTCTCAAATTGGATACGCCTTCGGCGTAAATTAAATGGCATGCGCAGGAGGATGTTGACGAAGATCAAAATTAAATGGCATACGCAGGACGACATTGACAGAGATTATATTTGTATGGTATACACGGGACGACATTGACATAAATTAAATTAGATTTGAATTGCATGTGTAAGAGGACAATGACAAAGATTATATTTGAATGACATACGTAGGACATAGTCTGATTTTAATGTGCACCACAACTTTTTTGGATTGTCAAACACACTTACCTCAGAATTAAATGGCATACAATAAAATAATAATAATATTATTTTATAGTCCACGATACCCGGCAATCTGTTTTTGGGTCTACAGACGGCCTACAGCAATATGGGACTCCTCGTACTCCCAATATTGAGGGAGGCACCTAACTCGTGCTCCACAATACAAGGTGTACATACCTTACCCCCTGCAGGATTTGAACTTGTGACCTCTCTTTCAAGAGTACAAGTTCTCCACCATTAGGCCAACTCAGGCTGTATGGTAGCAGGACGACATTGACAGAGATTATATTTGTATGGTATACACGGGAGGACATTGACATTGACATAAATTAAATTAGATTTTAATTGCATGTGTAAGAGGACAATGACAGAGATTATATTTGAATGACATACGTAGGAGGACATAGTCTGATTTTAATGTGCACAACAACTCTTTTGGATTGTCAAACACACTAAATTAAATTAGATTTTAATTGCCAATGACAGAATTAAATGGCATAGTCTGATTTTAATGTGCACAACAACTCTTTTGGATTGTCAAACACACTTACCTCAGAATTAAATGGCATTGACAGAGATTATATTTGTATGATATACACAGGAGGACAATGACATAAATTAAATTAGATTTGAATTGCATGTGTAAGAGGACAATGAGAGAGATTATATTTGAATGACATACGTAGGAGGACATAGTTTGATTTTAATGTGCACCACAACTTTTTTGGATTGTCAAACACACTTACCTCAGAATTAAATGGCATACGCAGGACGACATTGACAGAGATTATATTTGTATGGTATACACGGGAGGACATTGACAGAAATTAAATTAGATTTGAATTGCATGTGTAAGAGGACAATGACAGAGATTATATTTGAATGACATACGTAGGAGGACATAGTCTAATTTTAATGTGCACAACAACTCTTTTGGATTGTCAAACACACTTACCTCAGAATTAAATGGCATACGCAGGACGACATTGACAAAGATTATATTTGTATGGTATACACGGGAGGACATTGACATAAATTAGATTAGATTTGAATTGCATGTGTAAGAGGACAATGACAGAGATTATATTTGAATGACATACGTAGGAGGACATAGTCTGATTTTAATGTGCACCACAACTTTTTTGGATTGTCAAACACACTTACCTCGGAATTAAATGGCATACGCGGGACGACATAGACAGAGATTATATTTGTATGGTATACATGGGAGGACATTGACAGAAATTAAATTAGATTTTAATTGCATGTGTAAGAGGACAATGACAAAGATTATATTTGAATGACATACGTAGGAGGACATAGTCTGATTTTAATGTGCACAACAACTCTTTTGGATTGTCAAACACACTTACCTCAGAATTAAATGGCATACGCAGGATGGCATTGATAGAGATTATATTTGTATGGTATACATGGGAGGACATTGACATAAATTAAATTAGATTTGAATTGCATGTGTAAGAGGACAATGACAGAGATTATATTTGAATGACATACGTAGGAGGACATAGTCTGATTTTAATGTGCACAACAACTTTTTTGGATTGTCAAACACACTTACTTCCTTCACATGATAGAACAGAGTAAGCATTATCAAGACCAATGAATCAATTAGAATCCTACAACTAGTTGAGGATTATATCTACACATCAGATAGATTCATGAACATAGAATGATCAACTTAGAAAAGGACACATATCTAATATTTAATTTGAGGAGAAATGTAAATATAGAGAATCTACTTCTAATTACAAAAATAAGTTATATCTATCCAATTCAAACTATTGTTTCTGGATTTGATTGTGTATAAGATTTTTGCATCAACGTTTCAAATCATACTCTGTGATCCATCATCAGGATAAAAAAGAAAGTTAGAGGAAAATAAATGATTATTTGCAGACAAGAGCTAGCTTAAAAAAGAAGAGGTGGGAAGAGGAGGAAAGGGGGCACAGGGTTCGAGGAAAAAGAAAAGGGTCTAAAATAAAATGCAAAAATGGAAGAGAAAAAAACTAGACTAAAAAATAACCAAAACAGACAAAATAGAAAATAATGCTTAAACTAATAAATCAAAGAAAAAGATAAGAAATTAAAAATAAGAATATATTAGAGGAAGAGACAAATGATTAAGAACAAGAAAGAAATTTAGGAAGACATAATATTATAAAGACATATATTTCTATATGAAAGTAAATAACAATATATGTAAATATCTTTCTTTATGTTATTATATGTCTTCATAAATTAAATGTTAAAAGAAATTGACAAATACAAGCACAATGCAAATAATGAAAAAGAAAGAAATATACAAGACCTAAAATAATATAAAGAATATAAATTTAACTAATGAAAAGAAAAAAGATAAATAATACAAGCGTATGTACAAATATATCAAAACTTGAGAAATCTAATAATATATCTATCCATCCTATTTAGTTTCATAGCATAGTATAAAATACCATTTCAATTATCATGTCTATAAATACTATGATTTAATTTGTGTTTTTGTGTTTATGTGTATGTATTTCATTTGATTAGCTTTGATTAACAATATGTGTCAATATCTTTCTTTATGTTATTATATGTCTTCATAAATTAAATGTTAAAATAAATTAATGAAATAAGAAAAGGGCCATTTTGAAGACACTGAGATTATAAAAGAAAAAGAGAGAAAATGACAAATAAAAGACATATAAAAGCAATAGAAACAAATTGACAAATACAAGAACAATACAAACAATGAAAAAGAAAGAAACATGTATAAGACCTAAAATAATATAAAGAATATAAATTTAACTAATAAAAGAAAAAGAAAAAATAATATAAGCATAGGTACAAATATAGCAAAACTTGAGAAATCTAATAATATTCTATCCATCCTATATCTACCCATCCTATAAATAATATATCTATCCATTGTATTTAGCTTCATAGCATAGCATAAAATACCATTTCAATTATCATATCTATAAATATTATGATTTAATTTGTGTTTATTTGTGTATATGTGTATGTATAAATCATTTGATTAGTTTATATTAATCTTAGGAAAATTGTATTTTCCTTTACATCTCTCATGATCTCATCTAATCTTACATGATTTAGTTTCTCTAGGCTAACTTCTTACCATTATTAGGGTTTTGAAATCTATATTTCTATTTTTTACATCTTTTTCAAAATTGATCTCCTTTTGTTCTTGTTTTACAACTATTTCAAATAATTTTGGAATTATTACTAGATGAGAGTTGAAAATTTATTTGAAATAAACTAGTATTCTTATATTTTTCAAAATTATAGGAATGATTAGCATTATTTCTAATTGAAGTGATGAGATGGATGATGAGTTATATCGATGGGATGGACAACAAGTGGATTTCTTCTAATTTTGGGATGGGGCTAGTTTTGAAAAGAGAAATCATGTTTTTTTGTAGCAAGTACCAGAGGATTATTACTAAGCTAGATCACACTTGTCATAATAGCCTTATGGGGATCTGCTTATACTCTCGGATTTTCAAATATGATTTTTTTTATTTTTCGATGTGACTTGTAATTATGAGAACAAGCTTTTTGGTGGCTTTTTTTTTGCTACTAATTTGGCATCGCACTTTTTAGCTCCTTTTTGCGGGTTAACTAAAGGTGGCCAACCCCTAAATACTATGGTTTTAGAGATATCTAATTATATCCCTGTGGCTACTCTGCTTAGAATTTTGTGCTTTTGTGATGTGGAAGGAAATCCTTCCCTTCCTATCATGTCTTTTTTTCTTAGCCGGTTATCCAATCTGATCCCAATTAATGGATACGTTAAGATGGTTTTAGGAAATAATTGTGCTCATGCATGTGATCTATCCATCGAATTTATTACTAAAATTTATCGTTCACAGATTAAATGCCTTATTGTGTGGGTATTTTTCCACCTTGCTATTTTCTCTAACCTTCTTTGTTTGTAGAGTTCCTGATCTTATAGTGTGCAGAGTATGGGAGGAGAAAGGGTGCAGACTAAACTAGATAACTGTAAGGAATTTTGCAAAGAACCTCTGGATTGGCACATTTGCATTGAAGGTGGTATTTCTCCTATGATGGAGACTTGTGGGTCACAACCCTAATTTTTTGACCCAGTTTGTTAATTCGTGGAAGAATCGTCATGTTACCATTGGTGGCATTTCCTTGATGGTGGAGGAGGAAGTTATCACGTAGACTATGGGTCTCCAGTGCACTAGAATGAAGCATCCTAAACATTCTTAGACCTAGTAAAATGACAGTATGAATAATTTTTTTGTGGGAGAGGAGGAGCTAGTACACAACCAATCTGGGTTTGAACAGGAAGCGCTTCTGCAACCTTGGAACTAGGTGTTCCTTGCTCTAATAAATTATATTACACTTGAAGGAAGGTACAATAATTTTTACTACTACCATTTTCCCTTGTTAAATCATCTTAGGCATAAGGTTCTTATGAGCTCTCCCTTCTACCTACTTATGGACCTAGAAATTTTTGTTGAAAAATGTATTGTTTCGGTTGTTGCTAACCCCAATGAACCTACTCCTCTACCTCTCCATCAGGGTCTTATCCTAAGACTCTACCATTTCCACCTAGCTTTATGCCCTCTGAAGCCTATATCAGTTGTTTGTATTAAGGAAATTGAGCCCTCCACAGTGCCCAACTTGTCCCTACCTGAGTCCAAAGGCCTTGTCAGAAAGAATCACCTGTCCCTTGCTGAGAAACCCAAACCTGCTGCTAAAAAACTTAAGGGTGTTAGTGGTGCTACCCAGACCAGTGCAGTTGTTAGCCTATGTGACCTAAATTCTACCCCTTCTAAGACCCTTGCAAAGCCTGGAATGAAAAAGAAAGGTAAGCAGGAGAAGGTGCATCCTAATAAAGGAAATAATGTGGTGAGTAAGGATTCCTTGGGTGGCATGGTGGTTGTGGAGACCTTGGTTAGTAGTTGTGATGCCATCATTAGGTGCTCTGGAAGGCTGGCTAAAAACAAGAAAAAGGTGTAGATTCAGGATTTGGATACTGAAGAGGAGTTGTCTGACAGCAAAGGCAGTGATGTTGAAGAGGTGTTGGCAGATGAGGATGAGGAGAAAACTAGAGGTTCCTCCTCTATTCTTGATAGTGATTTACCTTAGAAGGAGGGCTTGACCTCCCATTCATCTGAGACACTGGAGATGGAGTAGAATGATCCAGTCTACACTACAGGCAACAAGGAGGAGATTGGTATGTTGCGAAATAGACTTGACTCCTTGGGTTGACCCGCTTCACGGTCAAAATGATCCACTATGTCACCAGTAACCTATCAGATGCCATGAAGGATGAAATGGGGATAAGAAGACTGAGGACCACTAGGAGTGGGTATGTGATGATATGGTTCAATTGTTGTCTAAGAATTGGGAGAAGGCCAACTAGTTTGCTATTGGTTTGTTGTAGGTCCATGTGTGCTGTCAGTCTCCATTTGTGTTTTGTTAGGTGTTTTAGATAATGTTTTTTTGATTTGGATTTCTTGGCTCTTGGGGCTCTCTGTGTAGGGTACAACACCCTATAAATGCTTCTTACATTATCAAAAACATTATTTCTAATGATTCCAAATTATTTTAATTGAATTACTAACTTATTTCATATAGATTTTTCAAATATAATCTAGTAGTAAGTCCATGACAAGTCTAGATTATCTGAAATAGTCTATTTTAATGCTTTGTTGTTCTTATATACATACCACATCATTTATGTAACTTACCCACCCTTTGTTTGGCATTAGGATAAATACATTTTACACTTCTTTCTAGATTTGATTTAATTCTACTATTTTAATTGAACTAAGACGAGTTTTATAAATTATTTCTATATTATTATTTATGCCATGAGTGACTCATGAACCTAATCTTCCATTAAGAAGGAACACTTTATTAAACCTTAATATGGTTACACATTCTGATAATAATGATATCTTTAATGGTGGTCATGTTGGAAACCAACATGGGTGATCAAGAAAACTATGACCATGGTGCACATGTGGCTAAGAAATACATTACACTTAGCACTCAACAAGCCTTTATTGATCCATTTATGCACTATGGATCCCCGAATCAATTAGAAAATTTATGTTTTATAAGCCATTAGTGGGATGCCCTCATAGCACATAAATTTTAGAATATCTTAGATCATTAATGAATTGTTTTAATGGTGTATGATCAACTCATATTCCTCTTCCAATCCCAGCTATACCATTTTTATGACCACTACCACTGTTAGACCATGTGTTTCTCCTACCTTTTTTCCCATTAAATTTACTCATCAATATGACCTACCCTATGGTTACACTTTGATGTAGAGGGGAAGGACTCAAAACAACATCCTAAACTCTTCCAAACAATATTTCAACACCAAGGCTGCAAATGTGCACATTTGTTCACTCTAGGTAATGTGTTCCTAAGCCCAAAATATGGGGGCAACAATCTAATTTTGCATTCAATCATTATGTAGCACCCCTCTAATTTTCTTATGTTTCCAGATAGTGCTTTTACTTTGATAAAACATGATACTATGTTGTTATTTGATTGCTAACATTGGAGTGATGATGGTTTTTATATTTAGATGGGATGGTACACTATATGGATGATTATTGTTTATGACATGCTTTTTCAATAGCATAGTTGTTTATTTGAGTTGATATTGATATATGCTCATCTGTAGTTAATTGATGTTTTAATTTCATTAGTTTTAATGTGACTATATTGGTGAAGGGAACATGATTACGTCACTTGCTTGCGAGCACCCTGTAATTCCGTGATTTTCTCTTCATGGTGTGATTGTTTATGATCTATATACATGTACGACATATGTTTTGATTGCAGGATTGCAGGTACAGGACATCAACTCCACCTGCATTCACAAGTCTGAGTGTGTCATTTTCCCAATGGTATTGTTGATTGGGAGATAGTAATGAGGTTTCCTTGTCAAGCCACTACCCTAGTCACAATGTGTCATCAACCCTTGTTTCAGTATGCTTTGTTGTTATGTTGTCCATGTTTTCCTTGTTTATTTATTTTGCAAGGTATGTTCTGTAGGAAATTAATGTTAATTAATATTTATAATAGTTTTTAGTGATTATTTAATTAATCTTGATTAATGTTGTTAGAAGCTTAATATTTGATTTAATTAATAAAGTTTAATTTATTTTGTAAAGTGATTTAATCTTTTTGATTAAATTTATTTTATAAAGTGATTAAATTAATTAGATTAATTTTAATTAGAAATTAATATGTAAATTATGAATTATTAAATGCATAAATATCTTGTAATTATCTTAGAGGAAATATCTGTGATTTGGTTAAAAGATATTTTATTTGTGACATGTGTTAGAAAAATTAATTGAAGATTTTTGTTGGGAATTAATTCTCAAAGAGAATATTTGCATTAACAAAAAGAGGAAAGAGGCTACTTCATGGGAATGGAAGAAGATATTTTGGGGAGGTTGTTGAAAATTGGAAAAAAAAGTTCTCAGGAAATTTTGGCTCTAGTTTTGTTTTCACCTTTATGCAAAAGTGGATAATTTGGAAAAAGCTTTGGTAAGTTGGAATCTAAAGGTGAAGCTCTACTTCAAACATCATTTCCTCAAGCATCCAAACATAGGTTCTTTAAATTGTTTTATTTTTATGCAAATTAGAAAGATTGTCAGTACAAGAAGAATATGTTATTTGTGTGGAAGCTTTAATATATTTTGTAAATTTGAAAGATTGTCATGTTTGGAAATTGTCGTGAAAGCTTTGAGCTTCTGTAGAAATTGTTTTAAGCTTTTATTTATTTTGAATTGGAAATTTTTTGTAAAAGATTTAGATTCTCTGTAGGAAATTGTTTTTTAAACAATAGAAATCCTAGAGGAAAAACAATAGAAAATTTGGAAAACCTTCGTTGGAATGGATTTAAATATTCCAGTCAAATTTGTAGAATACCTTTGGAATATTTTGTATTGGCTAAATGCTATAGCACCCCATTCTTATTATTCTACTTTAGTGATGTTTCTAGTCTCCATCAATGTTTCACTAAACCTCATTCATGCATGCAGCCCGTAGCCTAAACTAGTTTGTCGTACCTTTTGTTGATGGCATATGAATTCATTTTATAAAAGCTTGGTTAATGTTGAGAAGCTTTCTCCTTGCTATTACTAGTTGATTATAGTAAATACTTTATCGTTTCCTTAGTAGTGCCACATGATTCAAAATTGATAGACTATTTCTTTTAAGCTTTTGGAAACCTTTATGATGCTACTCAAATGAGTAATGTTTAACTAAATATTGATCCCTGTGACTCTGTGATAGGTAATGGTAGTATTTTATAGCACTTGTAGACACTTCATTGTAGTCTCCTCTTCAAACGATTAATTAATCAAAATTTTAGTTAACTGCAATTAACATCTTGAATGTTGTCATTTCTTCTTTTGAAACTGCTGCCCTCTCTATTCATTTACCTTAGTTATCAATCCCTTAGCATGATAGAGCTCTTTAAATTGGTCGAACCAATGTCCTTTGAAGTTCCTTAACCATGCTCATTCGCGCCATGTTGAAGGCTATTTATTTAGCAAGTATTATATTTCAAGATAAACCTTGCCATTCAAGTCGAATGGCATATTAAAACAACTTGATATGTATTAATGTGGAACCGATTGGGTTGGGGGAAATAAACTCGCGCCTTTCTTAGTTAACTAAAGTTAATTTCTAGTTTGGCTATTGTTTCAAAAAGATTTGTGCATGGAGTAAATAACCAACTACTGTTTGTCAATCTAATTATGGTGCCATTCGAACTATTCTTGTATTTTTATGGATTTGCATTTAATAAAGATATATATATGTATGTATGTATGTATGTATGTATGTATGTATGTATTTGTGTTAAGTGAAAAACTAATATATATTTATGTAGATATATAATTATATATGTATATACATATATATAATTATATATATATACATATATAATTATATATATATATACATATATAATTATATATATATATATTTAAATGGATATTTTGTTATAATAGATACATTAAATGCACAAGTAGATATTTTAAAATGAAATGTTTTTGTTGTCAATAGATTTGCACCCAACTGAATGCAATATTCAACAATCTATTGAAACATGGAAACCTTCTTTAGATGTGGGTGATCTGAACAAAGAAGGAATCTTCAAAGTGAGCTGGTTCTCTGAATGATCGATTCTATTCTAAATAACTTCTCAGGAAAGGGATAAAAGATGAATGAAAACTAAAACCTACTACTCACAGATGACTTCAAAACCTGATAATAATTTAATGATGATTCTGATCTCTTCCTCACAAGTAGCTTTTAGAAAGACACAATATTTCACAACTTCTCATGAACAATTGATACATAAATAATTTGCATGAAGGCCTGACCTGAAGCGGAACATGCAACATGTATTCTGAACTTTCTGCATTAAGAATTACAGTTTAAGGAAAAAACAAGGACTCTATAAATAGAAATTACATGATAAAATCAAACTAAAAATGCAAGTAAACACAAAAATGAGATGTAGGAATGTTGTCTTTATTCAACTGAAGGAGAATTCCATAATCTGAAACTGAGTACAAAATGGGTTCACAACCTCAAAAATGCATATGAGCAGGAAACTCTAATTTGAACTAAGGAGAGCTAAAAGACTAAGTCTATCAAAACATAACTCTCAAGAAATTCTAATCCGAGCTCAAAAAAAAGCTCCAGGAAAAAGGCTTCAAACTGTCTCAAAAACTGCCTCAAAGAAGAAAAAAGCACACTCCTTTTATGATGAACCTATCAAGCCTCTCAAAATAGGCTGAATTTGCTTTAAAATCCCAAAAAAAACCTTATCTCTCCAAGATAGGTCTCAAATCCGACCAAGAGAAGAAGTCAATAAATTTTTTCTAAAAATAGCAAGAAATTATAAAACAATTTATAAAAGATTGCTTTATGATTCTGCTTTACAAGATTGCAAATTTGCACAATTTGTCTATTTTTTGCAATTAAAGATTAAAAATATTTCACAAAAAAGAACATCTTCTTATCCATCCATTACAACATTTGATTTTCTCAAAAATCATAAAAATATTAATATAATAATTATCCCCTCATTAAAGCTTCAATTGATTTCTCTAAAATCAATCAAAATCAGAAACTCTAAATAGGTAATCATCAAAACCTAACCCTAGGTCATTAGCATCCCACCATAATATTCTCATTGTTTCCTCAAAAATCATAACTCACACTCAAGCCCTTACACTTCACTAAGGCAAAGAATAAAACAAGACTTAACCATTGACCTAAGCACATAAAATAAGTCTTTAAAAGCCTTAACATATCAACATAGGAATTTCGGACCCCTTCAAATATCAACATTCAGACTTGGATTAAAATATAATGTAAAAGACCACTCATTTGAAATTCTTCATGTGTTTTGACCGAATATTCTAGATGATGATAAGGTCGGCTTGAATTAGGGCATGAGAAAAAGATGCCACAAACCCTAAAATCATTTCATTTGCACTCCATGGTTGGAAAAGCATGAGCTCTATTTGAAAGGAACACCGCCATGATTGAGTTGAACTGAGCTCATGTGCCTTAGGAATCTTCACCATGCTCTTTAGTGGTCGAGCTACTCAGAGGCTAAGCTTGTTTTGCTTTGTATCGAGGTTCCTTCACTTCATTTCAAAGAGAAATCTCTATGGCTGTAGCTTGTCATGCTTCTTTTTGACTTAATCTACTCCTGTGTTTTTCTATGCTTTGGTCGTCATGAGCTCGAACTCGTACTATTTGAAAATCTCCATGAGAAACCACGCTTGTGGGATTTTTCTTTTTGCGCACAAGGTAAGCCAACTTCCATGGCTTTTAAAATCTTGTACATTTTGGCCTTATGGCCGTGGCTATACACACGCTCTAATGCACTTTCTTTGTATATTTCTCACGCAAATATTGTTGTCTCTGTACTCCTTATGCCTGTTGACCACCTTTCACGAGCTCGCACTGTCTTCATGCAGTTTGAAAATCTACTATGGGACTGTCCACGCCATAAGCATTCTTTGAAAGCGGTGAGCTACATACATACTTTCTCTTTTGGAAAACTCAACCTCTTTCACTTAAAAAACCCTGGCCATATACCGACTGCCATATATATATATAATATAGAAAGAATTTTTTTTGAGATTTTGGGTCTGACCCAACACAGGAAAGTGGCATTTTCATGTATTTAGCTATTTTATGTAAAAAACCCATATGGGTTATCTCCATTATTGCATTTTTTGTATTCTCTTATATTTTAAATACCAACCCCAAAATTGGGTACTTGAGATTCAAAACTGCAAATTCATTTATATGATTCTATTCATATAGGCTTGACCCAAAACAAATTGAAGTTTATTTTGGACTCCTGAAACAAAATAATGACATGGGTATTTGTATATTTCTGAAGAAAGTTGTATTTCCTTTCTTTTGATGCTCAACCCACCTTAGGAAACTTACATTTTGTATTTTCTTGTTGTCTCTTTACATGGGTTATCACTGTAATTGAATCTTCTGTATTTTGAAGCTCGAACCCTAAAAATGGGTATCATATATTCATTTTGCATTTAATTTACAACTCGGCCAATAATAGCTGGTGATGCCCTTTGATATTTTGTGACTGCATTTTCAAACCCCCCTGTGGGCTTTCCTTGATGTGAAGAAAACTGCTCCTTGAAGATTGGCTCGAAATGTCTTTTATTTCTACATTTGTGAAACGCATTTATGAAACCCTCACCATAGGAGGTCACTTGTAATATAGAGGGATTTTATACTTCAATGCTCATATAAAACTGGGCTTCTTTAGCATTCAAAATTTTTACTTTCAGCATGATTTTGAGTTTGTCTCTTCATAAAGAAAATGAACCACCAAGTTATGAAATTCTAGAAATGTATCCCTTGTTTGAACTATAGCCATATGAGTTTATGTTGTTTCCTTTTCCTCACAGAATTTACTTTTGATTGAATTTGTAGATTACTTATTCCATGCATAATCTACTCATTCTAAAAATAACTTTTATGTGTTAAAATTCTTGTTGAAATTGTGCACACTTGTCTGTTTGATACCTTTAAACAACTCCAGTGTTTTCTATTGTGAAAAGAAGGACCTCTTAATATATACTATCCCCATGCTTGTTCTCTCTACTCACAATAGTGTCTTTCTAATTTTCCTTAACCTTAACACAACAACTTTTTCCTTCTACTCTTGGACTTCGTAGAGATCTAGATTGAAACATTGCAACACCACGAACCACCTCTACTCATCTGTTCTTATGCATACTTAAAGCCTCAGAAATACCATTCTAGAATGAAACTATTATCATTTTTATCCTATAACTCCTAATTATGTATACGCTTATCAGTCAACAGTAATTGGTGGTTCATTTGTCACTTAAATGCATTGTCCATCTTTTGTACCATACACTTTGAGCTTCAACTTGGCACACTTCATGCATTTTTATGTTTCTCTTAACAAACCATTCTTAAACTCTGCTCTCCTTCATGATGAAAATTGAAACAAAACTATTTAGTAAGGCATAATGTATGCTTGTTCACTATCCTTGGATGTGAAAAGAATGAATCAGAGAACTAGAACCTACATGACATATATGATTATGATGAACACATAATATGAACTATGCAGCAATGTTTGATATAAACGGTACTCAGCTGAATTGATTCAGTGAACTAAACTCACTGTTTAGCCGTAGCTTTCAGAAAAACAAACCTCATTGTTATGAATGTGCAGTTGGTTTAGTAGCTTGATAGATAACTTTTCTTTTACTCTTTCAGTTGTATTTCCTTTCACTTGATGAATATGATGATGTATTCTTTAAATTAGCCCATTAATGAATAGGGTAGCATGTCGAGCTCTACCCTTATGGGAGCCCATTTTTCTCCACATGCTTGGTCTTCGAATAATGATTAGCTTCATGATTTTACCTATACCTACACAAAGAAACAAACAATGTTAGCATAAAAAAAGAATATGATGATCATGATATTGTTATTTCTCCTCAGCTGATTTCTTCTTCACTTGATTGATTGTTTCAATGCATGATTAATAGGATGTTGTAATATTGTAGGTGCCTCATATAGGTTACATCATAATCGAAGCCACTGACACCCCCTCCTTTCTCTTATAGGTCGACAAAATATGAGAAGACATAGGTGCACCATTTCATCGTCAACCATTGGCCAAAACATGCAATGATGATTATGTTGTCTACTTATGTGATTTCTTTCTTGCATCTTCAATAGTATAATGTGCTATTAGTGATTCGTTGTGACAGTCACATCCACGGCTTGTGTGGATATTTGATTTCATCTTTACACTTTTCATTTGAAAATAAAATGCATTTAAATGCAATGTTGTAATATCTGATTCTTGAAATCAAATGAAGCCTCGTAAAATATGAGTCTTTTCATCAAATAAATGAAAGCATTTAAAATGCTTTGTTGTTTATATGCTCAATTCTTGTACTTCTTTTAATTCTGGAATATCTGAATAAGATATCTGAAGACTCCATGTCTTCTTTAAAATGTATAACTATCACTCAATGCATAATGATAAAAGAATGCAAAAACACTTAAACTCAATCTACAATTTCACCTCATGATGTAATAATGCTTAGCCAGC
The DNA here is from genome assembly GCA_007258455.2 of Sequoia sempervirens. Taxonomy (NCBI): domain Eukaryota; kingdom Viridiplantae; phylum Streptophyta; class Pinopsida; order Cupressales; family Cupressaceae; genus Sequoia; species Sequoia sempervirens. The sequence continues at coordinate 546,191,168 of VDFB02193867.1, forward strand.
TCCACCAATCGAGCTGTGGCAAAAAATTGGTAACATTTTGGCAATTTCCTCTATATGCTTGCTTGCTAAGCATAAATCAGTGGCCTTTAACAAATTCATTGGGCACAAAGTCAATTCTGCCCCCTCTTTTGAAACTCAGAAATTTGAACAACAACACTCCAAACAACAGCAAGAAAACAAAACTGAACTGAAAGAAAACTAAGAGGCCCTGAAGGCCAACAGAACAATGTGCAACAACCCTTAGAGAAAGAAAAACTACTGAAATTAAATGTGTGAAACACACTTATTTGCAAACTACTCTACTTAACTATGAGATAACTTATCTCAAAGGCAGTGCTTGAGGTGGATCCCATTAACTGGGATAGAAAACACCTCGCCAGTCATCTTAGAAAGTTGGAATGCGTTATGTTCCTTTCATTTCATGATCACATAATGACCGTCCCACATTGCATCGAACTTGGAATGTTATACAGGTCTGCTTTTATATTCATTCCACTTGAAAACTAAATCTCCATCAATGAAATCATGAGGCCTCGCCCTCTTGTCAAAAGAATTCTTCATTTGAGCTTGATGTATCTCCAGCTATCTTAGAGTTTCTTTTCTGGTTTCTTAGAGCTCAACCAATTGTGAAAACCTCACCTCAAGAGGTTGTTCATTCAACAACTCTAATTCTTTAACATAACTTAAGGTATACAACTCAATTGAAATAGGAAACTTAGCCTCTCTACCATAAGTCAAAACAAAAGGTGAACAACTAGTGGCTCTTTTAGGAGTTATTCTATCAACCCAAAGGGCTAGCTTTAGCTTCTTGTGTCATGTCCTTTGATTATCTTCAACAGTCTTCTTGATTATCCGAATTAGATTCTTATTTGTGGATTCCGCCTGACCATTGCCCTATGGATAATAGTTTGAGGATGTATTCAAATAAATATTATTTCTGACAGACCAATCTGAAATCCTCAATCCTATGAAAGCTAAACCATTATCTGAAATGATTGAATCTGGAACACCAAATCTCGATATGAGATCTTGATAGAAATTAAGCACTGAAGTCTCGTTTGCTTCCTTTAAAGCAACAACTTTGGTCCACTTTGTAAAATATTTTGTGGTAGTAAGAATCCATTTATGACCTGCACTTGAAGGTGGATTAATAGGGCCAATAAAATCTAAGCCCCACTTAGCAAAGGGTTGTTCTACCTGAATCGGATGCAGGGGCAGTGGTGCAATCCTCTGTTTACCGACAAATAAAGCACATTTCTCACATTTTCTGACCCAAGCAATAACATCTTTAAATAAATTTGGCCAGTAATAACCAGCTCGCATAACCTTTAGAGCTATTGTTCTTGCAGCGAAGTGACCTCCTGGAGGCCCATCATGAAACTCTGCTAACAGCTTGTCAACTTGATCAGGTTGAATGCATCTCAGCAAAACACCTTGGAAGTCCTTCCTATAAAGAATACCATCAATAATTGCATAAGGAATGGCTTGTAATCTATAATACCTTCATTTTTCTCTGTCTAAGCCTCTGGGGCATTCACCAGTTTGTAGATAGTGTATCATTTGCTACAACCATGTAGTAGGATACGCTTGAACAACACCCAAAACATCATTATTTAACATTATTTATGTATTTGCAGCCTCTTTTAAGCTGTTGTCCTCATTTCTAGCAATCTTCTCACACAAAACCTTGTCTATAACGAGCTTGGTTACTTTTATATCAACATCAAACTCCATTACTTTAGTAATCCAACCGACACACTTATCATTAATATCCTTGTTAAACAAAAAATATTTAATAGTCGAATGATCTACCAATAGATGAATCTTGTTGTTGGACAACATATTCCTGAACTTATTTAAACTTCTTACAACAACCAAAACATGTTTCTCAACAAAAGAATATTTTACCTCGTAATCATGCAATACTTCGCTGAAAAATGCTATAGGCTGCTCCAAACCTTCATCGTTTTGCTGGCATAACATGGCTGAAATTGTATCAAATCCTCCAAAGGCGTACATAACAAAGTAGTTGTCAAAGTTTGAATTAATGAGAGTAGGAGTGGCTGTGAGTGCTTCCTTGATCTGCTCGAAGCTCCTCTTTCCCTCCTTGGTCCAACTGAATGGCATATTCTTCTTCAGCATAGAAGTGAGAGGTTGCAGCAAGGTTGCGATATTTGGTATGAACCTCCTCATGAAATTTATCCTCCCAAGAAAGCTTTGTAAGCCTTTCTTATGAGCTGGTAATGGCAATTCAAGAATCACATAAACTCTTTCAGGATCAATTGAAATACCTTTCTTCAAAATAATGTGTCCAAGCAGTTTACCTTCGTGCATTGAAAACATACACTTCTTTGGATTGAGAGATACTCTGCACTCTTTGCATCTCTGAAAAATCTGCTCCAAATGATCCAGGTGTTCATTAGCATTTTGGAAAAAATAGTAATATCATCTAAGTATACTAGAATGATTTTATTCATAAGGCCGTGAAAATCCATATCCATAGCACGCTGAAAAGTTGCTCCAACATTGAATAAGCTGAGAGGCATCTTCTTGTAGGCCATCGTACCCCATTTGGTTGTAAACGTTGTTTTGAACTAATCCTCTTGCTTAACGAGAATCTGGTTGTAACCTGAGTAACCATCTAACAAAGAAAATCTGTCAGAACCATAAACTACTTGTAAAATTTGCTCCATGGAAGGGAGTGGGTAATAGTCTTTCAATGATGCTTTATTTAGATCTCAGAAATTGACACAAAGTCTGATTTCTCCACTCTTCTTTCTGACTGGCACTAAATTTGACACCTAAGGGGTGTGCTTGATAGGAAAAATAATACTACTCTCAACTAGCTTATTCAGCTCAACCTTCATAAAGTGTTCTAACTTGGGATTAAGCAGTCTCTGTTTTTTCCTTACTAGTTTTGCATCGGGTTGAAGCTCAATGGTATGTTGGTCTAGTTTGGGGTTAAAACCTCTCAAATCCTTGTACTCCCAAGAAAAAACATCATTATATTTCTGACATAATAGGATAAACACTTGATGTTCTCTTGACTACATACCTTACCTAGCTTGAGAAGCTTACCATTGAAGATTTCGATGGCTGCATAATGCTCTTTTTTAACTGTCAAGCTGCACTTGTCTTTCTGCACTTGATCATCTAAGTTAAACATTGATTCCAAGGTCACCAATCCTTTTGGCAGCTTTTTTTTTTAACTGCATGATCTAGTCTTCATACTGTTGCTGCCATTCTTGTTGATTTCCATCTACGAACTCTGCTTCAACAATCAGAAAATTCATGATTTTCTCATCGCTGTCAAAAACCTACCAACTCACGTTGTTGTTAGGTACAGAAGGTTTGACCACTATTTTCACATATTGACGTGCTTCTACCTTATGAATCTCCTTGGAAATATCAAACTGGGCTCCTATGGCAGTGAGCCTGTTAGCATGCTTATTTTGATTCTGAGGAATCAACATGATATTAAAAGCATTAAAATCTTCCATTAAATCCTATACACGATGCTTGTATTTCTTAAGCAAATCATTCTTAGCAGTATTTAAATTTCTAACTTGACTCACAATCAACTCTGAATCACCAAAAACTTGCAAGCATTTAATACCTCTTTTGTGGGTCCATTCAGGGCCATGCACCAACGCTTCATACTTGGCTATATTATTTGAACAACTGAAAGCAAATCTGAAAGTTGAATAATAATTACCTCCTTTGGGTGATGTCAACATAGCTCCACCCCCGACACCAACACTTCTCCTCGAACCATCGAAATAAAGATTCCAAAGCTCATTATCATTTTTTGCAGATGGTTCATCCTCTTTACAAAGATTAGGAATGTCACAATCAGACTCTCAAATCATATAAACTCCTAATCCTATCTCATCCATGTGCTGGAACAGATCAAGCTCGTGATCTTTAGCTACCCATTCATTGAGACTATTGTAGTCTTCCTGGGTGCTACAGTCTGATGTCATCGTTTGCTCCTCTATTGCAGATGCGGGGTAGAGATTAGCATTTATAAGATTTAGCAAGTATGGTTTGATATGGTCTTTGGTGAGAGGCTTAGACTTTATGGTCACTTTCATACCATACCTTGTTCTAAAAAATAGATGAGACCAATCATAAGACAAAAACCCACCCAACTTGGTTGTAAAATCCATTGAGAGACAAATGGAAAAGTGCGGCGGTAAGTCTATGACGTGAATATCCTGGTGAATAGAAAAATTTGGTGATGCATGCAAGGTAAGGGATAAATTCTTGATGATATCGATAGTTTTAACAGCAAACCCATCTAATTGCACTAAGAATTTTTGAGGATTAGGCTCATAAACAAGACCTAACTTATCAACTAAACTCTTAGGCATGACTTAACTACTAGCACCAGAATCAACCATACAATTATGAACAATTTTATCACCTATGATCAGTTTTATCCTCTAAGGCATTAGCCAGCACAAGCTTTACAACTCCTTGATTAGCATTGTCATAGATAAACAACTCTACCAAAGCATTCTACAATAAACCTTTCTGCCCTGGAAGCTGCAGAGCATCTAATATCGACATGCTATAGTAGTTTTCTTGAGATGCTCAATAATATTGAATGATGAAGCATTTACCTTTTGCTGGTTTTTTGTGACATCTTCATTTTGCTTCTGCAAAGGTTGAGAATGCATTTTTAGTTGTTCCTTGCTGGGTATCTCCTACCCTCTTTGTAGAATTTTCATTTTAGGCTGTGTGATAGCATTAACATCCAATGAAACAGGCTGCTTACTGACTAAAGGCTACTGATATGAACTTCCAACTTGCTGTCCTGGATCCACAGCTTGCTTTTTAGATCTTGTATTAGCTGAAATAGAAGAATTTTGTTGACTTTGGCCATTCACGCCACAAAATTTAGAACTCTGCCAGTTCGGCAAGGCAACCTCCACATTATCTTGTTGTTCTTGATTCTGATATGCAAAAATTTATGAAACATATATATTCTGCACCATTAAAGCCTGATTTCTCATTCCGTTGGCACACACTGATTGGTTATGGGGCTAATTGCACAGGGAACACCAATTGCAATCTTGAGAAACATTATTTTGCAGTACAAGTTCTTTTGATGAGCTGGTTGCATTTAGATTGTATGGCTGGAATGGCCTAGGGTTAAAATTTCTCCATTGGGCTTGATATTTATTTTGAAAAGCGGGCCTATTTTGCTAGTTTTGCTGGTAAGGGGCTTGATAAGGCTTGTTTTCTTGACCAACCTACTTCTTAATAGTCACAAGATCATTCCCAAAAGTATTTAATATGCTCTTAATCTCCTACATCTCTAGATTTGGGGCTAGGGCAACAACTTGGGCTACGTTATGATATCCTATCGCTGGAATTGGCAAGACAACAACCAAGGGAGGTATAACAGCAGGAATAGGTGGTTGTATTTCTAGAAACAAAGGCATTGGAGGTCTAGGAACTATATCTCCAGCTTGAATGAGGCAATTTTTAGTGTTAATGGAAATATTATAAGCGTTAGGGAGCATTAAACCACCCATAGAATGAGTCATAACATCAATCTTACTGTTCAAAGCCTTTAAATAAAATAGAAATGCATGTGCCAGTAAGGGCTTTACCATTGCAGGAATCCTGTCCCAAGTTCTCTGGAATCGGTAGTTGAAATTAGCTAAGTGCTCATGTGGTGCCCTTTGAATGGTGCTCAGCTGTTCTAACAAGGAAAAATTATCATATTTATTAGCAAAGTGTTGGTATAAGCCATTACCTAACGCATCCCATGTTGCGATTGAATTTGCTATGAGAGCTCTAAACCATTGCAATGCTTTACCCTTAAGTGACGCAGGTAACAACCTTAGAACAATGTTCTCCTGAGTGATATTGTGCACTGAACATAGCGTGGCCACATCATGGATGTGCTCAACAGGTGTAGTGAAGTCTTCGTTGGTGAAATATGGTAGACTTCGAAGGGCTACCACCAGAATTTCATTATGTTGAGCAATATCTAATGGACTACCTCCATTAAAGGGTGTGAATGGGTGCCACCTTGGCAGTGCTGCCATTGGTGTTAGTTGTGAGATCAGAACTGGTACACCTAGTGACAAAACTAAGGCACTGAGAACAAGAGGTGTTGACTTCAATCTTGCAGGAGTTTCAAAAATCCTCCTTGTTGTTCTGCCTCTTCTTCGTGGTGTGGATGACTCTCAATACTCAAATGGTGTTGTACTTGATCTTATCTGTATCTTTCTCATGTGCGGGTTGAACTAGCATGAAAAAATAGAACCAAAGTCACTAGGTATATTGTGATAGCCTCCAGAAGGCTAGAAAATATGATGCATACACCAAACAACAAACTATAAATATTAAAAAAATCTCTGAAAATAGCTTTCAAAGTCCCACTAGGCATGCCAAAAATTGTTGTCAATAGATTTGCACCCTGCTGAATACAATATTCAGCAATCTACTGAAACATGGAAACCTTCTTCAGATGTGGGTGATCCGAATGAAGAAGGAATCTCCAGAGTGAGCTGGTTCTCCGAATGATAGATTCTATTCTAAATAACTTCTCAGGAAAGGGATAAAAGATGACTAAAAACTAAAACCTATTGCTAACAGATGACTTCAAAACCTGATAATAATTTAATGATGATTTTGATCTCTTCCTCACAAACAACTTTTAGAAAGACACAATATTTCACAACTTCTCATGAACAATTGATAAATAAATAATTTGCATGAAGACCTGACTTGAAGCACAACATGCAACCTATATTATGAACTTTCTGCATTAAGAATTATACTTTAAGGGCAAAACAAGGAATCTGTAAATAGAAATTACAAGATAAAATCAAACTGAAACTGCAAGTAACACAAAATGAGAAGTAGGAATGTTGTCTTTATTCAACTGAAGGAGAATGACATAATCTGAAACTGAGTACAAAATGGGTTCACAAGCTCAAAAATGCATATGATCACGAAACTCTGACTGAACTAAGAAGGAGAGCTAAAAGACTAAGTCTATCAAAACATAACTCTCAAGAAACCCTAATCCGAGCTCAAAATAAAGCTCAAGGAAAAAGGCTTTAAATTGTCTCAAAAATTGCCTAAAAGCAAAAAAAAGCACACTACTTGTATGATGAACTTATCAAGCCTCTAAAAATAGGCTGAATTTTCTTTAAAAGCCCAAAAAACACCTTATCTCTCCAAGATAGGTCTCAAATCCGACCAAGAGAAGAAGTCAATAAAAATCTGCTAAAAATAGCAAGAAATCATAAAACAATTTATAAAAGATTGCTTTATGATTCTGCTTTACAAGATTGCAAATTTGCACAATTTGACTATTTTTTGCAATTAAAGATTAAAAATATTTTGTAAAAAATAAAAGCTTCTTATCCCTCCATTACAACATTTGATTTTCTCAAAAATAATAAAAATATTAATATAATAATTATCCCCTCATTAAAGCTTCAATTGATTTCTCTAAAATCAATCAAAATCAGAAACTCTAAATAGGTAATCATGAAAAACTAACCCTAGGTCATTAGCATCCCACCATAATATTCTCATTGTTTCCTCAAAAATCATAACTCACACTCAAGCCTTTACACTTCACTAAGGAAAAGAATAAAACAAGACTTAACCATTGACCTAGGCACATAAAATAAGTCTTTAAAAGACTTAACATATCGACCTAACATAGGAATTTCAACCCCCTTCAAATATCAACATTCAGACTTGGATTAAAATATAATGTAAAAGACCACTCATTTGAAATTCTCCATTTGTTTTGATCGAATATTCTAGTTGATGATAAGGTCGGCTTGAATTAGGGCATGAGAAAAATATTACACAAACCCTAAAATCATTTCATTTGCACTCCATGGTTGGAAAAGCACGAGCTCTGCCTGAAAGGAACACCACCATGATTGAGTTGAACTGAGCTCATGTGCCTTAGGAATCTTCACCATTTTGTTCAGTGGTCGAGCTACTCAGAGGCTAAGCTTATTTTTCTTTGTATCGAGGTTCCTTCACTTCATTTCAAAGAGAAATCTCCATGGTCGTGGCTTGTCATGCTTCTTTCTGACTTAATCTACTCATGTGTTTTTCTATGCTTTGGCTGTCATGAGCTCGAACTCAGACTATTTGAAAACCTCCATGAGAAACCACGCTTGTGGGCTTTTGCTTTCTGTGCACAAGGTAAGCCAGCTTCCATGGATTTTAAAATGTTTTACATTGTGGCCTTATGGCCGTGGCTATACACACCCTCTAATGCATTTTCTTTGTATATTTCTCATGCAAATATTGTTGTCTCTGTACTCCTTGTGCCTACCAACCACCTTGCACGAGCTCACACTAGATATCTTCATGTGGTTTGAAAATATACTATGGGTCTGGCCGCACCATAAGCATTCTTCTACAGATTCAAAGTGGTGAACTACATACATACTTTCTCTTTTGGAAAACTTCACCTCTTTCACTTAAAAAACCCTGGCCATATACCGGCTACCATATATATATTATAGAAAGAATTTTTTTTTCTAAGATTTTGGGTCTGACCCAACACAGGAAATTGGAATTTTCATGTATTTAGTTGTATTATGTAAAAAACCCATATGGGTTATCTCCATTATTGCATTTTTTGTATTCTCTTATATTTTAAATATCAACCCCGAAAATGGGTACTTGAGATTCAAAACAACTTCATTTGTATGATTCTATTCATATAGGCTCGACCAAAAACAACTGGTGGTTTATTTTAGACTCCTGAAACAAAATAATGACATGGGTATTTGTATATTTATGAAGAAAATTGTATTTCCTTTCTTTTGATGCTTGACCCACCTCAGGAAACTTGCATTTTGCATTTTCTTGCTATCTCTTTACGTGGGTTATCACTGTAATTGAATCTTCTGTATTTTGAAGCTCAAACCCTGAAAATGGGTATCATATATTCATTTTTCATTAAATTTAAAACTTGGCCCATAATAGCTAGTGATGTTCTTTGATATTCTGTGACTACATTTTTAAACCCCACTGTGGGCTTTCCTTTATGTGAAGAAAACTGCTCCTTGAAGATTTGCTCGAAATGTCTTTTATTTCTACATTTGTGAAACACATTTATGAAACCCTCACCATAGGAGGTCACTTGTAATATAGAGGGACTATATACTTCAATGCTCATATAAAATTGGGCTTCTTTAGCATTCAAAATTTTTACTTTCAGCATGATTCTGAGTTTGTCTCTTCATGAAGAAAATGAACCACCGACTTATGAAATTCTGGAAATGTATCCCTTGTTTGAACTATAGCCATATGAGTTTATGATGTTTCCTTTTCCTCACAGAATTTACTTTTGACTGAATTTGTAGATTACTTATTCCATCCATAATCTACTCATTCTGAAAATAACTTTTATGTGTTAAAATTCTTGTTTAAACTGCGCACACTTATATGTTTGATACCTTTAAACAACTCCAGTGTTTGTTTGTTGTCAAAAGAAGGACCTCTTAATGTATACTCTCCCCATGCTTGTTCTCTGTACGCACAACAGTGTCTTTTTTATTTTCCTTAACCTTAACACAACAACTTTTTCCTTCTCTTGGACTTCGTAGAGATCTAGATTGAAACATTGTAACACCATGAACCACCTCTACTCACCTGTTCTTATGCATACTTAAAGCCTTAGAAACACCATTCTGGAATGAAGCTATTATCATTTTTATCTTGTAACTCCTAATTTTGTATACACTTATCAATCAACTAGAATTGGTGATTCATTTGCCACTTGAATGCACTGTCCGTCTTTTGTACCATAAACTTTGAGCTTCAACTTGACACACTTCATGCATTTTTATGTTTCTCTTAACAAATTGTTCTTAAACTCTACTCTCCTTCATGATGAAAATTGAAACAAAACTGTTTAGTAAGGCATAATGTATGCTTGTTCACTATCCTTGGATGTGAAAAGAATGAATCGAAGAACTTGAACTTGCATGACATATATGATTATAATGAACACATAATATGAACTATGCAGCAATGTTTGATATAAACGGTACTCAACTGAATTGATTCAGTGAACTAAACTCATTGTTCAGCCGTAGCCTTCAGAAAAACAAACTTGATCATTATGAATGCGGAGTTGGTTTAGTAGCTCGATAGATAACTCTTATTTTACTCTTTCAATTGTATTGCCTTTCACTTGATGAATATGATGATGTATTATTTAAATCATCCCATTAATGAATAGGGCAGCATGTCGAGCTCTACCCTTGTGGGAGCCCATTTTTCTCCACATGCTTGGTCTTGGAATAATGATCAGCTTTGTGATTTTACTTATACCTACACAAAGAAACAAATAATGTTAGCATAAAAATAGAATATGATGATCATGATATTGTTATTTCTCCTCAGCTGATCTCTTGTTTGCTTGATTGATTGTTTAAATGCATAATTAATAGTAGGTTGTACTATTGTAGGTACCTCATATAGGTTACATCAAAATCGGAGCCACTGACACCCCATCCTTTCTCTTACAAGTCGACGGAATACGAGAAGACAAAGGTGCACCATTTCATTGTCAACCATTGGCCAAAATAGGCAATGATGATTATGTTGTCTACTTATGTGATTTTTTTCCTGCATCCTCAATAGTATAATGTGCTATTAGTGATTCGTTATGACAGTCACGTCAATGGCTTGTGTGGATCTTTGATTTCATCTTTAAGCTTTTCATTTGAAAAGAAAATGCATTTAAATGCAATGTTGTAATATCTGATTCTTGAAATCAAATGAAGCCTTGTAAAATATGAGTCTTTTCATGAAATAAATGAAAGCATTTAAAATGCTCTGTTGTTTATATGCTCAATTCTTGTACTTCTTTTAATTCTGGAATATCTAAATAAGAATATTTGAAGACTCCATTTCTTCTTTAAAATGTATAATTGCCACTCAATGCATAATGATAAAAGAATGCAACAACACTTAAACTCAATCTGCATGTTCACCTCATGATGTAATAACGTTTAGCGAGCTCCACCAATCGAGTTGTGGAAAAAAATTGGTAACATTTTGGCGATTTCTGCTATATGCATTCTTGCTAAGCATAAATCAGTGGCCTTTAAACAATTCATTGGGCACAAAGTGAATTCTGCCCCCTCTTTTGAAACTCAGAAACTTGAACAACAACACTCCAAACAACAGCAAGAAAACAAAACTTAACTGAAAGCAAATTAAAAGGCCATGATGGCCAACAAAACAATACACAGCAGTGCTTAGAGAAAGCAAAACTACTGAAATAAGATGTGTGAAACACACTTATTTGCAAACTACTCTACTTAACTATGAGATTCAAAGACAGTGCTTGAGGTGGATCCCATTAACTGGGATAGATAGCACCTCGCTAGTTATCTTAGAAAGTTGGAATGCGTTATGTTCCTTGCATTATGTGATCACATAAGGCCCGTCCCACATTGCATCAAACTTGGAATGTTGTACAAGTCTGCTTTTAAATTCATTCCACTTGAAAACTAAATCTCCAACAATGAAATCACAAGGCCTCACCCTCCTATCAAAAGCATTCTTCATTTGAGCTTGATGTATCTCCAACTATCTTAGAGCTTCTTTTCTGGTTTCTTCGAGCTCAACTAGTTGTGCAAACCTCACCTCATGAGGTTGTTCATTCAACAACTCTAATTCTTTATCATAACTTAAGGTTAGAAACTCAATTGAAATAGGCAACTTGGCCTCTCTACCATAAGTCAAAACAAAAGCTGAACAACCAGTGGCTCTTTTAGGAGTTATTCTGTGAGCCCAAAGGGCTAGCTTCAGCTTCTCATGCCATGTCCTTTGATTATCTTCAACAGTCTTCTTGATTATCCAAATTAGATTCTTATTTGTGGATTCTGCTTGACCATTTCCCTGTGGATAATAGTTTGAGGATGTATTCAAATAAATATTATTTCTGACAAACCAATTTGAAATCCTCAATCCTATGAAAGCTAAACCATTATCTAAAATGATTGAATCTAGAACACCAAATCTCGATATGAGATCTTGATAGAAATTAAGCACTAAAGTCTCGTTCGCTTCCTTTAAAGCAACAACTTTGGTCCACTTTGTAAAATAATCTGTGGTAGTAAGAATCCATTTATGACCCGCACTTGAAGGTGGATTAATAGGGCCAATAAAATCTAAGCCCCACTTAGCAAAGGGTTGTTCTACCTAAATTGGATGTAGGGGCAGCGGTGCAAGCCTCTATTTACCCGCAAATAAAGCACATTTCTCACATTTTCTAACCCAAGCAATAGCGTCTTTAAATAAATTTGGCCAGTAATAACCAACTCGCATAAATTTTAGATCTGTTGTTCTTACGGTGAAGTGACCTCCTGGAGGCCCATCATGAAACTTTGCTAACAACTTTTCAACTTGATCAGGCTAAATGCATCTCAGCAAAACACCTTGGAAGTCCCTCCTATAAAGAATACCATCAATAATTGCATAAGGAATGGCTTGTAATATGTAATACCTTCATTTTTCTCTGTCTAAGCATCTAGGGGCATTCACCAATTTGCAGATAATGTATCATTTACTGCAACCATGTAGCAAGAGATGCTTGAACAACACTCAAAACATCATTATTTAACATTGTTTCTATATTTGCAGCCTCTTTTAAGCTATTGTCCTCATTTCCAACAATCTTCTCACACAAACCTTTGCCTCTAACGAGCTTCATTACTTTTATATCAACATCGAACTCCATTACTTTAGTAATCCAACTGGCATGCTTATCATTAATATCCTTGTTAAGCAAAAAATATTTAACAGTCGAATGAGCTACCAATAGATGAATCTTGTTGTTGGACAACATATGCTTGAACTTATTTAAACTTCTTACAACAACAAAAACATGTTTCTCAACAAAAGAATATTTTACCTCGTAATCATGCAATACTTGGCTAAAAAATGCTATAGGCTACTCCAAACCTTCATTGTTTTCCTGGCATAACATGGCTGAAACTGTATCAACTCCTCCAAAAGCGTACAGAACAAAGTCTTTGTCAAATTTTGGATTAATGAGAGTAGGAGAGGCTGTGAGTGCTTCCGTGATCTTCTCAATGCTCCTCTTTCCATCCTTGGTCCAATTGAATGGCATATTCTTCTTCAGCATAGAAGTGAGAGGTTGCAGCAAGGCTGTGATATTTGGTATGAACCATGTCATGAAATTTATCCTCCCAAGAAAGCTTTGCAAGCCTTTCTTATGAGCTGGTAATGGCAATTCAAGAATCGCAAAAACTCTTTCAAGATCAATTGAAATACATTTCTTCAAAATAATGTGTCCAAGTAGTTTTCCTTTGTGCACTGAAAATATACATTTCTTTGGATTGAGAGATACTCTATACTCTTTGCACCTCTGAAAAATCTACTCCAAATGATCCAGGTGTTCATTAGCATTTTTTGAAAAAATAGTAATATCATCTAAGTATACCAGAATGATTTTGTTCATAAGGTCGTGAAAAGCCATATCCATAGCACGCTGAAAAGTTGCTCCAACATTAGATAAGCCAAAAGGCATCTTCTTGTAGGCCATAGTACCCCATTTGGTTGTAAACATTGTTTTGAACTGATCCTCTTGCTTAACTAGAATCTGGTTGTAACCAGAATCTACTTATGTGATTTCTTTCCCACATCTTCAATAGTATAATGTACTATTAGTGATTCCTTGTAACAGTCATGTCCACAACTTTTGTGGATATTTGATTTCATCTTTACGATTTTCATTTGAAAAGAAAATGCATTTAAATGCAATGTTGTAATATCTGATTCTTGAAATCAAATGAAGCCTTGTAAAATATGAGTCTTTTCATGAAATAAATGAAAGCATTTAAAATGCTTTGTTTTTTATATGCTCAATTCTTGTACTTCTTTTAATTCTAGAATATCTAAATAAGAATATCTGAAGACTCCATTTCTTCTTTAAACTGTATAACTGTCACTCAATGCATAATGATAAAAGAATGCAACAACACTTAAACTCGATCTGCAATTTCACCTCATGATGTAATAACGTTTAGCCAGCTCCACCAATCGTGTTGTGGCAAAAAATTGGTAACATTTTTAAAAGAGGAAACTGGATTTTTATATTGATGCAATTGGGAAATTGATTTAAACAATTAGATTTAATTTCTTTATAGCTTGTGAATAATATTACATGGAATTCAAATTATTTGAGTTACAATGTACTATTGTTTTCTCGAGATGGAAATTGGATTTACGAAATCCTAATGGTAGTTTTATTACTTGCCTAAATTGCCTATTAAATTATGATTTCTTCTATTCTCGTAAGTTGGGGAAATTGGTTAGTTGTGTATGTAAGTCTTCTAGATGATGTTATTTTATGAGGGGGTTGTTGTGTTTTATGGTTTAGCTCTTTGTTTTACCTTGGGTAGTGTACTTGGCTGAGTTTCAGTTAAACACTTGGTTACTATGAACGAAATTTGTGGCCTCTTATAATTTGGATTAGATCCTTGTGTTGTCAGTAGGGAAGTGGCTCTCAATGGGGGCCAGCGCACAAATTGGCACTAGGGTAACCCATGCAGCTTTGTGATGACACTTCTCCTATGACAACAATATGTATTGTGCAGTTGATGTACTTGATTCTATTACTCTAGAAGCAATGTAACCTTTATGTATGTATTGTTCTTGTATGGCATAGTATTGTGTGTTGTGTATGTGTAGAGGTTGTTGGTTTTGTCTAGGACATCCTTTTACTATCTCCTAGCATAGGGGGTGGGCCTTTGGGTACCACTTGGTTGGGTGGAATGTGCACCTTACACAGATGGGTTCCCATTTCATGTTCGTGATGGCATGATCTTCCAGATTGGAGAGCTCGCATGTACTAGAACTGCTTTGTACTATTTCTTATGTTTTTTGTATCATTTGCATACTTATGTATATGGACTACTCATTTGTATTCAAGGAGGATTCTTGTATCATTGTTATTGTAACATTATTGTATGATCTTCCTTATTTTGGAAATGAGTCATGTAACTGCTTTATTGAATGAATGAAATATATGGATGACTCTTTAATGTACTTTGTATCTAATGAGATGAGTTTAATGCTTTGGATGTATGTTATTTGTTTCATGAGTATTATTTATATGCTATGGATTAGTTTACTTTTGTATATTATGGGATTCAAATGTAAGTGTTGTCGTGTACCTTAGATGATGTATGTGTTAAGTATAGTTTGTTTTACTTATTATTAATTACACTTTGGAAAAAAAATGTTATGCTTCCGTTGTGTTTGTGTCATCCTTTAGGGTTAGATAGCAGGGCTACACATGGTATCAAAGCCCAAGTTCTAACACTAGGTACTTTAGTTTCACATGAGTTGATTAGACTATCCTTGCTATTGTAATCTTATGTGTGTATTCCTTTCTTTGTTTTCCTTGACTATACTTAGTGGTTTATGTTTAGGGAAACTAGGTTGACCCTAGAGGTAGATAAGAGATGTTCTTCTTCTCTCCTTCTATTCTTCTTGTTATAGATGACTAAATAGTTGCTAATTATGTTAGGAATGAATATGGGATGCTCTATATTAAGTATGTTAGTATGTATTTATGACATGGAGTATTGTGGAGGTTTAACCACTCTCTTGTATAAAAGATAAATGTTTTTCTATTCTAAATAGTGAAATATGGTTTTGTGTTGGGTGTATTGCAATTTTATTTAGTATAGATCAAGGTGTTCAGAATGTAAAATCTTGTTAAGATGTGATCATTGAATTTGAAATGGAAAATGTTCTTTCTCTTTCTCTCTCTTCCTTGTCATGAGATAAGGTTAATCTAGAAGATTCTTAGCAAGAGTAATTAGTTTTGATATATGGAAAGGAGGGACGTGAAAGAAAAGCTAATGATGGCTCATGGATATATGTGATGATATGAATCACATGGGTTATTGAAGTAAGTATACTTATGGAATTGTGTATGTAATTGTATCCCCCTATAAATGTGAGAAACCAATGATTGTGCATTGGTTGAGTGTTGTGAATACCCCGTACTTTCTTTGAGGGCCATGGGATGGTGATACTACGTACCCACCTATGGGGAAACTATTGTTTTCCTAGGTGTGGAAAGAACCATACCGTTAATGTGTTGCATGTGTGTTACTGTTTGGGGGCCAACCCACGTGTGGTTGATAATTTTGTAATAAGATTAGCCAACATATCATTTTGTTTCTAGATTCTTTTCTTTTGGTTCTCTAAGTCTCCCAATCTGTGGAGGGATAGTAGATGCCATGTCACTCCAAGGGGCGGGGTGTACAATGTACGAATAATGGTGGCATGCAACAACCTTAGCTTGATCAATCCCCATAGAGCATACCTGCTACTTTCCCTCATGATAGGTAAAGTTACTCGATCCATATGTGTTAGCCAAATCCCCACAGTTCTTGTCTCTGGGACCAACAGTTGATATATGTTTTATGGATGGTTTTGTACACCTCATTTGTATGAGAGGTGGAGCCTGGATAGCCCCATTTTTTATATGTGTATCATATCTGCATATGTTCTGACATGACAAAATTGATATGATGCCACACCCACTGTTGTTCCAACACGGAGTGGGTGATGATGTCGTGTTGTTGATGGTAGCAAGCTAGGCTCGAGGACACAATTTCATTCACATAGATGCATGAAGGCACATTATGGATGTGTTGAGTTATCCTACCTATGTCAAGCATTATGGGGCCTCGTACACTTGTAGAGGGGTACTCATGTTTGCTTTCGACTAGGTAAAGTTGGTTAGCATATGAGTATGGCCTAGCCATGTATACCTCTAACTACAATGAGTACTTGTGTGTGCCTTCTCCATGAGGTATCGAGTGATCCCACAATAGTGGTTTATAATTTTTGGCCAAACTGGACACTAAAATATTTTTTTTTAACTAAATCTTCACTTTCAGGCACCTATAGCGGCTAAACCATGAGGAATTGGAATATGATGCAAACTAGAGTTTCATGAAATTTTTTTTGTAGATTTTAAATATCTTTTTTTCAAAAAATTTGGAATAAGATTGCACTTCTTTTTCCATGTCCCTCGAAAACTAGTTTTTTTTCAAAAAATAACATTTTTAAAAAGTGACACTCACCATATAACACATAACTTTTTATCCATGAAGGATAAAATTCTAATTCTATCAAATTTAGATTTGTAACTCTGATATCTAGTGCTTCCACTTGGTTAGATAGTTTTTTTTTAATATTTTTTCTTTAATCAAGTTTCAAAGTCAAACCAATTATAATTTAGACATAGCGCGATCATATAACACGTAACTTTTCTTGTATGTATTGAAATTCAATTTTCCTTTTCTGTTGGATCAATGACTTCAATATCTAGTGCACTCATATTTTTCAATTTTTTTTTGATAATTTGCTATTTTTCCACATGTGCAAAATAGAGAGCTTGATTTTAGGTGAAAAACCTACATTCATAAGAAATAAAAAATAAATATAATAATCAAATTAAATTTTATTAAAATTATACTTTTTTGGAAGCTTATAATAAGGACTACATACTTACAAAAAAAAAAAATTAAATAAATTCATTTCATCCCCCAAAAGGTAAATCAAAAGTGGTTTTTTATTAGCATTTTGATAGGTGTAAAGGAGACTTTGTTATAGGTATGGTTTAAAACTAGCGAGGTTCTATCCAAGGGGGCTATGTCTAAGGTGGTTTGATCAAACCCTCTTCAATTTTAATCCTTTAAATGGAACAATTCAAGGCTTAAATCATTATATTTTCTAAAAATATGTGATTTCAGCAAAAATTAGGATCTCCCAGAAATTATAAACCACTATTGTGGCAGCAACCTATCACTATGCAAGGTGTGTTCTATGTATTCCTAATTTCATAGAGCCATAGACACATTACCATGCGACATACGACCAGTGCGTGCCTTCTTTGACTGGTGTATGACCATGTTACACGATGATGCGAGGCAGGGTGTTGCCGAGGAGTACACTATGTGACATGTGGATGGCATGCTCACTCTGCACCACATGAGGGATATTGTTATACCTTGATGATGTTCCCTCCTTCCTCAATTGGTGGCTAGTATCTAGTCACCTAGTGTTGTATAGTGCAATTTCAAAGATTGTGGATTTTCCTTATAGTTATTGATGATTTTCTATTGATTGTGAACATTTAGCCACACCTTGTGATCTTATTTGCTCGTAGCCCTTGTGGTTACATTTGATTTAGTGTTGAAATTGTGCACATTTATTGCTTTATTGTTGAAATCAAATTTTTATTTGCTCTTCTTTATGACTTTGGTGGCTAAACTAGTTTATCCTTATTGCTTTTGAGGTTGGTCATGTGTCGTATTTTGATTCCTCTCCAAGGACATATGAGGCAGACACAGGTAACCTTGAGGATGGGGGTATGTGAGGCTCATATATATCTAGGACGCACTACCCACCTATGTGAGATGACTATCTCTTGGAGGCTGACCACCTTATACAACAAGAGATGGGTCATTGTGGTCTTGCTTGGATGGTCTCACCATGTGTGTGTCGCCTAACACCATCAAGCCACTAATTGTGAGGTATGGATTATGTGAGATGGTTATTGGCTCTTGGCTCAAGGATTATGTATCATGGATTAGTATGTTGTTTTCCAGCATCCAGATGGACCTTTGTGTAGCCTTGTGATGTGATTCCTAGCGATGTGATTTTGTGTGTATGTGAAGAATGTAGGTTAATCGTGAATATAGTACTTTCATCCACGATATTTTTTTCCCTCCCCTTCTATTGTTCTTGCCTAATATCTGATACTTTTTCTACGGTGGTGTTGTGTAGGATGATTCCTAGAGGTCATGATCTTGATAAGGGTCATGGTAGCAGTTAGTGAAGTGTTCATGGGGTTAGTCATCAAAACACTCCTTTTTTGAGTTCCCATGAGGATGATCATGAGGAACACCTGGGCCCTCAATTATGTTCCTTGCTTGAGGAAGTTCTTCAGTGACTTGGCCCAAGATAGGAGAGTAATCAATAGATGATTAGGGAAAGAAAAGGGTTCCCTAGGAGAAGAGGTGTTGCAATTATTGTGGGACTTATGATGGACCTCTTGAGGGAGCATTCTCCTACCTTCCATAGTCTTAGTGGTGGTTTGGAGGATGAGACTTGGATGTTTGGTGTCTGGATTGGTGGTCATCTTTCATCTAGGAGAATCCAAAGTTGGTTGCGAGCCCATATTTATCAACTTGACTAGTCAACTTAGAGCACTCGGACCACAACTAGTAGGGGTCAGTTCTAGTAGATTAGTGCAACCCCTCGAGGTAGAGGAAATGGAAAAAATGTAGGATATTTCTCTTGCGGCCAATAGGGCCACATAGCTAGACAATGTCCTTAGAGGAGCACACCTAAATTTAGTCAGAGACCAGTAGTCACTGAGCCAATAGGGGATGATGCAGGAAGGTTCCATATAGTGATTATACCAGTTGATGACCACTGGGTAGAGCATCAGGGCACAGATGTGGAGACAATAGGTAGAGGATGGGTAGCTAGATTTGGAGCCCATGGCCATCATGCAACACAAGATACTTTCCCTCAAGGGTAAAGATATTGAGTAGGTTAGGGTCCAGTGGGATCCAAGAGATGATACTTTGGCTCCTTGGGAGCATGCAACCAAGATAGGGAGCTTTATCCCTTTTTGTTCGCAGGCTTCCAGGAGTAAGCCTGATCCTGGGGGGGATGTAGCACCCCTTCGATTTGCTTATGTTTTCAAATAGTGCTTTTACTTTGATAGATCATGATATTATGCTGTCATTTGATCACTGACATTGGAGTGATGATGGTTTTTATATTTAGATGGGATGATACACTATATGGATTATTATTGTTTATGACATTCTTTCTGGATAGCATAGTTGTTTATTTGAGTTGATATTGATATATGCTCATCTGTAGTTAATTGATGTTTTAATTTTTTTAGTTTTGATGTGACTATATTGGTGAAGAGAACGAGATTACATCACTCACTTGTGAGTGCCTTGTGATTCTATTATTTTCTCTTCATGGTGAGATTGTTTATGATTTATATACATGTACGACATATGTTTTGATTAAAAGATTGTAGGTACAGGACATCAAATCCACCTGGATTCACAAGTCTAAGTGTGTCCATTATGCAATGGTATTGTTGAATGGGATATAGTAATGGGGTTTCCTTGTAAAGCCACTACCCTAGTCATAGTGTGTCGTCAGTCCTTGTTTTGGTATGCTTTGTTGTTATGTTGTCGACGTTTTCCTTGTTATTTTATTTTACAAGGTATGTTCTATGGGAAATTAATGTTAATTAATGTTTATAATGGTTTTAAGTGATTATTTAATTAATCTTGATTAATGTTGTTAAAAGCTTAATATTTGATTTAATTAATTAAATTTAATTTATTTTGTAAATTGATTTAATCTTTGTGATTAAATTTATTTTATAAAGTGATTAAATTAGTTAGATTCAATTTAATTAGAAATTAATATGTAAATTATGAATTATTAAATGCATAAATATCTTGTAATTATCTTAGAGGAAGTGTTTGTGATTTGGTTGAAAGATATTTTATTTGTGACATGTGTTAGAAAAATTAATTAAAGATTGTTGTTGGGAATTAATTCTTGGAGAGAATATTTGCATTAATTAAAAGATGAAAGAGGCTACTTCACAGGAATGGAGAAAGATATTTTGGGGAGGTTGTTGAAAGTTGGAAAAAGAAGTTCTTAGAAAATTTTGGCTCTAGTTTTGTTTTCACCTTTGTGGAAAAGTGGATAATTTGGAAGAAGCTTTGGTAAATTGGAATTTGAAGGCGAAGCTCTACTTCAAACATCATTTCTTCAAGCATCCGGAAACAAGTTATTTAAATTGTTTTATTTTTATGTAAATTAGAAAGATTTCCCATACAAGAAGAATATGTTGTTTTTGTAGAAGCTTTAATATATTTCATAAATTTGAAAGATTGTTGTGTTCGAAAATTGCTGTGAAAGCTTTGAGCTTCTATAGAAATTGTTTTAAGCTTCTATTTTTTGGAATTGGAAAATTGTCGTAAAAGCTTTAGATTCTCTGTAGGAAATTATTTTTTAAACAATAGAAATCCCAGAGGAAAAATAATAAAAAATTTGGAAAACCTTTGTTGGAATGGATTTAAATCTTCTTGTCAAATTTGTAGAATACCTCTAGAATATTTTGTATTGCCTAAATGTTATAGCACCCCATTCTCATTATTCGACTTTAGTGATGTTTCTGGTCTCCATCAATGTTTCACTAAACCTCATGCATGCATGCAATCCGTAGCCTCAACTAGTTTCTGATGCCTTATGTTGATGGCATATGAATTCATTTTATACAAGCCTGGTTAATGTTGAGAAGTCGTCACCCTACTATTAGCATTTGATTGTACTGAATACTTTATTATTTCCTTAGTAGCGCCACATGATTCAAAATTGATAGACTATTTCTTTTAAGCTTTTGGAAACCTTTATGATCTTGCTCAAATGAGTAATGTTTAACTAAAGATTGATCTTTGTGGCTTTGTGATAGGGTATTATATAGCACCTATAGGCACCTCATTGTAGTCTCCTCTTCAAACAATTAATCAATCAGAATTTTAGTTAACTACAATTAGCATGTTGAATGTTGTTATTTCTTCTTTTGAAACCGTCACCTTCTCTATTCATTTACCTTAGTTATCAATCCCTTAGCATGATAGAGCTCTTTAGATTGGTTGAACCCATGTCATTTGAAGTCTCTTAACCATGTTTAGTCGCACCATGTTGAAGGCTGTTTATTTAGCAGGTATTATATTTCAAGATAAACCTTTCCATTCAAGTTGAATGGCATATTAAAATAACCTAAAAAGTATTAGTGTGGAACCGATTGGGTTGGGAAAAATAAACCCGTGCCTGTCTTAGTTGACTACACTTAATTTCTAGTTTGGCCATTATTTCAAAAAGATTTGTGTATGGAGTGAATAACTAGCTGCTATTTGTCAATCTAATTATGGTGTCGTTCAAACTATTCTTGTATTTTTTTTATTTGTGTTTAATAAAGATATATATATATATATATATATATATATATATATATATATACACATGTGTATTAATTTATGTGTGTTAAGTGACAAACCAATATATATTTATGTATATATATAATTATATGTATATATACATATATAATTATATATATATATATATAAATGGATATTTTGTTATAATAGATGCATTAAATGTACAAGTAGATATTTTAAAATGAAATGTTTTAAAAGAGGAAATTGGATTTTTATATTGATGCAATTGTGAAATTGATTTAAACAATTAGATTTAATTTATGTATAGCCTATGAAAAAAATTACATGGAATTAGAATTATTTGAGTAATGTACTATTGTTTTCTTGAGATGGAAATTGGATTTAGGAAATCCTAATGGTAGTTTTATTACTTTCCTGAATTGCCTATTAAATTATGATTTCTTTTGTTCTTGTAAGTTGGGGAAATTGGTTAGTTTTGTATGTAAGTCTTCCAAATGTTGTTATTTTATGAGGGGGTTGTTGTGTTTTATGGTTCAGCCCTTTGTTTTCCCTTGGGTAGTGTACTTGGTTGATTTTTCAATTAGTCTCTTATAATTTGGATTAGATACTTGTTTTGTCAGTAGGGGAGTGGCTCTCAATGGGGGGTCGATGCACAAAGTGGTGCCAAGGTAACCCATCCCTACAACTTTGTGATGACACTCCTCATATGACAACAGTATGTATTGTGCAGTTGATGTACTTGATTCTATTACTCTAGAAGCAATGTAACCTTTATGTATGCATTGTTCTTGTATGGTATAGTATTCTATGCTGCCTATGCCTAGAGGTTGTTGGTTTTTTCTAGGAAGCCCTTTTACTATCTCCTAGAATGGGGGGTGGGCCTTCGAGCACCACTTGGTTGGGTGGAACTTTACATCGTTGGGTTCCCATTTCATGTTCATGATGGTGGGATCTTCTAGATTGGAGAAATCGCATGTACCATCTACTTTGTACTATTTCTTATGTTCTTTTGTATCAATTGGATACTTATGTATATGGACTACTCCTCATTTGTATTCGAGGAGGATTATTAAATCATTGTTATTGTAACATTTATGATCTTCTTTATTTTGGAAATGAGTCTTGTATCTTCTTTATTGAATAAATGCAATCTATGGATGATTCTTTAATGTAATTTGTATCTAATGAGATGATTTTAATGCTTTGGATGTATGCTATTTATTTCATGAGTATTATTTATATGCTATGGGTTAGTTTACTTTTGTATATTATAGGATTCAAATGTAAGTGTTGTCGCGTACCTTAGAGGATGTATGCATTAAGTGTAGTTCACTTGTTATTAATTACACTTTGGAAAAAATATTGTTACGCTTCCATTGTGTTTGTGTCATCCTCTAGGGTTACGTGGCGGGGCTCAATAGATTAAATACAACATGGCATGAGGGCAACCTAGTGTATCTAGGCCTACTTCAACACACTTCAAAGGATTTCCCAACACACATAGTCCAAATCAAGTGCTAGACACCATGAATCATGCAATTCAGGGCTTGTTGCCACTAGTACCTTAGATTGAAATATCAAACAAGAGGAATACAATTTTTCAAACCAACTCTAGGCTTGTGTAGACCCATTATAGCATCCCACAATGTTTCTCCATCTTATCAACATCAAATGGTACATGGATTTAGGGAAATGGGAAATGGAGCAACTATAAAAGAGGATTAAAGATTAGAATGGGATACAAAAGTTTGAAAGTCCATCAAAATCCTATAAATAGATGGAGAAAAGGAAAATATAGGGAATAAAAGTCTCAATAAACATTTTTGAACATCCATAGAAGGTTGGAGCTGTGAACTAGAAGTTAGACAAGAGAAAGAAGTTTGGTAGTTCATCAAAATTCTATAAATTTGTAAAAATGTCAAAAAATGACCAAAATAAGTTCCCAAACTTGGATCTTTTTAAAAGAATTCCAACTTCCAACATCTAATAGGGACATGGGGAATGAAAAGGAACAATGCTTTTGCAAACATGACCAAGGGAGCCCCATTCAAATATTTCCCAAATCAATAATAAATGAAGGAAAAAAAAAGGCAAATGCACAAATGGGAGCTAGACCAAGTAGTTACATGGGAATTATAAAATTGAGCTCCAAAAGTGGTGTCATCATGTGTCACTTCAATACCATCTACAAATACTTTAGTAGTTGAACCATTTGGTCTTGGGACCATTAACTGTAGGAGATTAAAAATATCCCACTACACTATCACTAAGGAAATATAAACAAAGGGAACCTAGTAATGGAAATAGGCATAAGAGAAAGGAGATATGCATAAAAAAAAAGTAGAGAAAAAAAACCTCATTTCTTAACTCTTGCATATGATATACTATAAACTAGACCTAAAATAACACAATCAACTAGGCCAAATATAAGATGTGTAAATTATAAATCGTAAAAGAAGGGAAGATGTAATTATGTATCTATTTCAACATCATGAATTGAAGGATGTGTGTGAAGAAATTGATTCTTATTCTATTATGAGATTATGCGCACCTACAAACAACTCTGAAAAATTGAATTGATTATTCTATTCCCTTGGATGGGATCACTATTGTAATCCTACCTAATACTTTTTGGTTCCATCTTTTTTTGCAATTTTATCATGTGTGCTTGTAGACACGACAAGTTCATTTACATTCAACTATTATCTTATTTAAGATTAGATTATTTTGATGAACATCTTTAAAATCTTGTTAAGCTAGGATTGAAGTACTTTAATTCACCTCACCTTATTGAAGCCCCTTTATTTCTCTTTGCAATAATTGAATGACAAAACATTTAGTCTCTATACATTGAAATGTTGATGCAAGCTATTATGAATTCTATTTTCCTTTGTTAAATATAAATTTGATATTCTAATGATTAGGCATTATGAATCCTTGATCCTCTATGGTTTTGTATCCTATGGTTTTGGGGCATGTCTTTAAATATGCCACCTTAGGCCTTATTTCAAGTAAATTACTGTGTAAATGGATAGATAATGGTAGAAAAAATTAATTAGGTCAATAAAGAATTAGTGTGAGGTTGATCTAGATTTGTCAAAAAAATAGCACTAGTAATTGTGTTCATATAACTTTAAAATGATAACAGTTACATCCAAAAATTAAAAGAGAATGATGTGTAAAGTATATAGATAAATAAGAATCATAACTAAAAACACATATAGATAGATTTATTAGTTGAATCAACTCTCACAGATAAATTTTACAAATAAAATACCAAATTAATATATATCTAAATATAAATAAAAAAATTAAAATTAATATATTTTTTTTATAAAAATATAATTTTATTGTAATTTAAAAGATGTAAAAGAAATAGCAAAAGAAATGCAACCATGAAATTAATCACATGATAAGTCTAGATTTTTTGAAGAGTCGCCCATCCCATAACTCCATTAATTTTTTCATCCACAAATGGTCACATAAATCCTTTTTAAAAAGTTTGACTTGCACATCAACACCTTATAATTGAATAGCATGCGCAGGAGGACGTTGACGAAGATCAGAATGAAATGGCATATGCAAGACGACATTGATAGAGATTATATTTGTATGGTATACACGGGAGGACATTAACATAAATTAAATTAGATTTTAATTGCATGTGAAAGAGGACATTGACATAAAGTAAATTTGATGCAGGAGCATCCAGTGGTGTAAGGGCAATCTTGCATCACCCAAAAATAGTTAAATTTCAAGTTTCTCAGTTTTTAGATGTTTTTACATTTTTGGATACCCTTTTTTTCCTAATGAAATTCCAAATTTATGGTTTTTATTTTCCATTCCTGGGTGGAAAGATATTGCAGTTTTAGTTTCTCATATTTGCACCTAAAAATCTTCTGAGTTAGATTTGAGGCACTTAGAGTTCTTGGATCTACCCTGAAACTTGCTGAAATTGGCATAGCCAATTTTTAGCATGTTGTTGACTTCGTGACCTTTCCAATGGTTCAAACGGTTCACAAATCGGAGTCCCAGATCAAAAGTTATGGCCCCGGGAAGTTGGCGCACTTTCTAGAAGATACAATTGCAAATGCTCTTTTGAAATTTGAACTTCATATGTTGTAAATTTTCGGTGCCAAACTGCCTAAACTCAAATTTGAATGTTGTTTTGGCTCCAAACTAAAGAGGAGCTCTATTTATGGGCGGGTTTCTAATTTTTGGGTAACTTTTTGGGGGACAAGCTCGCATATTGCGAAAGGGTGATTCCATAGCTTTTGTAACTTGCATGTGTTGTAGAACTTGGGGAGTTTGAATCCCTGCCGCATGTAAAGCTCCATTTTATGAATAATAAAATTATTCTCTTGTTTGTGAGTTATTTTCTGTGTCTCGGGTTGCACCCTCATCAAGTCGTATCATAGCAGGTTTTTCTTGATCGTGTGGATAGATCGCCGATCATGAGGCAGTTCGCACCAGGATTGTGGTTGTGGGTCAAGGTCAAGAAAGATGCCTCAAG
>VDFB02193867.1:546217862-546248148 GCA_007258455.2 Sequoia sempervirens
AATTTGAATGTTGTTTTTGGCTCCAAACTAAGAGAGCTCTCTATTTATGGGCGGGTTTCTAATTTTTGGGTAACTTTTTGGGGGACAAGCTCACATATTGCGAAAGGGTGATTTCGTAGCTTTCTGTAACTTGCATGTGTTGTAGAACTTGGGGATTTGAGATCCTCTGCATGTAAGAAGCTCCATTTTCTAAATAATAAAATTAATCTCTTGTTTGTGGGTTATTTTCTAAGTCTCGGGTTGCACCCTCATCAAAATTAGATTTGAATTTCATGTGAAAGAGGACATTGACATAAAGTAAATTAGATTTGAATTTCATGTGAAAGAGGACATTGACAAAGATTATATTTGAATGGCAGGAGGACATTTATAGTCTGATTTTAAAGTGCACTACAATTTTTTTTGGATTGTCAAACACACTTACCTCCTTCACATGGTAGAGCTGAGTAAGCATTGCCAAGACCAATGAATCATGTAGAGTTGTATAACTAGTTGAGGATTATATCTACACATCAGAGGATAGATTCATGAACATGGAATGATCTAAAGATGTAGAATCAACTTAGAAAATGACCCATATCTAATATTTAATTTGAGGAGAAACACAAACATAGATAATCTATTTTCAATCACAAAAACAAGTTACATCTATTCATCAGGAAATACCATTTCAATTATCATGTCTATGGATATTATTATTTAATCTATGTTTATTTGTGTTTTTATGATTCACTTAGATTAATCTTAGGAAAATTGTATTTTCTTTTACATATGTGGTGATCTCACCTAATCATATATGATTTAGTTTCTTTTAGAGTAACTTATCATTATTAGAGTTTTTAAATCTATATTTTTCTCCTTTTACATCTTTTTCAAATGTGATCTCCTTTCATCCTTGTTTTACAACTATTTCAAATAAGTTGGACTTATTACTAGATAAGATTTGAAAATTTATTTGAAGTAAACTAGTATTCTAATATTATTCAAAATAATAAGAATGATCAACATTATTTTTAATGATTCCAAATTATTTTAATTTAATTACTAACTTATTTAATATAGATTTAAAAAAAATATAATCTAGTACAAGTCCATGACAAGTCTAGGTTATTTGAAATAGTCTATTTTAAGGTTTTGTTGTTCTTATATACATAACACATCATTTATGTAACTTACCCATCCTTGGTTTCGTTGCAAGAGTTTCTCCCTTGGTCTCCTTGTGTTGTGCAACGCGACACTTGGGTTCATGACATGGCTTAATCACCTCCTGTGGATATTGGATCTTGTATAAATTTGACAGTTGTATCAAGCATTGACAGGTTGATCTTTTGGTGCAACAACAACCACATGTGCAATAATTGGTATTAGAGCCGAGGTCATAGGTTCAAACCCCTTGCTTGCACTAGGGGGATTGTTGCAAGAGTTTCACCCTTGGTCTCCTTGTGTTGTGTAGCATGACGCTTGGATTCGTGACATGGCTTAATTGCCTCCTATGGATCTTGGATCTTATATAAAATATCATTTCAATTATCATGTTTCTAAATATTATTATTTAATCTATGTTTATTTTTGTTTATGTGTATGTATTTCATTTGATTAGCATAGATTAATCTTAAGAAAATTGCATTTTCCTTTACATCTCTTGTGATCTCATCTAATCTTACATGATTTAGTTTCTCTAGGCTAACTTCTAGTCATTAGGGTTTTCAAATCTATATTTTTCTATTTTTACATCTTTTTCAACTTTGATCTCCTTTCATCCTTGTTTTACAACTATTTCAAATAATTTGGACTTATTACTAGATGAGATTTAAAAATTTATTTGAAATAAACTAGTATTTCTCAAAATAATAAGAATGATCAACATTATTTCTAATGATTCCAAATTATTTTAATTGAATTACTAGCTTACTTCATATATATATTTTAAATATAATATAGTACTAAGTCCATGACAAGTAGATAGATTATTTGAAATAGTCTATTTTAAGGTTTTGTTGTTCTCATATACATATCACATCATTTATGTAACTTACCCATCGTTGGTTTGGCATTAGGATTATACCTTTTACACTTCTTTTTTGATATGATTTAATTCTACTATTTTAGTTGTACTAAGATGAGTTTTATTAATTATTTATATATTATTATTTATGACATGAGCTACTTATGAACCTAATCTTCCATTAAGAAGGAACACTTTCTTAAACCCTAATATGGTTACACATTCTGATAGTAATGATATCTTTAACAATGGTCATGTTGCAAATTCTCATAGTAATGATATCTTTGTACATAGGATTTAATCTTCTCATCTTCTGACATTCGTAGGATCTCAAATTGTGCCTCCAAATTCTACAAATTTTTCCTTTAACCTTTTCATCTCCTTTATGGATCTTTTCCAATGCATCCTAGATCTTTTCAATAGTCTTTAGATTTACAACTTTAATTAATTCAAAATGTGAAAGATTATTCTTCAAAATAAATTTTGTCTTATTTTTAGCTTCATGCACCTTGATCTCATTAGTAGTACTTGGACCATTAGCAAGAGTAGTGTATGGAGTCTTATAAGTTTTCTCAACATCATATCCACAATATTCCAGATATCCTTCTATATTTTCCTTCCAGAAAGTGTAGTCGGTGTCATCGAACTTAGGGCACTCAATAATAGTTATCTTGTTCGCCATCTCGGAACTTCATTAGGTGTAATAACCCATTCCAAATTATTACTTAATTAATATTATTGTAAATGACACATGAATATACTCCAAATTTAAAATACATAACTAATGGCTAAAGTCAATCATAGCTATACATGTCCATTTAAAATGAGTCAAGATTCAAGTATATTCACTTCAAAAGTCAAATTACAATATCAAGCTTTTACTTGGCGTCTAAGTCCACAATGTCATTTCATAGTACATTACCATCAATTACATGAATGAATTACATCACTACATCATAGACTATAATAGTATGGTGAACAACTGTGGTTCTTCTTCAACACTCGCCTCCATTGGTGGATGAGAACATAGTTGAAGTACTTTATCACCCAACCATGAAGCTTACACTTCCTCAGTATTGTTCCGACTTGAAGAATTCCTGACCCTACACAAAATGTTTAGCAAGATAACAATTTTCAAGGTGGAATGTGGTGCGTGCCCATACATCAACATGCAATTTCTATCTTCAAATTAGAAAATAAAGTGAAAAATCTATGCTAGGAATGTTAGAGAGATAAATCACAAAGTTCATTCATACATACATAATGAACTACATTGCTTGGACAAGCATAATAAGTTTGTTGCAACAACAAAAAACAATAGGGTTTGGTAAAGCAAACCTATACTTTTTGAACTCCATTTCACCACCCGTCCCAAAAGGTAATTTTCTACTATACATCTCATAACAACTATCTACCCTCTAGCAGCACCTACCCATAGGTGCTCTAGTCAAATAAGGTATCATTGTTCTGTTCAAGTATTTAAAATATTATTCCCAGATGTCTTCAAAAGAAGAAACAAAATGCTAATTTATACTCTAATCAGAATTCATATTTATGATTCATAGAGTAATTGAACAATTATTCATATCATTCTTATGACTATACCCACTTAACATCTTAAACATTTTCCTTTTAAAAATGTACTAAAAACAAAAGAAGGTATGTCACAAGTATGTGTATGTAAATAGACGAAGTCTATGTGCATACACATATATGTGCCTACTAATGTTATAGTTTGTGCATACATTATGAAATAATAATTAACTCATATTGCAATCTTAAATTAGTTTTTCAATTGATGTTTCTTGTCAAAATAAGGAAAATAGAACAAGTCTATGCTATCAGTTTCTCACATATTGTTATTTCATTCTCACTATTGTGTTTCTCTAACATTTTTGTTTACTTAAGAACATTCATTGTTTGGACAAAATAAATGCTATTTCCTACTAAAGAGTCATAAAACAAGCTATTTACTTATGAACACTCATTGTTTATGCAAAAAAAGTATTGTTTCCTACTAAACAGTTGTAATGTATTGTTTGAACAGAATAACTAACTTTTCCTACTAAATAGTTATAAAGCAAGTTATTCTCACATGTACATTCAATGTTTGAATAGAACAAGTATTTTTTTCTACCAAACAAATATAAAATAAACTATTTATAGCTACAATGATAACTTAATCAACACAAAAGTGTTGTTTTCAAAAGATTATTCATTGTCTTCATCATTACATTTCTGTTTTAGACCAAACAGTTTCACTTAAAGACAAAAAATATCATTTTCCAATAGAACATTCACTATTTTTTAACAAAACAAGTTTTATTTCAATGAATAGAGAAACAACATGTTTTTTGGTAGAAGTATTGTCTACAACTATCTTGTCTTTCCTTTCAAACATAACAGTTTAATTTTCCTTTGACAAATTAGACTATCAGAATATCCATCGTTCCATATAAATATTAATTAAAGTTCAAGATAAATCATACAAATATTATAATGAACTGGTTCGACATACTAGTTGATTGAAACAAGGCATTCATACTTAACTCTAAGGTTACCAGGGTTTCCTTCTTAACCTGTACCCTTTCTAGACCATATTCAAGGCCTTCTTGGTCATTCTACAACTAAATACTCTACAAGACAGGTTCATCCTTTCCTAAACTAACCACGGATCATGTTTCAAGTTTACCCATAATCTAGTTGGGTTTGTATCACATGTAAGTTTCAACATGCAAACTCTTTTGTATTCTTTTCAAGAGAATAATATCATCAATCTTAAAGATCGTAGGTTTAAGTAACCAGACCTTATCATCCATCATCTTCCCAAATCGATGGTGGCCTCTATATCTTAAAATGTAGCTATCCCCTAAATGAAGCAACATGAGATAGAATGAAAAGCTTGGCTTTTCTCTGCTGTGAAGTTTCCAACTCAAGCTATATTTTTTAATTTTCAGCCACTGTTGTGATTTGATTGCTTCATGGGTCAGTCAGCAAGGGGGCCCGAGAAGGCTCTCCATTCCAAGAATGTTTTCCTCTTGTCTAGCACTGTGGCTGAGGTGGCAGTGGCCAGTCTGGTTGTTCCCAATATGACGTCCCCTCCATGTACTTCAGTCCTTTCCCCTAGGGAAAAGACAGAGGGAATTTATGGAAAGTCACCCATCTCACCATCTCTTGGGCTTAACTCTTTCTTCTTAGAGAGAAGCACTGACTTCCTATGTGGAAAAATTGGTGGGGTATGACTTGCTAGCTTCGAGTAAAAGGCTATTGGAATCTGTTTCCTCTTCGGTGACTGGCTGGGAAGTAGATGTCCTTGAGGTTCTAATGTTGAAGGTGATGGATAACCTCAAAATGGCACTTGTTGGAAAGTTTCTAGTGTACAGGCCAATTATTGAACTAGTTCGTCAATGGGCTACTTACACTTGGAATTTGAAAGGTAGCGTCACCATAAATGCTATGCCCATAAGTATTTTTCTTTTTTCCTTTATGGTATATGAAGAAACGTTGAAGGTTTTAACTAGTTGTCCTTGGGCTTTTGACTTGGGATTTAAAAACTTCCTCTCCCTCTACAAATGGAAACTAGGTTTCAACCCATCAGCTGACTTGGGTGCCTCGACTCCAACCTATGTTCTCCTTTTGGGCCTCCCATTGGAATTTTGGGAGAAGGTAATCTTAAAAGGTATCGCCAACTCCTTTGGGAGTCTTCTGGCTATATATAAGATTACTCATGAGAGATCAAGACTGGTGTATGCTCGTATTTATGTAAATGTGGTTGTGAACATGGTCCATCCTTCCTCAATTCTTCTTAAGTCTAAGTTTGGTAACTAGACTCAACCCCTCGAATATTAAAATTCCCACCTATTTTTCCAGCTATGCAAAAAATTTGGTCATCTAATAGATTCTTGTAGGAACAAATTTTGTGTGGGTTCAAAGGCTAAGGAGAAAATTTTAGAAGAGGATAAATTTATTAATGAAATGGCTTCTGGTGTGTAGCCTTCTACTATTCCCGCTTAGGAGGTGTTTGTTCCCCTTCTGAAGGATAATTTGGACCTATACATGAAGTCTGTTTCAAAACCTTTTGTTGTTGAAAATAATTTGGTCTGCTTCAATCTTGATGTAGCTAACCCTGCTTCCACCCTTCCTACCTCAAGCTTTCCAAAAAATGTGGATGGTAGTGGGGGGTGGAATGTAAACATGGAGGATGTTTCATTCAAGAATCCCTAATGGAGAAAAATGTGTTGGTTCCCCAAGAGAAGGTTCAGACTCATGGCACGGGAGATGAACTTGAAGAAGGTGAGTATGTTTTGGCTGAAAGAGACCTGTCTCTGGAGGATGTATGCACTCCTTATCCAAAATTGGTGCAAGAAACCTAAGTGACTCTTTGGATCTTCTTTGATTTCCTCAAGGGTTTAGTGATAAAGAGGATGAAGAAGGATGGTCCCAAGCTCCAACAAAATCCAAAAAGAAAAAGAAGTTGAATGCGGGAGGGGGAAATAAGGTGGGAAGACCTTCCCAAAAGGATTTTAGAACCAAAGAAACTATGAAGGTTGTTGTATTTGGAAAACAAAGAACCTTGGACTTGATCACAAGTTCAAAGTCCAAGAAGAAGTAGCTCTAACTACTTCTTTGGGGTGGAGGTAGTGATGTATTCTATTTTACCAATGAAGTACCTCTCCTGGAACATAAGGGGCCTGAATAGCTCATATAAACAATTTTTGGTGAAATCTTGTATTCTTGACAATAAAGTGAATGTTCTCCTCCTATAGGAAACAAAGATGAAGAAAGAGATTTTTGATAAAGCTATTTTGATTATCTGTCCTGGAGTAAATTATTTTGTTAGTGAGGTAGAAGGAGCTTCTAGTGGTATTGCTACCCTTTGGAGTCCTTCTAAACTAAAAGGCACTTTGTGTTCAACATGTAAGAACAACCTTATGATTACCCTTGAAGACATTTTTTCCCAAGAGAAATGAAATCTTATAAATATTTATGCTCCAAATTTGTGTAGGGATAGAGTTATGCTTTGGGAATAGTTAATCCATGTTGTTTCTCTTAGGAAAGATGACGACTGGATGCTTGGAGGGGATTTCAATTCTCCTCTCCTTCCTTCAGAGAAATTAGGAGGGTAGGATAATTATTCTGAGAGTATGATGGAGTTGTCTTAGTTCTTAAATTTGGAAAGTCTTATTGATATTACCCTCCAAGGAGCTAAGTATACTTGGTCCAATAGAAGGATTGGAAACCATCTAATCTAAGTTAAATTAGATAGGTTTATGATCTCTGCTAATTGGAATATCTCTCAATTCCTTTCTCTTTCAACTCTTCCTAGGTTCGGTTCTGATCATAATGCTTTGGTGCTTAAAATGTGGACCATAATAAGGGACCTTTCCTTTTCAGATTCAAAGCTATGTGGAGTCTCCACCCAGATTTTCTACTCAGGTTAAAACTTGGTGGGATGAACATATAATTGGTACACCAATGTATTTCCTGGTAGAATAGCTAAGCAGATTAAAGAAAAGAGTTCAAAAGGGTGGAATAAGGTGACTTTTGGAAACATCTTTGAGGTAAAGAAGACCCTAGGAAAATTTTTAAAAGAGGTTCAGTATATTACAAAGGCTAGTCAGGTGGACAAAGAGATATGTTCTAAGGAAAGAGACCTTAGATCACAATGGTACAAGATAAATAAAAAGGAGGAAATTTATTGGAAACAAAAATCAAGGGTCCAATGGCTAAAAAAAGGGGATAGGAACATTAAAAATTTTCCACCAATCCACTTTGAAACACAGGAGCAGAAACAAAATTAGATTGCTTGTGAAAGCGGATGGCTCTATTGTGACTAGTGAAAAAGATATTGCATGGGAAGTTGTTAACTTCCTCTCTACCAACAATATGGCTCATGGCAATGCTCATTAGGTAAATGTTGACTTTATTGAAGTGATCCTTAAAGTAATTACTGATATCAATTTAAAGATCATGACTAATGCTATTTTTATGGAAGAAGTCAAAAAGGTTGTGTTTACCTTTGAAGCCTTAAAATCCCTTCACCCTGATGGGTTCCCTCCTACTTTTTTCTAGACCTACTAGGATATAGTTAAAAATGATCTTTTCAATGTTGCTAGGGATTTCTTTAGGTCGGGGAGGTTGTTGAACCAATTGAATGCTACCTTTATAGCCCTTATCCCAAAAATTTGATGCCTCAGCCATGAAAGATTACAAATCTATTAGTCTTTGCAATACGGTCTATAAAATTTTCTCTAAAATATTGGTGTTAAGACTTAAACCGGTGCTTGGGTATGTGCAGGATCATGATGGGCCAAAAAGTGGCAATATCATGGGTATTTGTAGGGTATGTGGCTGACAACTTTTTTTTACCCAAAATTGGTGAAATGAAAAGGGTTTTTAAAGGAGATTCTCAGCTTTCAACCAAGATAAATTATGCTTTACTTTGAATTTAATAAATAATTATTATTCATTTTCTATTTGAATTATGATTAAAGTCCTAATTGATAGGTTGATTGAAAAACATCTACAACTTTCAAACAGCATCACATTTTTTGAATCTAAAATATGCATCACACTCTATACTTCACATACTATAGGATTAAAAAAAAGAAAAATTGAATTTCATGAAGTTTTGACCAAGTTAAGGTGGTTAGACATATGAGTTTTTATATTTTTTAAAATTTGTAATAAAAATTCATAATTAATTATTTACTTGGAAAAAAATTACAAAATAATACCCATCACATCTGGACATGATTCCTTTACTTATGTCTAAAATATTATCATTTTATTGTGGTTAGGGTGGTCAGACAGACACCTACTTCTTATTTTTTCCCTCAAATTTAAGTACTATGCATTGAAATTTCAAATTTTCACCAAATATATTTTTTTCTTTTAAAATAAACCTAGTAGTTTAGAAACTACATTCAATTTGCTACAGATTATATTCTTACATATTTTTGAAATAATATAGATAACTTATTCAAATTTTTACGTCAAGTTGTCTAGCTCTAATTTTTCAAAAAAATTGCCACTTAAGGGCCTATTTTTTCCATGATGATCCTACACATACCCACATGGTAAAATGATTTCCTCAAATAAAAAAGGTTTTTTCCATGGAATAAATATTCTTGATTCTATTATTTCCACCCATGAAATTATCCACTCAATGGATTACTCTAAGAAGCCTGGGATGACCTTCAAAATTAACATTTTTAAGGCCTATGATAGAGTATCTTAGCCTTTCCTTTTTGTTGTTCTTAGGAAGTTTGGGATTGAAGGAAGATTCCTAAAGATGATCTCTGCATTTTTTATGTCCCCATGTCTTCTTTCTTGGTTAATGGAGTCCCCCAAGGTTTTTTCTCTTGTGGTCATGGGCTTAGAAAAGGTGACCCCCTTTCTCCCTACCTGTTTATCATTGTTGCTAAAGTTCTTGGCAAGAGTATCCAAAAATTGGTAGACTCAAAAGCTCTCAAAGGTGTTAAATTTGCCTCATCTCTCATGCCATATTCCCATCAACAGTTTTTTTATGATACTCTAATGTCTGGGGAAGCCTCTATGGGGGAAGCAAGTCTCTGGAAACAGGTTCTTAATGACCATGCCTCTGTTTCTGGCTAGTGTATAAATTATGAAAAAAGTAAAATTTACTTCTTCAATACTGACTAGTAGACCAAGGACAGAGTGATCAAAATTTTGGGATGTCAGGAAGTAGCTTTACCTAATGCCTATCTAGGCATCCCTTTGATATCTAAGAAGCTAGAAAATAATTACTGGAATCAGTTGATTGAAAGGATCCAAAACAAAATTGTTGGTTGGAATGGGAAGATTCTTAGATTGGCTGGTAAGATTCAACTCCTTAAAGCCTCCCTTCAAAATATTACAATATACTACCTATCATTTTTCAAAATCACTGCCTCTATTGGGGATAAGATAGAACAGATTCAAAGAAAATTTGTATGTTCTAGAACAGAAGAAAAAAAAATTGTCCCTGGTCAATTAAGAAAAAGTGTGTACACCTAATTAAAGGAGAGGGGGTCTAGGATTAAGAAGAATATCCATTCTTAACAAATCCTTAACAGCTAAAATTGGTTGGAATCTTCTTGAAGGCTTTAACGACTCCAGGGATAAAAAATTTCCAAGAAAAATACTTGAGGAATAAGAATCATGGCTATTTTCTATCATCATCTAATCTTCCTAGTGGTTCAACATTGTGGAATTATCTTATTAAATTGAGGAATGTGTTGATGTTGGGGTAAGAAAGATAATTGGGAATGAGAATAATACTAACTTTTGGAAGGACCTTTGGATAGAGAATTCAACTCTATCCTCTTTAGAAGATCTTAATCCTCTTAAATATAGCCTAAACAAGATCTATGGTAAAAAGGTTTCTAATTATATTAATTGGGAGATGTAGGAACCAAAGTGGAAGGATTTCAATTTTTTATTAAGGAGGGACAATCTAAGAGGCCAAAGATAGGTGAATTGGGATCCGATCCTTTTAAGACTACATAATTTGATAGGGCAGGCAAAGTGGTTTGATAGAGAAAGGGAAGAAAAGTGGCTTTTGGAAAGGTGGATCTTTAGGCTATTTCTTGGTCAAAAAGGCTTATGAAGAACTGGTGAAGCCTCAAGATGCTATTTTAGACCATTTCTAGGATAGGGTGTGGCTAAAGAACCTAGTTCCAAAATTAACTATTTCTTGTGGATAGCGCCTCATGGTAAAATTCTCACTATTGACAACCTGGTTAGGAGGGGTTTCCAACTGGTAATAGATGTTCACTATGTAAATATGAAGATGATTCAATTATTCATATTTTCTATCAGTGCTAGTTTGCAAGGGAAGTGTGGTCTTGCTTCTTGTTTTTGTTATCTTTAGATTGGTTTTTTCCTACTTCAATGAAGTTATTTATTGAAAGTTGGTCAAATTTCCCTTTTTTCACATAATGTAATTGTTGATATTTGGAATCAAGTTCCTCCATTTGTCACCTGGGATTTGTTAAAGGAAAGCAATAATAGAATATTTAGGGAAGTGGAGAGAAGCAATTGGGAGATAAGTCTAATCATAAAAACTCAAATTAAGAAAAACATTGAGTCTAGAAGATACAACTTCTCTAAACCTGAACTAACTACAAAGAAATGAGGATTAGGAAGAACTAGAGAATAAGGAAGGATCTAACCAAACTCAAATTTTCAAAGATGCTAACCAAAATGGCTACTATGTGGAGCCCTCCACAGAATGATTGGATTAAGTGAAATTTCAATGGGTGCCCAAAAGGCAACCTGGGACAAGCTGGAGCAGGGGGGCTATTAAGAAACCATAAAGGAGAGTCTACAGTGAGCTTTGGTGTAAATATGGGTTTCTATTCAAATAATAAAGTTGAAGCTATGACCGCTTTAGGGGGCTTTAATACTCTTAAGGAGATGGGTTATAAAAATTTCATTATAGAAGGGGACTCTAAGCTAATTGTGGACATTCTGAATGAAGAGGTTGTGCTACCATGGGAATTAAAAAAAATAATCGATGAATGCGAAGTCATTAAGAATTCTTTTACCAATTGTAGGGTGCAACATGTTTATAGAGAGGGAAATAAAGCTGCTAATTGTGCCACCAACGTGGCGCTGAGCAATAGGGGATGGACCCGATGGACTACTGGTAAAATGTTGGAGTCTTTAAGAGACTTAATTCTAAATGAAATTTTTTAAAATGAGTACCATATGCAAAAATGAAAGGTTGGTGTTATGCGAGAAATGTGAGTACCAAGTGGTGCTTTTTGGCTTTTTGTGTAATGATGCCACAAGGAGTATGGGATTGTGTCGAATGATTTGGGTAGGAAGTAATATTAATTATTCTTCCTTCAAGAAGGTGACCAAAAATCACATGATGATAATCAAGTTGTTAAGGGTTGTCATTTCTATTCATGTCGATTTTCCCTCTGTCAGCTATTCTCGCATTTCTAAAGTGGAGAAAGGTATGAAAACTAATGGGGATTTTAATACTTGTAAGAAAAATGATGGGATTTTTGTACCAAGAAATGTGTCACAAGCTTTCACAATAAGAAAATTCTCGATCCACCACTCATTATTGGCTCTGTGTGTTATTGGCTACATTCTAGAAAAAAATGTTGAAGGAGAGGGAGATTATGAAGAAAAGTGGATGTTCTAGCTAAAAAAATTGTAGAGAAGCAAAAGGGGAGGACCAAGGAAGAGAACAAAGCCTCCTAATTTTCAAGCCCTAAAACAAAATGTGGATTTGTGGAGATTGTTTGAAAATGTTGGTATGGTTTCGTTCTTCCAATCCTTGAAAGGATACAACGAGAACCTAATGGTAAAATTTAGCAACTCTAGAGGAAGGGTAGCATCATGATTGGAGCGGTGAAGTTTGAGGTAACAACAAGATTCATAGTTGAAGCAATGGGTCTGCAAAATCAAGGGATTAAGTTTGCAAAGAAAAGTAGGGCAAATTACCAAAAGTTTGTTGACAAATTCTTGCATGAAGGGGAGAACCTCTGTAATGCCATGTCTTAATAACCTAAGGAATGTTGCAATTGTGTATAAAAGTGAAATAATTTTTTTTAAGGTAATAATATTAAGTTAATTAGTTGCATACATTCACTAAGTTACGCGACATTACACTACTTGAGTTTCCATAGACGACTTTAGTATTTCGCATTGCTTACAATTAATTAAGATAAACATTGCACATCATTTGAAATTCCATTCAAGATAATTTAAGGTACAAATATATTTTCTTACATTGCATTTGATATGATATTACAATACTCATTCATCTGATGAGGTAGATCAAATAATAGTTACATTTACATTTACAAATGTTCACCTCATAATCGAGGGAAGTTTCACAATACAAGTTTTCAAATAATGCAATAAAGAAAATACATCTATATCCAAGTACGAGCTCTCCATCCATGAAACTCTCATTGCCATGATCATAAACTGGGGACCCAATGGAGTAAGGTGCATGTTCCACCCAACCATGTGGTACCCGTAGGTCCACCCCCTGTGCTAGGAGATAGTAATATGGTTACCTAGACATAACCTATTCACCCTAGACACAAGTACATAACTAACTGATGGTTACATTGCTTCTAGATTTTAAGACAATCAAATATGCTAAGTATACAAGGTAAACTATTATTTTAGGTGGAGTGTCATCACAACATTGCAAAGGTTACCCTGGTGTTTCTTCCTAGGTTTCGGCCCCCAACTTGGGTTACCCTAGTAACCTCTTACGAAACCCGACCCCATTTGCAAACTATTGTTGAATCGAATATCTTTTAAGGTAACAAGATATCAACTTACCATTCCAGGCCTTCTCAACTTATACTCAAGACTAAACTAGCTCAAGAGTCCATAAGTGAGGCATAATCATCTTATTAAGGATTTTTAATCTAACTACTATGTTGTTTAGTTATCACTAACTTACTAACTCTTTGTAAGTTACCCTGACACCACTTTGTGTGTCGGCCCTCATACAGAGCCACTCCCCTAAACATAACATAGGAATTATAAATTCTCTATCTAGGGTAGACAAAGTGCACAAAATTCAATCACATAATAACAAATGACACACAACGGCCATTAAAAATTTTATTCATAAACCAGGTATCAATACACCATATTCTAACACGTGCACAACCCTAGTCAACTCAAGAAATACATATGCACAATAACATCACCCTTTCTATACAATTCATTTTGGAAGACTTACTATCATAGTTATCCCAATCTTTTACAACTGACGTAATAGGGGTAAACATAACTTAAAAAAAATCATTACAGACAAATAAACAATCTATCTTTTGGATTTGCTAAACCCATTTATTACAATCACTCTTCTTATGCAACTACTCGAAATAATTAAGATTCAAATTACAGTAATAAAGTAGAACTAATTATTTCATTTCAATTTCCACAATCATGCTTATTAATAAAAATTCAACTCCCTTTTACAATAAATCGGTATAATATCCTCTTCTTATTCACTTAAATGTTATATTTCCTCAAAACCTTGTTAATTATAAATTAACTTTTACCAATACTAAATTTCCAAAATCAACCAATAAAAATAATATATAATTTATATAACACATATAATACATATATATAAAAATTAGTATTTATTTTGATAAAATTGAAATTGAATATAAACCATACGAATTTCAGTTTAAAACAAATGAAATGAAATTTTTAAGAAGACGAAGTTCCACGGGCCGTGGCAGTCTCCACAGTGGAGGGCACGTTGCATGTGGGACATCATCTCCTCCACAGTTCTATGGAGGGCGCTACCTTTTGGTAGCCGCTCCCCACAGAGCTATGGTGGGCGGTGCCTCACAGCGGCCGCACCCCACAGTGGGAGCAGCGGGGTTGGGAATAATCCTAGCCCCCCTGCTATTATCATATGCAGAAAAACTAAATAAAAAATATCTAATCCGAATTAAAATTTCAGATTTTCTTTTTTTTTTCTAACATTTCCTATTAAATCTATGTGAAAATTTAATCTTTTTCTAAATTAAAAAAAAAAGTAAATTTCCAAACCCCTGTTTCGCCCGTACGGCGATTTTAAATAATAAATCTCTGTGAAAATTAAAATTCATTTGAAATATAAACTCATGTACATACTGCATAATTTATACAACACTATAAATAAATATTAAACATTCTTATATAACAAAACTAATTGCTCAAAAGAGCATTTGTAAATAAAAATTTTCTTCAAACAATTTGATCAAATAACATAGAAATTCTCAATTTTTCTGGGATTTTAATTTAACATCCATAAACATTCCACTCAAAATTAAATCCCCAGTTTCCTTTCTACATTTATCACAGAGGTTTCATTTAAACTTGTTTTGAATCACTTCTTCTTGTTTAACAATGTTCTTGAAGTTGTTCTACAAATTTAATAAAACTTGACTTTCTTGAAAATTCTTGCAGAAAAATATTAAATATCAACAGAAAGATTTTCTACAAACAATTTTCCAAGAAGAAGGGTTTTAAACAAACAATTTCTTTTCAAAAGCAAACAAACTAAAAATACAAGGGAAATACCTGTTTCCTGTGTTTTGAAGATCTTAGTTGTTGGATAGAATCTTCTGCCTGTAGAATGCAATCCTCCAAATCTTCTTCAAAAAACCAAATCCAAAGAAAGCTATAACCAACCACACAGATCTTCCAAGCAAAAGGATCTTCCACAAATATACAACAAAAACAGAGGAAATAACAATTTCTTTAAAAATAAGTTTTACACAGCAAAATATTCCTTCATTTCCCGTGAAGAAAAAATGATAACCCTTTTGTGTTTTCCAAATCCCAGATATCCTCTAAGAATTTCCTTAACCAAGAAAAACAATAAATGTAACTGACAAACTTGTCAAGAAGAACAAAAATCTTCCAACAACTTCTCGACAATCTTTCCTTACAAGATTGCATGCATTTTATTTATTTTTTAAAAATCAATTTTCAAATTGCAAAATTTATTTAATAATTAAAATGCCATTTCCAAATAACAATT
This sequence comes from Sequoia sempervirens, assembly GCA_007258455.2. Taxonomy (NCBI): domain Eukaryota; kingdom Viridiplantae; phylum Streptophyta; class Pinopsida; order Cupressales; family Cupressaceae; genus Sequoia; species Sequoia sempervirens. The sequence goes on from VDFB02193867.1 coordinate 546,233,399, forward strand.
AATTTCCAATTTTATTTAAATTTATTCACACACATTTAAAATAATTTTAATTTAATTAATTAATTAATTTAATTAAATAAATTTAATCTTTTAAGATCAAATTATTTAACCAAACTAACTAACTAATTAACTAATTAAATAAAATGTAAAACCTTATTTTATCATTTAAAAATTAATTTAAATAACAATAAATTAAGAAATAATAACTATCATTAAAATTGACAAAATTTTCCTTTTCAAGAAATTAATCCAAACAGGAAAAGACAAGACAATCTAAAACTCCAAACTAAATTGACGATGTACTATGACCGGGTTAAAGACTAGACTAGGATGAAGCATGCTACTACCTCCCAATCAACAAATTCGTTGAGTCTTGACACGCTCAGGCCTGAGTAACCAGGTGGAGTCGGTGTCATGTACCTACAATCCTGCAACCAAACAAATAACATGCATATACATATAATCTATAATACAGGCACACCGTGCGGAGAAAATCACGGACATCACAGGGCACTAGCAAGCAAGTGATGCAATTCTATTCTCCACACCAATACACATCACATCAGACTGACAAATTAAATAACAGTTAGTCCATCATAAACATATATATAGCAATAATACCTGAAGGAAAACATCTACACTATCTCAAAGCATATCAGAAATCAAATATCGCAATACAATGTATCATCATGTCACAAAGTGAATCCACTATCGCTCAAAACCAGCAATCAAAATATCCAAACAAAGTACCATAGTCTAATAGTATGAAAACATGCAACCAGAAAACATAAGCATAAATGGAGGGGTACTACGTCCTCCCCCCTAGGATTAGGTTTGCTCCTGAAAGCCTGCGAATAGATAGGGATAAAGTTCCCTCATATGTGTCGCATCCTCCCAGGTAGTAGAAGCCTCATGGCTAGGATCCCATTGGACCCTCACCTGATCAACGTCTCGACCCCTGAGATTGCGCGTTCGACGCTGTAGAATGGCCACGGGCTCCAAAGCCAGCTGCCCGTGGAGTAAGGTAAACACAATAAGAGGTATAGAGTTTACTCCAAGAATCAGACCTTATGAAAGCTGATACCGTGGATCTGAGCCCAACGTTTTTTTTTTATGTAGTACCCCTCCATTTATGCTTATGTTTTCTGGTTGCATGTTTTCATACTATTAGACTATGGTACTTTGTTTGGATATTTTGATCGCTGGTTTTGAGCGACAGTGGATTCACTTTGTGACATGATGATACATTGTATTGCGATATTTGATTTCTGATATGCTTTGAGATAGCGTAGATGTTTTCCTTCAGTTATTATTGCTATATATATGTTTATGATGGACTAACTGTTATTTAATTTTTCAGTCTGATGTGACATGTATTGGTGTGGAGAACGGAATTGCATCACTCGCTTTGCTAGTGCCCTGTGATATCTGCGATTTTCTCCACGCAGTGTGTCTGTATTATGGATTATATGTATATGCATGTTATTTACTTGGTTGCAGGATTGCAGGTACATGACATCGACTCCACCTGGTTACTCAGGTCTGAGCATGTCAAGACTCAACGAATTTGTTGATTGGGAGGTAGTAGCATGGTTCATCCTAGTCTAGTCTTTAACCCGGTCATAGTACATCGTCAGTTTAGTTTGGAGTTTTAGATTGTTTTGTATTTTCCTGTTTGGATTAATTGCTTGAAAGGTAAATTTTGTTAATTTTAATGATAGTTTATTATTTCTTAATTTATTGTTATTTAAATTAATTTTTAAATGTTAAAATAATGTTTTACATTTTATTTAATTAATTAATTAGTTTGTTTGGTTAAATAATTTGATCCTAAAAGATTAAATTTATTTAATTAAATTAAAATTGTTTTAAATGTGTGTGAATAAATTTAAATAAAATTAGAAATTAATTGTTATTTGGAAATGACATTTTAATTATTAAATAAATTTTGCAATTTGAAAATTGATTTTTAAAAAAATAAATAAAATGCATGCAATCTTGAAAGGAAAGATTGTCGAGAAGTTGTTGGAAGATTTTTGTTCTTCTCGACAAGTGTGCCAGTTGCATTTATTTATTTTTAGTTAAGGAAATTCTTGGACGATATCTGGGATCTGGAAAACACAGAAGGGTTATCATTTTTTCTTCACGAGAAATGAAGGAATATTTTGCTATGTAAAAATTATTTTTAAAGAAATTGTTATTTCCTCTGTTTTGGTTGTATATTTGTGGAAGATCCTTTTGCTTGGAAGATCTGTGTGGTTGGTTATAGATTTCTTTGGATTTGGTGTTTTGAAGAAGATTTGGAGGATTGCATTCTACAGGTAGAAGATTCTCTCCAACAACTAAGATCTTCAAAACACAGGAAACAGGTATTTCCCTTGTATTTTTAGTTTGTTTGCTTTTGAAAAGAAATTGTTTGTTTAAAACCCTTCTTCTTGGAAAATTGTTTGTAGAAAATATTTCTGTTGATATTTAATATTTTTCTACAAGAATTTTCAAGAAAGTCAAGTTTTATTAAATTTGTAGAACAACTTCAAGAACATTGTTAAACAAGAAGAAGTGATTCAAAACAAGTTTAAATGAAACCTCTGTGATAAATGTAGAAAGGAAATTGGGGATTTAATTTTGAGTGGAATGTTTATGGATGTTAAATTAAAATCCCAGAAAAATTGAGAATTTCTGTGTTATTTGATCAAATTGTTTGAAGAAAATTTTTATTTACAAATGCTCTTTTGAGCAATTAGTTTTGTTTTATAAGAATGTTTAATATTTATTTATAGTGTTGTATAAATTATGCAGTTTATACATGAGTTTATATTTCAAATGAATTTTAATTTTCACAGAGATTTATTATTTAAAATCATCGTATGGGCGAAACAGGGGTTTGGAAATTTATTTATTTATTTTTATTTAGAAAAAGATTAAATTTCTGCATAGATTTAATGAGAAATGTTAAAAAAAAAATCCAAAATTTTAATTCGAATTAGATATTATTATTATTATTATTTTTTCCGCATATGATAATAGTAGGGAGGGCTAGGGTTATTCCCAACCCCGCCACTCCCACTATGGGGCGCAACCGATGTGAGGCAGCACCCACCATAGCTCTATGGGGAGCAGCTGCCAAAAGGCAGCGCCCTCCATAGAACTGTGGAGGAGACGTTGTCCCACAGGCAGCGTACCCTCCACTGTGGAGACTGCTGCGGCCCGTGGAACTTCGTCTTCTTAAAAATTTCATTTCATTTGTTTTAAACTGAAATTTGTATGGTTTATATTCAGTTTCGATTTTATCAAAATAAATACTAATTTTTATATATATGTATTATATGTGTTATATAAATTATATATTATTTTTATTGGTTGATTTTGGAAATTTAGTATTGGTAAAAGTTAATTTATAATTAACAAGTTTTTGAGGAAATATAACATTTAAGTGAATAAGAAGAGGATATTATACCGATTTATTGTAATAGGGAGTTGAATTTTTATTAATAAGCATGATTGTGGAAATTGAAATGAAATAATTATTTCTACTTTATTACTGTAATTTGAATCTTAATTATCTCAAGTAGTTGCATAAGAAGAGTGATTGTAATAAATGGGTTTAGCAAATCCAAAAGATAGATTGTTTATTTGTCTGTAATGATTTTTTTTTTAAGTTATGTTTACCCCTATTATGTCAGTTGTAAAAGATTGGGATAATTGTGATAGTAAGTCTTCTAGAATGAATTGTATAGAAAGGGTGATGTTATTGTGCATATGTATTTCTTGAGTTGACTAGGGTTGTGCACGTGTTAGAATATGGTGTATTGATACCTGGTTTATGAATAAAAGTTTTAATGGCCGTTGTGTGTCATTTGTTATTATGTGATTAAATTTTGTGCACTTTGTCTACCCTAGATAGAGAACTTAGAATTCCTATGTTATGTTTAGGGGAGTGGCTCTGTGTGAGGGCTGACACACAAAGTGGTGTCAGGGTAACTTACAAAGAGTTAGTAAGTCAGTGATAACTAAACAACATAGTAGTTAGATTAAAAATCCTTAATAAGATGATTATGCCTCACTTATGGACTCTTGAGCTAGTTCAGTCTTGAGTATAAGTTGAGAAGGCCTGGAATGGCAAATCAATATCTTGTTACCTTAAAAGATATGTGATTCCATAATAGTTTGCAAATGGGGCTGGGTTTCGTAAGAGGTTACCAGGGTAACCCAAGTTGGGGGCCAGAACCTAGGAAGAAACACTAGGGTAACCTTTGCAATGTTGTGATGACACTCCACCTAAAATAATAGTTTACCTTGTGTACTTAGCATATTTGATTGTCTTAAAATCTAGAAGCAATGTAACCATCAGTTAGTTATGTTCTTGTGTCTAGGGTGAATAGGTTATGTCTAGGTAACCATATTACTATCTCCTAGCATGGGAGGTGGACCTACAGATACCACATGGTTGGGTGGAATGTGCACCTTACTCCATTGGGTCCCCAATTTATGATCATGGCAACGAGAGCTTCATGGATGGAGAGCTCGTACTTGGATATAGATGTATTTTCTTTATTGCATTATTTGGAAACTTGTATTGTGAAATTTCCCTCAATTGATTATGAGGTGAACATTTGTAAATGTAAATGTAACTATTATTTGATCTACCTCATCAGATGAATGAGTATTGTAATATCATATCAAATGCAATGTAATAAAACATATTAGTACCTTAAATTATCTTGAATGGAATTTCAAATGATGTGCAATGTTTACCTTTTTAATGTTTATGTTAATTAATTGTAAGCAATGCGAAATACTAAAGTCGTCTATGGAAACTCAAGTAGTGTAACGTGACCGCGTAACTTAGTTAATGTATGCAACTAATTAACTTAATATTATTACCTTAAAAAAAATTATTTCACTTTTATACACAATTGCAACATTCCTTAGGTTATTAAGACGAGGCATTATAGATTGGTATCAGAGCCAAGGTTACAAACACTTGACGCTCTGGGTAATCGCGAGCCCATTAGGTTGACCTAGTACGTAGTGTCGCTATCTGTTAACCTTGGTTGATTAGTATCTAAGACTCGTTATTGTTATGTGTAGGAACATGCCTAGACGAGGTGGTAGAGGTTGTGGTAGAGGTCAAGGTGGAGGCCAAGGGCCAATCCCTCAGGTTACTCCCCCTCTGAGCCCTCATCAGAGTGATCAGGCAGAGCAGTTGGATCAGAGGAATGAGGGACAGAATCCCAAACAGTCAGGAGTAGAGGGTTCACAGATACATCCATTACTAGAGGAGGTCCTAGCTCGACTCAGACCTAGACAGGGAGTTGAGTAGGAGGTAGTTAGAGAGAGAGATAGATCTCCAAGAAGAGTAGATGATATAGTGCATCAAGATGCTATTACTGCAGGACACATGAGGGATTTACTGAGGGCACGCCCTCCTACTTTTGATGGTGCAAGAGGTGGCTTAGAGGCAGAGACCTAGCTACTGGATTTGGGTAGATGCTTCGCCATGCACCCTTACGGTAGTAATACCCGTGCGAGATACGCTATTATGCATCTGAGAGGATTCACCTCTACTTGGTGGTGCTTGGAGGAGCAGAAGCTCCCCTTAGATATTGGGTCAGTATCTTTGGAGATGTTCCTAGAGAGGTTTAGAGCACGGTTCCTATCAGAACATTGGAGGCAATGACGGGCTGAAAAGTTCCATGATCTACATCAGTTGGTGCTATCTGTTGAGCAATATGAACGTAGATTCTATGAACTCAAGTAGTATGTAGGTATTGGCGATGATGAGCCTATGCTAGTACAACACTTCATCAGGAGTTTAAATGCCCGCATTAGTGGCGGAGTCAGAGTCTTTGAGCCAAATACTATGGAAGTTGTGGTGGAGAAGGCTCGAATAGTGGAAGAGAATCTTGTTATGGCATTAGGTGGTCATACAAGAGTACAGATTGGTAGTGCTCTTGCAGTAGGTTTTAGTCCACGGGGTGGACAGGCTCAGACAGGGGGTCCCTCTAGGAACCAACAGACACCCTCTAAGGGTTGGCAGCAATAGCAACAATGTACACCTCAAAAGAATAATAATCCACAACCACAGCAAGGTAATAGTCCACAAATAGGAAAGGGTCGCAACTGGTGGCGCAATAAGCGCAATAGGCAGGATTAGCCTGCGTAGAGTGCTCAGTCTACTATCAGTAGAGGTAGTTTCCAGTAATCCAATGTGCCTTCAGGTGGCAGAGGATTCTGTAGAGGCACAGGTTGTTACTTGTGTGGACAGCAGGGACACATTGCTAGGCAGTGTCCGATGAGAGGTTCTACTAGTTTTGGGCCTCGACCTATAGTTTTAGAGCCTACAGTGGGTGATGCAAGACAATCACATATAGTATATGCTATGGTTAATGACCACCAAGCCAATCACCAGAACACAGTGGTCGAGACTTCAGGTAAGTTACATGGTGTTAGTGTTTCCATTCTTTTTGATTCCGGAGCTACCGACTCCTTTATTTCACCGACCATTGTTGACCGATGTTGTCTTGTGGCGGTAAAGCAAAGCAGTAAGTGGTAGGTTGAATTCACCTCTGGGGTGAAAGTAGCAGTAGAAAACTTAGTACATAATTGTGAACTTAAAATTGGTATGTTAACTACCTTAGTAGATTTATATGTTACACCTTTAGGATCGTATGACATAGTTTTAGGTATGGATTGGCTAGCATCTCATCATGCTGTGATTGACTGTCGACTTAAGATAGTTAGTTGCATTAATGATTTAGGCACGAAAGTGGAAATCATAGGTGTTCAAAGACCTATCTCTTTGTGGATGATATCTGCTATGCAATTAAAGAGATGTCTTCGTCAGGGATGTCAATTTTTTGCAACAACAGTTACCGATTTGGAAGAAGGTGAGAGTCGAGAGGTATCTCTTGATGATCATCCTATTCTTAGGGAATTCACAAACGTGTTTCCTGATGATATACCTGGAATGCCACCGAAGAGGGATATTGATTTTAGAGTTGACCTAGTTCCTGGAGCTGAGCCTATATCTAGAGCTCCATATAGAATGACGACTCAGGAGTTAGAGGAACTTCATATTCAGTTAGAGGAACTATTAGAAAAGGGTTTTATTCATCCAAGTGTTTCCCTTTGGTGAGCACCTATCATCTTCGTAAAGAAGGACTGATCACTTAGATTGTGCATTGACTATAGTCAATTGAACAAGGTTATGATTAAGAATCATTATCCTTTGCCTAGAATCGATGATCTTTTCGATCAAATCAAGGGAGCTAATTTGTTCTCTAAAATTGATTTGAAATCTAGTTACCATAAATTGTGAATTGTTGAAGCAAACATTCATAAAATTGCATTTCGTACTCGTTATGGGCACTATGAATTCATAGTAGTACCGTTTGGGATAACGAACGCACCATCAATATTTATGAGTTTAATGAATGGTGTTTTTCATACATACCTTGATCGCTTTGTCCTTGTATTTCTTGATGTTATTTTAATCTATTTGAGAAACATGAAGGAACATGAAGAACACTTAAGATAGGTATTACAATGTTTAAGGAAAAATCAATTGTATGCGAACCTGAAGAAGTGTGACTTCTTTCAAACTGAAGTAAAATACCTTGGACATGTGATTTCTGGGAAAGGTATTGTTGTGGATCCTTCAAAGATTCAAGCTACTGTAGATTGGCCTAGGTGAAGTGCGTAGTTTCATGGGTCTAGCTGGTTACTATAGGTGGTTTGTTGAGGGGTTTTCTAGAATTGGTCATCCTATTGCTTCTCTTTAGAGAAAAGGGAAGAAGTTTGTTTGGATAGAGCAGTGTCAGTTGGCTTTTCAGACACTTAAAGAAAAGTTGACTAATGCGCCTATACTGATTGTTCCTGATCCTACTAAGGATTTTGTAGTTTGCACTGATGCATCCTTAGAGGGCTTGGGAGCAGTTCTGATGCATGATGGGCGTGTGATTGCTTATGAGTCTCGCAAGCTTAAGGATCATGATATAAACTATCCCACTCATGATTTAGAACTAGTTGCAGTTGTGCATGCATTATTTCGATGAAGGCATTTCTTATTAGGTCATCGTTTTGAACTTCATACTAATCACCGCAGTCTACAATACATTTTTACGAAACCTAACTTGAATGCTAGACAAAGACGGTGGATGGAGTTTTTGTGTGAGTATGATTTTGAAGTGAAATATGTTCAAGGAAAAGAGAACGTAGTGGCTGACGCTCTTAGTCGTTGTCGTCATGAGATCTCTACTACTACTCTTGAAGTAGATTTGAGAGGTCAAATACTAGCAGCACTTCCTATTGATAGATTATATCAGGAAGTAAGGTCGGAGATTGAATCTGGTAGACCTTTAGAAGGTCGATTTGCAGGGTATGTTCTTGAACCAGATGGTATATTACGACATTTAGGTCATATTTATGTACCACATTTTGAGGGTCTTTGTACATTAATTATGACTGAAGCTCATTGAGCTCCATACGCAGCTCATCCAGGTGTTAAGAAAATGCATGCCAATCTTAGGCAATTGTATTTCTAGCCTGGTATGAAACGTGATATTGTTGTTTATGTATCAAGATGTCTTGAATTCCAGCGAGTCAAAGCTAAGAATCAACATCTTGCTGGATTATTGCAGCCACATCTCATTCCTGAATGGAAATGGGATATTATATCCATTGACTTTATTGTAGGGTTACCTACGTCATCACGTCGACATGATGCCATTATGGTAACTGTTAATCAATTGACTAAAGTAGCTCATTTTTCACCAGTATGATCATCTTACAATGCTTCATCCATAGCTAGGATATTTATGGAGGACATCATTAGATTGCATGGGATTCCTCGTAGGATTATTTCTGATAGAGATCCCGTATTCACTTCAGCCCTATGGACTTCATTACAACATGCTCTTGGTACACAGTTGAACTTTAGTTCAGCGTATCATCCTCAAACCGATGGAAAAATGGAGAGAGTTAATCAAATATTAGAGGATATGCTTAGGATGTACGTAATGGACCAACAATCACGTTGGGAGGATTATCTGTACTTAGTAGAAATTGCTTACAATAATGGATATCAGAGTTTCATAGGTATGCCACCATTTCAGGCATTATACGGTCGTCCTTGTCGAACTCCATTGAGTTGGGATTGACTAGAGGATAGAGTATTACTTGGTCCTGAGATGCTTTGAGACATGGAGCAACAGGTTGACCAAATTAGAGAACATCTGATAGCAGCACAGGATAGGCAAAAGAAGTATGCCGATGCGCATAGAATAGACCAACAGTTTACAGTTGGTGATAGAGTGTTTCTTCGAGTGCGACCGCGAAAGAGTCCAATTCGTTATGGAAAAGGCTCTAAGCTTGTGCCTCATTTCGTTGGACCATTTGAGATCTTAGAGAGAATTGGTCCTATGGAATATCGACTCGCCTTACCTCCCAGTTTGTCACGTATTCATGATGTTTTTCATGTATCAATTCTTAGACCATATCATCCCGACATTTATCATGTACTTGATTGGAATGCATTACAGGTAGAGGATGGGGCATTACAACCTCAAAAGATTTCAGAACAAGTATGCAAGATTGGAACTTCCTCCTCCCTTTACTTTAGTTAGCCTATTTGTAATGCATTACTTTAATCTTGAGGGAAGGTATATGTCGGTACATGTGTACCATTTCCCCCTACTAAAGCACATTTAGCATGATGAGAGAGTCAATTTTACTTTTTATCTGTTGTCATCCTTGTAGCTCAATATTGAGAAGGGTGCTAGTATGCCCCTCCACCAAGGTATGATGCTAACCCTGTATAAGTATGCTTTAGTTTTGAATCCTCATGGAAACCCTTTGGCTAGTAGAAATGAGAACCCTGATCATTTTGAAGAGGATATTGACAAGAACCTATTGATGAAAACCCTGTTGTTGTTGAAATGTCGGTTGAGAAACCTAACCCTCGCTAGCTTCCTATTGTTGCGGCTAGGAGAGTGCTTATCCCTACTAAAATCTAGTCCCCTATAGCCAATGTTTCCAACCCCTCAAGTCCTATGTCATAGAAGATTGAGGAAAAAAGAACTTTTGAGATTGAGCTCATCAGAGCTATGCTAGAGAAAAGAAAACACTTGCATTTGCTGTTGGAACTTCCAAAGGCAAAGAAACCAAAAAGAGACTTAAACCCTAGGGATGTAATTAATATTATTGAGGAAGGGACTAAAAATGAGGAGGTGAAGGATCTGTTGCAGGGGCAAGGGAGTGGTGGGAGTGGTCGGAGAAGGTTGACCCATTTAGCAAAAGCATCCTTGAAGGACAAAAAGGAAAACAAAAAGTGACTGTGTGTGATGAGGACCTAGCGTATGAAGAATTTGAAGCCCAGGAGGAAGAAGACTCAGAGGATATGGTCTTTGAGGACTCAACTTATGAGATGGGGGAAGAAACTTCAGAGGAGGACAAGGAAGAGGAAGCTGAGGAAAAAATTGAGAAATTTGAGGATCATAAGAATGAGGTTGAAAATGTTTAGGATGTTGGGGATTTGGGTATGGAGAATAAAACTGAGCACTCAAGCAATAAATTTTTAAAAATTAGACTATCTTTTTTGTAGGTCTAGTTTGAAGACATGGAGAAGGATTTAGTTACGCTCATTAAGGTAACTAAAAGATAGATGAAGAGGGTGATGTTGGGAGCAGCTTCTGGAGAATCTAAAATTATTAGGAAGTTGAGGAAACTGGGGAAACCTGATGCCTTGAAGGAGTTGGATAAGACTGAGGGACCTGACTAGAGAGAATACATTGCTCTCATGGGCAAGTATGGGGACCTATTGAATAAATTCAATTAATGGCTTGTTGTTGCTGCTTTGTTGTCTTTGATGCATTTTTGTCCTTTTGTTATAATATCTTTGATTGCTATTTTATTATAGCTATGATATGGTGGAATACCACCTAGGACACTATTGACTTAATTAATGGTTTATGTAGATCTAAGTATGCTAGAAAAAACTTACTATTTTTTATTAGTATTGGATAGACTATGGTTACTATGTTAAATGTTGGCTTGCGAGCTAATATTGTTGCTATTTTTTGGTTTGATGATGGTGCTCTTTCCCACCTTTTCCATTTTCTTTTTATTTGCTGATGTAATCATGGGGTCAAGGCCCTTCCCTACTTATCTAATAAAAAAAATTGATCACTATTTTAAACAAATACACTCAACCCTCTTATCATTTCATCTTAGCTGATAATGGAAGGGAAAAATAGAAAAATGAAAACATAGATGGTAGATTTGAAAAATACATTTACACAAGGTTTATACCCCTTACATGGGTTTGGCATTTGAACCATACAATACCACTTAATTAATGAAAACATATTCAATCAGAATATAATTCTAATCACCATAATATGGCTCACATAATTGTGTGGCTAACACAACAATCACACATTGAAAGGTTCTCAAGCCCCAATCTAGTCGATAAGGCTCTATCGAAAACACTTCTTTACAAGCAGGTCATAGGCCATGCAACCCCAAAACATGGTTGATAAAAAATTATACTCATCTCAAGGCCGAACTCGCGGTCACAAGAATACATTATACTGTGCCTATTGAATTTTCCTAAAAGTACAGTGATTTCCAAAATAAAGTTATTGAAAATGAATTGCTTCAAAGGAATCAAATTACCTCAATAATTGAGCTTTGAATGAGGCTTGCCTCTGATTTTTCTAATACTTCGATTTTCTCTTCATTTTTCCTTGTTGTGGAATGAATCTTTCCCAAAGTTTTCTATCTTTTTTCCCTTCCCCTATTCATTTCAAAATGGAAATAAAACACCTTTTTATTTTGCATGCAGCTGGGTGTTACCTGCCATAGCCATCGACCTCTATTTTGAGTAATGTCTTTATGATTTGGTAGGCCACGTCCATCATGGTTTTTGCCTTATGATTTTTCATTAATTTCCACAGTCTGATTCTTAATATATTGGTTATCCATTTGAATTCAATATGAATTTAAATATGTATATGTATGTATATGTATGTATATATATGTAATATATATATACGTATATATATATACTTATATATTTGTATCTCTCTATACATTTAAATGATTTCATTCACATCTATCATTTATTCAAATAATGTTTATACATCTATATATATTTATGTATATATATAGATATATATTTATATATATATATGTGTGTATGTGTTCGATTTATATATACGTATATATATGTTTATATATGTATTTATATACAAGTTACTTGTTTTGGAATGGATGAAAGGTTCCATACACTATCATTTAAAGTAAGGAACTTGCATTTTCATTTTGAGCATATATATATATTATATATTTATGTTTCTAAACCAATGAAAATAATTTTCTTTACTAATGCTCTTTTGTTTCCTCAAATCACAAAGTTTTGAATAGAAAATTTAATCTACAAACCATTCATTTTCAAACACTAAAATAGTTCAAGTCAGGAAATTATGTTCTCTTATATATACAATTTATTTCAAATGTAATTCATTATGGGTATGTGTAGGATCATGATGGGCCAAAAAGTGGCAATACGATGGGTATGTGGCTGATGACTATTTTTTTACCCAAAATTGATTAAATGAAAACGGTTTTTAAAGGAGATTCTCAACTTTCCACCAATATAAATTATTCTTTACTTTGAATTTAATAAGTAATTATTATTCATTTTTTATTCAAATTACGACTAAAGTCCTAATTGATAGGCTAATTGAAAAATATTTATAGCTTTCAAACAACATCACATTTTTTGAATCCAAAACATGTGTCACATTCTATGCTTTGCATACCATAAGATTAAAAAAATAAAAATTGAATTTCATGAATTTTTGACCAAGTTAAGGTGGTCAAACATACGAGTTTTTATACTTTTTAAAAATTTGTAATAAAAAATTCATAATTAATTATATACTTGGAAAAAAATTACAAAAAAAATGCATCACATCAGGGCATGATTCATCTACTTATATCTAAAATATTATAATAAAATATTATCATTTTATTGTGGTTAGGGTGGTCAGACAAACACCTACTTATTTTTTCCCTGAAATTTAAGTACCACTACATTGAAATTTCAAATTTTTAGCAAATAGATATATATTTTTTAAAACAAACCTAGTAGTTTAGAAACTACATTCAATTTGCTACAGATTCCATTTTTACATATTTTTGAAATAATATAGATGACTTATTCAAATTTCTATGTCAAGTTTGCTAAATCTGATTTTTCTAATTTTTTTGCCACTTAAGGGCCTATTTTTCCATGATGATCCTGTAGATACCCTTATGTTATTCTGGTGTGTTCACCTAAATTCCAACTGGCTTACCATTCGATTCGGCTAAAAAATCCTACTTCAACCATGTTCTCTTCCTTCAACATGTCACCCAACAATTGCACACACTTGCACTTGCAAATTGATTAGTAACGCTCAATTCTTGGTAACATATAAAATAAATTTTCAAAAGTTCACAAATTCAACATGAGTCAACTTCTTTCATTCAATTTTTGAATATTCTAGAATGTTCATTTATATTTATTGAATTTCTTCAATAATTCCACTTACCATATTATAATAAATATGCAATAAAATTGGGTTATGGCATCCTTCCCCTCTTGGAAGAGACATTGTCCCAATTTCTAGTAAGTCAAATAAAAGATCATTATATCAAATTTTGAATATTCATGTCTATTTCAACATCTCATCTGAAAAAATATATTTCTATTTCAACATCACATCAAAAATATATGTCTATTTCAATATCACATCAAAAATATATGTCTATTTCAACATTAGATAAAAAATGTATGTCTATTTTAACATCAGATCAAAAATATATGTCTATTTCAACATCAAATTTTTAAAGCACGAAATATCATAGTATCTCAATTCAGAATTTTCAAATGATAAAAAATGGAATTCAAGGAGGAAGGTGTATTAGCTCTACTAGGGAAATTTCTTTTATCTTTGGTCATCCTTGGACCCTCTTGCATTATACCACACCATTTGTTCAGGATTTTTCTCTCTTCCTGTGTGTATGAATACATTTACTATGGTCTTTATGTTTTAATATGCCTTCAATCAGCTCTAACCTAGTATTTCTTATTGGTGTTGGCGGTTCAACAACTTTTCTCAATGGATCCTCCAAACAAACGACCCCAAAAAATCATTTCAAAAGTGTTTCACGAGGTATGTCTTTTGACTCCCCAACTAATGTGGTTTTACCTTTGCTTGATTTTGATTCTTCTTGTAAATGGCTTGAGCAACATACTCTTGTTGGGTACTTTATTGGGAGAATCCCCCTGAAAGTGTGCTTAAAGAATTGGTCCACAAGGCCTAGGTCCCTCATGGGGTCCGTCTTGACATGGTCCAAAGTTTAACCAAGGGTTTTTTGATGAGGGTGCAACCCAGGACTTATAACATAACCCACAAACAAGAGAATAATTTTATTATTCAGAAAATGGAGCTTCTTACATGTAGAGGATCTCAAATCCCCAAGTTCTACAACACATGCAAGTTACATAAAGCTATGGAATCACCCTTTCGCAATATGCGAGCTTGTCCCCCAAAAAGTTACCCAAAAATTAGAAACCCGCCCATAAATAGAGCTCCTCTTTAGTTTGGAGCCAAAACAACATTCAAATTTGAGTATAGGAGGTTTGGCGCCGAAAATTTACAGCATGAAGTTCAAATTTCAAAAGAGCATTTGTAATTGTA
>VDFB02193867.1:546248248-546266350 GCA_007258455.2 Sequoia sempervirens
TTTTAGCACATTTATGTTGCAAAGTAGCACATATGTTGTTTGTTTCAATGCATTTAGGATTTTAGCGCACATAGATGCTCTATTTCACCACATTGATGGATTTTTGTAGCATGTATCTATTGTTCCAGGATATAGATGCTCTATTTTTGTGCATTGACAACAAAATTGATGAAATGTTGTTTTGTCTCCTTAACTTTTGATGCTTTCAATGATCATGCTAGGCATTGTTTTGGTGATGTTTGATAGGATAGATGATGATTGCCCTCATGATAGATGAGATTCAATGATAGGATAGATGATGATTGACCTCGTGATGGATGAGAGTCAATGATAGGATATATGATGATTGACCTCATGATAGATGAGAGTCAATGCTAGACTCTCCATGGGTTTTGATCAAAATATCATTAGAGCTGATTAGATCGATTGATAGGTTGATTGATAAAATGTTGATTTATGATATTTCATGATTATAGGAGAACTTAGAGTTATTCAGTCCCAGGAGTGCTACCTAAAGACTTGGGATATGATTTCATGTCTAGTGCAGGGGGATTTGGATGTTATTGAGCAATGTGGTTTATCTACCTTGGTTGATATGCCCCAGTATAGGATAAATAGGGGACTATTGACTGCACTATTGATGGCATTAGCTAAGAGGTGGCATAGCGACACAACACGTTCCATCTAGCTACTAGTGAGATGACAGTTACCCTAGAGGATGTGTATCAGATATTGAGGATTCCTATGGTTGGAGAGTTAGTCGTATATGATCACATAAAATAGAGAGGTACCAAGGCATTGAGGAGGATTTTTAATGATGACGAGATTAGTAGTTATGAGATCCCATGGTAGGAGATCATTGATTCTTATGATCCATTATCGTCTATTCTAGTTGGGTTTCTTGGAGGTTTTTTATATCCCAGTCGTAGGTCGAAGGGATTGTCCTTTGGATAGGATAGGATGTTGGAGAGGATGATAACGCAAGGGATTCGATATACATGGGGTTCTTGTATGTTAGCACATTTATATCATGATCTGCATCAGATGGTGTATCTTGGAACTGCGAGTTTATCATTTGGAGTGACACTACTTCAAATTTGGGCTTGGGAGCATGTAGCAGTTACTCGTCCTTTGGTAGACAAAGATCATCTAGTTGGAAGGGAATATGTCTTTGGGTACACAAGTGAGATTTTCTAGTGCAAGCTAGGAAAATTGGAGTATTGGTGATGATTTGGAGATCGTCACATGGTGACAATAAATAGATTGTGAGAAATGGCCCAAGGATGATCTTTAGATGCCACATGTTTGCACTTTGAGGTATTTGATTGGATGGACATAATTTATTATTGAGAGATTCATGCTCATGAGGGTGCTTCGTCAGTATGGCTGAGTTCAGGGGATGCCTCAGGGAGTTGCATTTTATGCTTGGAGAAGGCAGGATATTCTAGGGTGGGGACCCACCATATCTTATGATTTAGCTTGCGAGGAGTATTTTGGATTGCAAGCACAGGTATGGGATTATTGTCCAAATATTGCAAATGGCATGATGACAAATGAGTATGCTGGATATTTCTTCACACATGAATCGAGGATATCCAGTCCTGATGAGCCAGTACTGTCATTGGATGATGATGAGAGAGTACTGCATCAGGCACCGAGATAGGGGAGGGATGGGAGAGGGAGATGGTGGGGATGGAGGGGATAATGAGGATATATTAGACTTCAGAGTACCCTGGAGGAGGAGATCTATAGTTCCCTTAGGATAGTAGCAGGAAAGACCATCCCAAGTTTAGATTTGTGTGCCTTCCCATTAGCAGCAGGCACATATATATGCCTTATAGTTACAGGTGGAGGGCTTATAGGGATAGCTAGCGCAGGAACAAGAGCAGATTGTCTCTCTAACAATAGAGAGAGATGCAACAAGACAAAGATATGAGCATGCAAAGGCCCTAGTCGAGAGATTACAAAGAGTGTCCGAGGGAACTACTATAAGGGATATGCTCAGAGAGGTTTGACATTTAGCCCAAGAGACAGAGTACTCTAGATTATTGTATTATTAGGAGGTTCTTGTAGAGCAACGTTGCCCTAGTTATGCACAATTTGTCAGTGGTAGATTAGGTTGGAGTCAGTCACAGACTACAAGCAGGGGTGTGACTTTGCCACTTCCTAGAGAATCATTAGGCAAAGATCTAGGTGTAGGTCTATCTGGTGGTGCAGCAGTAGGCACAATGAGGCCTACAACATTTGGGGGGATCAACACATAGCTTTTGTACTCACATTTGATGTATTCACTTATTCAGTCGAGGACTTTATGATTTTCTATCATTTTGTTTATGTATCTCTCCATATTTTGCGATATCATTGTACACTTGGCATTGATTATTTTGAGATTATATGAGATGCAGCAGACACTATTGATCTATATGTTGTCTACATTCTTTTATGATGAATGCATTTGATTTCCGCTCTATATGATATGTGATGTTTTTATGATTGTTCCATGGTTTTGTATGGAAGCAATAATGAAATGATGATGCATCGATTATGATTCTATATAGCTTTATGGATAATGCTCGATGATATATGAGATGAATTTGATCATGCAGATAAGATGTGATACACCTTATTTTTTGTATTTTTCTAATGCAAATACATGATCTAATGCATGAATGGATGACCTATGATAATACTTTCTAATGTATGTATGATATGATAATGATTATGCAACTACATGTGAATGATCTTTTTGGTTATGTCAAATGTACTCAATCCTTTAATGAGAGATAAAATCATTTTGAAAAATTCCAACCTTGGAAAACCTAGAACACACATGCAAAAACTATTATGGATGCAATCTATCTTAACCATGAAAATATAAATATGCAATTTTGTCATCTTGTTAGCCTATTTGTTGTGCTTGTTATCATCATTGAGCTTTTGATATGTTGAAAGTTAGTACAAACACCAATGGTATAATTAAAACATGATGACCTAAGTACAACTTCCATTGATTTTTGATATTGCAAGGTAATATAAGCATCTATGTATAACTGAACTAAGATGACTTGAGCATTGCTTGCATAAAACATACAAGAGCTAATCCTTTTCCTATGCAAATCCAGAATGTCATCAATGATACTTTATAGATCATGTATCGTGACAAATTTACATAGTAGTAATGATCAACTCACAGAAAATTGACAAAGAAAAATATCATACTCCATCGTAGCTTCTCTAGTCCATGACATCCTTGAGTTTCTATAGAGAAATGATAACAAAAATCAAGATACAATAGTTGAATGTTTATGCTAAAGTGATTAAACCATGATTTAGAAGAACATCATCTAATGAGATTTGGTTTACCGATCTTGTTGTTGATTTTGGATGGTTGGTTTTCTTAAAAAAATGTGATTGATGTTCAATGTTGAGTTTTTGTTGTGATTGTTATGTTTGCTATGTTGTCTTACTATTGCTTGTCTATTTTTTTAAGCTCAAAGTAGATTTCCCCCATTGAGTTCAAGATTTTCCCAACTAGAAACCAACCACTTATTGTGAAAGTGTACAATGATCGCCAAGCTAGGGTGAGACATGGCTGCAACACCCAGATATGTGCATCAGGTTTTATGATAGACATGCATAATGATGGCAAAAAGCGGATGACTGACACACGTTCTAATAGATGGAAAAGCTAATCTATCACAAATAGTGCCTGCTTTCAAGTTTTCACTACTTGTTTTTATTACACTTTTTTATTTTTTTTTTTACTTTTTTTCTTTTTTGGATTTTTTCTTTTTTTTTTGGGATTTTTCTGCACTTTTTTACTTTTTTAGATTTTTCTGCTTTTTTTCTCTTTTCCAATTTTTTTTGCTTTTTTTACTTTTTTTGGATTTTTTTGCTTTTTAAACTGTGCACTAGATGAGTTATGTATAAAACTTCTTGAAATGAATGTTGTTGATAGGTTCTTCAAATAGGTCCCCTTCAGGTGTAGATAACTGATATGCTCCAGATCCATATATTGATACAATGACAAAAGGACCTAGCCATTTAGGTTCAAATTTTCCCTACTTTTCCCGATCTTGTTGATTGTGAGGATTCTCTTTTAGTACCAAGTCACCAACCTAAAATGTTCTTGGTCTTACCTTTTGGTTATAGCTCCTTGACATTCTTTGTTGATAAGCTTTTAGATGATCAACAAAATGCTGACAAAATTCATCTAACAATTTCAACTCCTGTAGTCTGGATAATCGATAGTCTTCCTCTGAAATCATTCCTTTCAATGATACTCAGAGTGAAGGTAACTCATCCTCAATGGGTAAGATGGCTACTAATCCATACACAAGGGAATATGGTGAGGCTCCCATAGGGGTGCAAATGCTAGTACAATATTCCCACAAGGAAAGGTTTAGTTGAGCATGCTAGTCATGTCCATCATCATTGACAGTTTTCTTCAAGATTTTCAAAATGGTCTTATTTGAGGCTTCTGCTTGGTCATTCCCTTGTCAAGGGTAATAGGGTGTGGAAAATCGGTGTTGGATATGAAATTTTTGACAAAGTTCTTGTACATCTTGGTTTTTGAAGGGTCTACCATTGTTAATGACAATGGATCTAGGGATGTCATACCGACAAACAATGTAGTTCAGGATGGAGGAAATTTGTTTACCATTGATCATGGTTAATGGGATGGCTTCAATCCACTTTGTGAAATACCCAGTGGCCGTAATTATGAATTTATGTCCATTAGAGGAAGATGGATGAATCTTACCCACAAGATCAAGTCTCCATTAGCAGAAAGGCCAGGTCAATGTGAATGGTTACAACTCCTGTACCAATGCATGTATAATATTTCCATGGACTTGACACTTCTTGCACCTCTTAACAAATTCAAAAGATTCTTTCTCCATGTTCAGCCAATAATATCCCAAGCATAGGAGTTTCTTAGCTAGAGTAAGAGCACAATGAGTACCAAAAATACCTTCATGAACTTCTCATAAGGAAGTTTCAAATTTTTCATGTTCAAGACATTAGAGGGGAGTACCATTGAGACCTCATCGATAAAGTGTATCAGCTATCAGGGTGTGTTAGATTGTGATGGAACCCTCAAAAAAACTTCTATTCCATTAGAAACCCTTTTTTCATGTAGGGTTGTTATCTTGAGGGTTTAAGGTTTTATTTGTTTCTAGCCATTTTTACATATCACATCTAGTAAATGTTCCCTTAAGACCTAGGTCTGAATCCTTTTATAAAAATTGAATAAGTGATCTTTTGGCTTTTATATCCTTAGTATTTCACCATTTGAAAAATCGTGAGCCTAATACTCTCATATCATCCTAGTAAAGTCCCCTCTTTTAAAAAAACTTAGGGGCACATGCCTAAAATGTCCACTTAAGTCCCAATGGTCTTCATAACTATATCTCTCATCACAGATTGTTTCAAGAACTTGAGTTCTGAATTAGCAATGAGTGATGAAATGTTGTTTTCCTTTGATATCACTCATTGCTAATGGTTTTGGAACCTTCAAACTTGTAATAGCGATGAGCTTCTTTTGGCCTTGTGTTCTTATCGCTCATCGTGGATGGCCATTACGAAGATAAAATTGAAGTGGTGATGAGTGATATGAAGTTGTATCACTTGGTTGCAAATTTATTTGAAATGTAACTATTGCATTAGCGATACATGATGAACCTTATGAATGTTGTAAGCCTTTCATCACTAATTTCTTACAGAATATATGAGGAGAATTAGTGATGAATGAGGATCTTATCCCTCATCGGGGATTCATTTCAAAACTTAAGTTCTGGATTAGCGATGAGTAATGGATGTCCTCGAAAAGGTTTTCTTTACTAATTTGATGAGATCCTATGAGCGATGTTTTTTTTTGTATTGTTTACTTTGTGTAGGTTGTACATGTCTAAATCTGGTACCTTTACAAATATATCTTGTCACCGATAGGATCCTGGTCACAAGTTTTGAATTAGCAATAAGTGATAGAAGGATGAATATGACCAGAGGTCATGTGGCAGAACCAGGAGCTAAAGATCATTGCAAAGATGTTTGTATCGCTAATGTAACTGGGCTAAGATGAAATAAGTCGGCGATGGGTGACAACCTCCACGAGAAAGGGAAATGTGGAAAGATCCTAGGGATTCTGCATAAGAAAAAAGGAAATCAGAGTGAAGACTAAGAAACTGTTGATGAAATTTTTTAAAGCAGAATAATTTGATGGACTAAAAATCATTGCTAATAGTACCCAAAAATTTGGGGAAGTTGAGCGATAAAACAATGAAATGTATGGAGAAAGTTTCCCTCTCAGAAGAGCTAGTCTTGTGTACTCCGCTGATATTAATGAAAGCACAGATCAAGTTCGCAATACATGATAATTAGAAAGTCTGATATAATTTCCAAGGGACGTGGCAACATTTGAGCTAGCATCGTTGACCTCTATAAACAAGTTGATAAAGGTAAAAAACGAGACCCTAATCACCATGGATATAGTTTTAAATTCTTTAAGATCGACAACCCAGATTTAATGATGAATTGTTTGATTATCAACTCACTCGCTTGAAGATTTTCTAAATCATTGATATCTGCTTACACCGAATCTTCTATTTAATGTAGCTCAACTATTTTTTTATTTTCATCATGATTTGTAGTAAGTGAAAGGAATAGGGTCAAGTAATGAGTGTGTGGGAATTAATCTTCCCAAGGAAGAAAGGTGAAAGTGAGTAGGCCTACCATGATGGTTCAAGAATATGATGAGTTTAGTTTGCATGCATCTAAAGAAAGTGCCCCAGAGGATGAAGTTGCAGTACAAGGAGTTCCTAGCAAGCCAAATAATGGAGAGCAACATAATAAATTTGAGGAGTATGGTGTCAGAAGTAATTACCAACTACAAAACCAAATTAGTTCAAGTAAAGTGGTTGGATTCAAAGGGAAAAGGTTGGTGGAGCATGATAAGAAAGAAGGGAAAATGTGCAAGCACCATGACGCTCACATAGGAGAACACATCTACCCTAATAAGGCTACTAATAGCCTCTTAGAGAGTGAGGGTGACACTAAGTTGGGTTGTGATAATTATTTTCCTTCTTTGCTACATTTTGGAGTTTCTAACAAGGGATAATGGTCCGACCATTTCCACCATGAGCAAAATGTGGGAAAGTATCCTCTGAGGTTGATGACTCAGAGGAATTACTCTGCCCCATTTTTGTTTTATATGACACCATAATACACTTTCCTTGAGGAATCAATTTAGATTTCATGTGATTTCTTGTTTCAGGTGATGAATTGGAGGCTTTCTAGGCTGGCGCATAAAGGAAATCCTGCACTACATGTTTTTGGCAACCTGTATATTATTTCTGGATGATATACTAGTTTGTGTTGGAGCTTCTATTAGAGAATCTTGTTTGGTCAACAAGGACGAGGATTCAACACGGTTACAAAAAACTTTTCCTTTTGAGGAGCTAGCATGTCTTCATTCAAGGAATATGGCATGTGGTCATTTACTCTTCCATTTTCCTTAGATGATTACATCTAACAAACTAGAAATATCTCAAAATTTGGTGCAAACATAATGTAAGTGTAATTAAGCCTGATGCTTGTTGCTCCCTTCTTCTATAAAAGGGATTTTAGGGCTTATTACACAGGGAAGTTGAGTTCTAAAGTCTCAATAGGGTTCTGGGTGAAAACTAAGTTCAAGAAAGGCATTTAGAATAGAATGTTGGAAATAGACTGGTAATTGTTGTTTTGGATATGAGATTATGTTTGTAATGATCTTAAATAAGTTTTATAAAGATTACTTATATCAGAGAAAGTGGTATTCTAGAAGAAAATACTCTCATATGTATATTCCTTACAAGCTATGAATGAGAATACTAATTGTGTTATCATTTGTCTTCAAATATTTCATTTGAATGTATTGCTCTATTTTCAGCTTTAATTCAAAGAGTTAATTAAAACTCTTGAGTAGGGTTATAAAACTTGTAGGGAATGGATTAGGATTTCTAAGAAGTAAATGTTTCTCATACAAAGAGTTTTCATAAATGCAAAGTAGTATGAAGATAGTCTGCTTCTTACTTAAATGAGTAATTTGTAAATTATTGATCCTTAGATACTTGACTCCGTTATTCCAATTGATGAGGCACTGGTCATTTTTCTATGAAATATTGTATAGAATTAACATATAGTATTCTTGGCCCTAGACTTAAGATTATATGATATTCAAATAAAAATATTTCTAATTCTTTCAAGGGTAATATAGGTGGACTTATTCCCGATTCCTAGCAAATAGTTAGTTGCTCACTCGAACATCCGCCAAATCTTCGATGAGATGAACTTTATTTGGAATAAGTAGGAATTAATGTGTATAAAAGTGTTACTAATTGAATTCAATATCAAAAAACACAATTGGGATCACCTTCCCAAGTCTCATAGAGCCTGGAGTGAAGGAGCAAGGATTGCAAAATATTGTACTCATTGTGTTGGCCATAAAACTTGTAGTTCTTTATAATAAGAATTGGCTACTTTTTAGAGAAAGGCTTGGTTCTGTTGGAAAAATCACCAACTAAAATGGCAACTCCACTGGGGAGAATTTGAGAATATCCAATAGAAGATCATCTAGCCTTAAGATTCATCAAAGTTTCAAAACAGTCTGTAGCCAGAGATTAAAGATTGTTGAGTCTCCAGTCACATATTGTTATATTATAGAATTAAGCAATTGGTGAAAATGGACGTCAGGTCCATATATTTATGCCTGGAAGAATTCATGTTGTAGTCATGCCAAATAGTGTATGTGTGATTCTTTTGTGGGAGAAAACCCAGAAAGAAATTCATACTCAAAGGAACTTCATATTGTATGAGGTTTTGATCCTCTGTGAAAGGAGTTTGAAACTCTATCAATGAACCTGATAAAGATATAAAAAATGTTTCATGTCTACAACTATTTCCATTCAGGAGGAAGGACTCCTTGCTACAACATATCCAGGTATTCTTCAGTTTTTTCTTTTCAAGAAAGAAAACTCTATATGTGAAAACCATACTTGTAAGATTTGAAAATTTTGATTCCCTATTGAGTGATTAAGCACTAAGAGAGGGAATAGTGGTGATTATTAAACATAATTCTATGTTATTAAATTTTCAATCTTTATTATGAAGTGAAGTATGAAATTTTTTTGAAGAAATTAATTTAGAGGATTTTAACCAAAAAGAGATAGGAATTTGTATTGGAAAAGCTTAGGATCGGACTGTAAAAGGAGTTTGACCTAGTGTAATTGCAAAGTTGATTAGAAAATCCCACTAAAAGTATAAGAAAATGTATCATCAACCTATGCATCCTAGTGTGCAGCCCCTCTCATGTAATAAAAGAAATTTCAATATTAAAAGGTACAAGGCCATATGTTTTGATGGCATTTATGGTTACCCTAATGTTATTCCATCTAACATTAGGGAATACTTACCAAAATTCAATGGTGAGAGGTGTGAATCAACAAGAAAGCATTTGCAACAATTCAATAAATTAATGGATGACTTTGAAGTGGATCATGAGGACATAATCATAAGGTTATTTCTTCACTCCCTAAAGGGAGATTGGTTCTCTGATTTACCAACATGCTCAGTCTACTCTTGGGAGGAATTCAAGGCAATGTTCATGTAGCAGTTTGGTGAAAAAAATTGTGCTAATTCTTTGCTCAATAAATTTATGAACATTGAGAAATAAGAGGATGTGTTGGTTCCCACATTTAACCAAAGATTTCATAAAACACTGAGGGATGTTCCTGAGATTTTGTGACTAACTGATGTGGTGTGTTTAGTTGTGTATTTGGGAGTTTTTGATAGTAAGATGAGCTATTCGTTTAGAGATAAAGATCCCAAAACCTTGTATCAAGCATATGGGATAGCCATGCACATTGAAACCAACTTGAATTATGGAATGTACAAGCATCATTTGAATGCAAATGTTTGCTGCCATGAGACACCAAATGTTGATTAAACTACTAGTTGTTCTAATAATGAGACCATAAAGAGGGTCCATCTATAGTCTTATGGTTCAGATGAATCAGGTAATTTTTTTGAAGATGAGAGTGATAATGAAATAATGCATTCATCATTTAGTATGCTAGAACCATGTAGTTTTGATTACAATATTTCCAGGGTTGAATATTTTATCAATAGTGAGCATGGTATCATGGGGCTTATTCATGCACATTCAACTCATAAGGTTGATCCTATTAATTGTTATTTTACTGATCATACTAGCTTCAATGAAGTAGACTTGGAAAGTTTTATATTAGATAAGGATAACAATAGCATGCAAGATGTGGATGATATGGTTTCACTCTCAGGTGATCAAATTATGCATTATGATAAAAAAATGAGAAACATGATGCCATCATTTTTGGGAAATATTGCTATGGGGCTTGAAGAGATTTATGACCATGATATCTCAGATTATGTTGACATGAAAAAATTTTCAGATGTGTGTATTGAACAATCAAAAGATGAAATGAAGGATGGCATTGGTTGCTCTGAATGCAGGGTTGATTATAATTATGCATATGAAGAGGACATTGACTGTGGTGTTTTAGAGTATGATGATATGGAAGATTTAGATCTTCATGTTGAAGAGGCTAAGGCTTTTATGACAATAATGAATATAAGGGAAAACCCCTTATTTGATGAGTTTCCCTCTTCACTAGAAATGAAAAATGATGATCCTTATTGGTGCATAGATAGTCCATTTTTTGGTGAGGATTCTGATGATGCATCTAACACAGGGTTAGAGTGTGGTCTTGAGCAAACAAAGCAACATATTGATGAGCTCCTTGAGGGAATTGCTTATGAATGTTTCACATTTGATACAAATGTTGCATACAGGGTTGAGTGTCATAAGGTCAACTATTGGGAGGAATATGAACATTTTTAGTTTCCACCTCAGTTGGAAAGTATTTTGATGAAGCATGACAATGATATGAATAACAAGAAATTTTATTTTCATTATGAACATGTTTCATATGAAAAGCATAACACATATGTGTCATCTGATGAAGAAAATTTGTAGTTTATACTTGATTATATAACACAGAATGATAGGGATTACATTGGAAGTGTTATAATCATAGGGGTTGTGAGAGATATTAATATCAATAATTGTCATAAAAAAAACTCTCTCATGTTCAAAAGAATCTAATTTGTTTTGGTAGGACTAAAATTTCTCTTGCTTCAGTGGTGCAACAAGAGCAAATATTGATGGAAAGACATCAATTCTTTTAAGAGACTAGTCTTTGACAGAGGTAAAACCTTACCCACGGTTTTTGTGGCCTAGTACCACCAATCAAGAGAATATAGCCTAGTTAAACTCAAGGGTGCATACTACAATCTGCATATTCACAAAAAAATTCATGTTGGTTGGGTGTATATCTTGTACATATGTAGGGTTGTTATCTTAAGGGTTTAAGGTTTTATTTGTTGCCAGTCATTTTTACATATCACATCTGGTAAACGTTCCCTTAAGACCTGGGTTTTAATCCTTTTATAAAAATTGAATAAATGATCTTTTGGCTTCTATATCCTTAACTTATTTCACCATTTGAAAAATCATGAGCCTATTACTCTCATATTGTCCTAGTAAAGTGCCCTCTTTTAAAACAACTTAGGGGCACATGCCTAAAACGTCCACTTAAGTCCAAATGGCCTTCATAACTATATCACTCATCACAGATTGTCTCAAGAACTTGAGTTTTGAATTAGCGACGAGTGATGAAATGTTGTTTTCCTTTGATATCGCTCATTGCTAATGGTTTTGGAACCTTCAAACTTGTAATAGTGATAAGCGATGCTTTTGACCTTGTGTTCTTATCACTCATCACAGATGGCCATTACAAAGATAAACTTGAAGTGGTGATGAGCGATATGAAGTGGTATCGCTTGGTCGTAGATTTATTTGAAATATAACTATCACATTAGCGATATGCGATGAACCTTATGAATGTTGTAAACCTTTCATCGCTAATTGCTTGCAGAATATATGAGGAGAATTAGTGATCAACATGGATCTTATTGCTCATCGCAAAATCATTTCAAGACTTAAGTTTTGGATTAGCGATGAGCAATGGATGTCCTTTAAAAGGTTTTCTTTGCTAATTTGATGAGATCCTATGAGTGATGATTTTTTGTATTGTTTACTTTGTACAGGTTGTATGTGTCTAAATCTGGTACCTCTATGAGTATCTCCCATCGCCGATAGGATCCTGGGTGCAAGTTTTGAATTAGCAATGAGCGACAGAATGATGAATATGACCAAAGTTTAGGTGGTAGAACTAGGAGCTAAATATCATCGCAATGATGTTTATATTGCTAATGGAACTAGGCTAAGATAAAATAAATAAGCAATGAGTGACAACCACCACGGGAAAGGGAAACATGGCAAGATCCTGGGGATTTCACATAAAGCAAAAGGAAATCAACGAGAAGATTGAGGAACTATTGATGAAATTTTTTAAAGTAGAATAATTTGATGGACTAAAAATCATTGCTAATAATACCCAAAAACTTGGGGAAGTTTAGCAATAAAGCGATGAAACGTATGGAGAAAGTATCCCTCTTAGAAGAGCTAGTCATGTGTACTTGGCCAGTATTAATGAATGCATAGATCAAGTTGTTGATATGTGTTAATTGGCGAATTTGATCTAATTTCCAAGGGATGTGGAAGCATTTGAGTTGGCATTGTTGATTTCTATAAACAAGTTGATAAAGGCCATAAAATGAAACCCTAATCACCATGGATATAGTTTTAAAAGCTTTAAGATAGACGACCCTAATTCAATGATGAATTGTTTGGTTATCAACTCACTTGCTTGAAAATTTTCTAAATAATTGATATCTGCTTACACCGAATCATCTATTTAATGCTCACCTATTTGTTTATTTTCATCATGATTTTCAGTAAGTGAAAGGAATAGGGTCAAGTAACGAGTGTGTGGGTGTTAATCTTCCTAAGGAAGAAAGGTGAAGTAGGCCTACCATGATGGCTTAAGAATATGAGGAGTTTAGTTTGCATGAGTCTAAAGAAAGTGCCTTTTAGGATGAAGTTGCAGTACAAGGAGTTCCTAGCAAGCCAAATCATGGAGAGTGACATAAGAAATTTGAGGGGTATGGTGTCAGGAGTAATTACTAACTACATAACCAAATTAGTTCAAGTAAAGTGGTTGGATTCAAAGGGAAAAGGTTGGTGGAGTGTGATAAGAAAGAAAGGAAAAAGTGCAAGCACCATGATGCTCACATGGGAGAACATAGCTACCCTAATAAGGCTACTAATAGCCCCTTAGAGAGTGAGGGTGACACTAAGTTGGGTTGTGATCATTTTTTTCCTTCCCTGTTATGTTTTGGAGTTTCTAACAAGGAATGGATAATGGTTCCACCAATTCCACTATGAGCAAAATGTGGGCAAGTATCCTATGAAGCTGATGAATCAGAGGAATTACTCTACCCCATTTTTGTTTTAGATGACACCATAATTTGTTTTCCTAGAGGACTCAATTTAGAGTTCATTTGATTTCTTGTTTCACATGCTGAATTGGAGGCTTTCTAGGCTGGCGCATAAAGGAAATCTTGAACTACACATTTTTGGCAACCTGTATATTGTTTTTCAGATGATATACTAGTTTGTGTTGGAGTTGCTATTGGAGAATCTTCTTTGGTCAACAAGGATGAGGATTCAACTCAGTTACAACAAACTTTTCCTTTTGAGGAGCTGGCATAGCTTCATTCAAGGAATATGGCATGTGGTCTTTTACTCTTCCATTTTCCTTAGATTATTACATCTAACAAACTAGAAATATCTTGAAATCTAGAGAAAACATAATGTAAGTGTAATTAAGTCTGATGCTTGTTGCTCCCTTGTTCTATAAAAGGAATTTTAAGGCTTATTACACAGGGAGGTCGAGTTTTGAAGTCTCAATAGGGTTCTAGGTGAAAACTAATTTTAGGAAATGAATTTAGAATAGAATGTTGGAAATAGACTAGTAAGTGTTATTTAGGATGTGAGATCATGTATGTAATGATATTAAATAAGTTTTATTAAGATTACTTATATTAGAGCAAGTGGTATTCTGGAAGCAAATACTCTCCTATGTATATTCCTTACAAGCTATGAATGAGAATACTAATGGTGTTATCATTTATCTTCAAATATTTCATTTGAATGTATTGCTCTATTTTTAGCTTTAATTCAAAGAGTTAATTAAAATGCTTGAGTGGGTTATAAAACTTGTAGGGAATGGATTAGGATTTCTAAGAAGTAAATGTTTCTCACACAAAGAGTTTTCATAATTGCAAAGTAGTATAAAGATAGTCTTCTTCTTACTTAAATGAGTAATTTGTAAATTACTGATCCTTAGATACTTGACTCCATTATTCCAATTGATGAGGCATTGGTCATTTTTCCAAGAAATCTTGCATGGAATGAAAATATAGTATTCTTGTCCCTAGACTTAAGATTAGACAACATTCAAATAAAAATCTTTCCAATTATTTCAAGGGTAATATAGGTGGACTTATTCTCAATTCCTAGGAAATAGTTAGTCGCTCACTCGAACATCCTCCAAATCTTTGATGAGATGAACTTTATTTGCAATAAGTAGGGATTAGTCTATGTATAAAAGTGTTACTAATTGAATTCAATATCAAGAAACACAATTGGAATTACCCTCCCAGGTCTCCCAGGTCTCACAATTGGGAGATACTTGAGAGAGAGGGAGAGGGAGAGGAAGATAGATAGAGGGAGTGAGAGAGGGAGGGATTGGAAGAGTGATAGAGGGAGTGATTGTGAGAGGGATAGGGGGTAGGAGGGGGAGACATGACAAAGATACCTGAGACAGAGAGAGGGATGGAGAGGGGGTGGGGGGAGGAGGAGAGAGGGAGGGAGATAGAGTGGGAGAGAGATAGAGGGAGTGAGAGAGAGAGAGAGAGAGAGAGAGAGAGAGAGAGAGAGAGAGAGAGAGAGAGAGAGAGAGAGAGAGAGAGAGAGAGAGAGAGAGAGAGAGAGAGAGAGAGAGAGAGAGAGAGAGAGAGAGAGAGAGAGAGAGAGGGAGGGAATGGGAGAGAGAGAGGAGGGAGTTAAGGAGGAAGGAAACCTAAGGATAGGGAAAGGAGACTTGAGAGAGAGAGAGAGAGGGAGGAGAGGAGTTGGGAGGGGAGAACCTAAGGAGGGAGAGGGAGGGAGAGGGAGAGAGGAGATTAAGGAGGGGAGACACACGAGAGAGAAGGAGGAGGGAGACAAAGTGGGAGAGAGGGGGTGGGATGCAGATATCTAAGAGAGTAGAAGAGAGAGGGAGTGGGAGATAAAGGGATGGTTACCTGTAGCATAGAGTTTTATGACATTGAATAGTGGAGCCAGATGCAAGACAAAAAATGTTAAGACATTCAAGGGCGACCTTAATATTATTCTCATCCTCCAAAAGGGTGAGGAATGAGTCATCAAAAAAATGGCCATTAACATGGTGAGCCTAGGAGTTTGGAAAAATAATACCTCTAACACACTATTGAGAAATCACATTGCCTAGTAGATAGGAAAATCCTTTAGTAGCAAGCACATAAAGAGAAGGACCAAGCGAGAATCCTTGTCGAATGGAGTGGAATAAACCAAAGGAAAAAGATTGGAAGCCATTGATGGTGATACAAGAAGAAGAATCTTAGAAAATCATTTGAATAGCTTGAATGAAGTTAGGCCCAAACCCCAAGGATTTCAACATGGAAAGAATAAAAGGCCACTCAATGCAATTATAGGATTTAGAAAAATAAATTTTAAGAAAGATGGATTTTTGGTCTGAACACCTGACCCACTCCATACCTTCCCATACAACAATAATGTTATCTAGAATAAATATGGAATTAATAAATCTAGTTTGCTTTGGGTGCACAATCTGAGGTAGAAGATGGTGGATCTTCAAAGCCAAGGCTTTGGCTATGATTTTGTAAGAAACATTGAGGAGCATGATAGGCCACCAATTGTAGATATCCTTGGGATCTCTAGGCTTAGGTATGAATTTAATATTTCCTTTTTTAATTATTTTACTTAGGGTTTTGGAATGAAAAGCCTTGAGATAAACTTTATGTAAGTCTTTCCCAAAACAGTCCCAAAGGGCCTTATAAAATTCACACGGGAAGCCATCAACACCTGGGCCTTTTCATCTGCCAGGGTATGAATGACTTCCTTCAAATATTTGATAGTGAGAAATTGCTCACAAAAATCTTTCTGGGCTAAAGATAGCCTATTTGGCATAATAGAAAGACAATCTTGAAGAGCTTACTGTCACTCTGGTGTGTACTCCTAAGTAGTGAAAACTTGTTTATAATTCCTAACAAAGGCCTAGAGAATGTCAGGTATCTTAGAGAGCACTTGGGTTCCTTCTTTAATTTTTTGATGCTTGGAGAAGAATTCCTAGCATGTAGGGCCAAAAAACCTTCTTGGAGGTGCGATCTTGCCAAATTTTAACTAGTGCAATTTGGCTTTAATTTGTTAGAAACTTTATTTTTGCTTCTTAATTTTTCCACCCTGACTTGTAATGATGGGGAGAAAGGGCTAGCTACCAGAGCCTCAATAGTTGAGTGCAGGTTAGCTATGGTAGCCTCATAAGACTACTACTGAAAAATGACCAACTGGTGCCCATAAATGTGGAGAAATATTGTTGTGTGAGTGATAGCATCATTCCACCAATTAATCCAACCTGTATTACGAGGTAGCATACACTCCAAATCCTAGACCCTATGAATGTGGGCTACTATGGGCTAATGAAAAAGAAGAGACATGTTATAAAAGCTACGTCTTGTTGGCATGAGGTTATCTTGTCTCCCATTTAATGTGAAAAGAAATGGGGAAATGATCTGACAATGTTACATCAAAAAATGGCTTAACTAAAAGCAAAGAGCTATCAAAAGAGAAGAAAGATTGAGTCAAGATCATGACACAATCAAGGAACTTAAATATCCTATCAGAGCCAACTCAATAATTACACAAAGTGTGCCAAAGGGAATGAGAATGACAACGACCAATATTGGGATAAAAGATCCCCAATTTATTATGCATGTAAAACCACACCTCTTGTTTGTCAGTTGCCCATCTAAATGGCACAGTGCCATCTTTATCATATGCCATCTCAACCATATTAAAATCCCCATACAATAGCCAAGTAGCAACTGGCAATGAATAAAAAATTTAATGTCAAAGCAAAGAGCATTCCACAACATCATTAGAAGCATAAGCATTAATAATCCCAAAGGAGTGATTATCAGTGTTAAGGAGGATCTAGACAAGCCGATGTGTGGGGTTAGACCCATGGTCAACCACACAATTGTGCCACTGTGGGGATAAAAGGGTGACACATCCACCACGTCCAACTTCATGATCAATACAAAACATTTGACTGGTTGTCCAAATAGAATGACAAGCCGTCACGAGCAAAAAACTAGAGATTTTAACTTCTTGGAGACAAAGCACTTCAATACTAGCATACTTCTACAAAGTATCCCTAACAAAATACTTCCTAGAGAGGTCTATCAAACCTCAAACATTCCATGAGTGAAAATCCTCCATATCATCGGAGTTCAACTCATTCAAAGTAGAGAAGCGATTCTACAAAAATTATGGTGGAACTGACCCAATTTGAATATTTGGAGAAGAAAATATTTGTTTCTCCTACACATATTCTCCTTCTTCTAAAGTAAAACAAGGACTATGAGACTATTGTTGAGCTCTCACCATGGGAGGAGATGCATTTGATTGTGCTATCATAACAACAGTAGGCTAAAGCTTAGCCTTCAGCCTGGGCCATGCCGAAATATTGTCAAACCTTACCAGGGCCTGTTTCCCCTTCGTCAAAGGGTTTGAAACATCTTTAGCTAGCTTAGGGACTTTAGAAACCATCCTAGAGCCATAGGAATTATGTTTACAGATCATAATCATGGTCCATTTCTCATCAATTTTGGCAGTATAATTATCCACTTGATGGGGCTTTTCAGACTCCTGCGATAGAGAATGAGTATGAGGCATTGCCAAAGGGTAGTCCTTGATCTTGTGGTCTATTGATTGGAATCTATAACATGTGTTCGATAGGT
>VDFB02193867.1:546266450-546348537 GCA_007258455.2 Sequoia sempervirens
ATGATTATGTCCTCATGATCCACTTCAAAGTCATCCATTAATTTATTGAATTGTTGCAAATGCTTTCTTGTTGATTCACACCTCTCACCATTGAATTTTGGTAAGTATTCCCTAATGTTAGATGGAATAACATTAGGGTAACCATAAATGCCATCAAAACATATGGCCTTGTACCTTTTAATATTGAAATTTCTTTTATTACATGAGAGGGGCTGCACACTAGGATGCATAGGTTGATGATACATTTTCTTATACTTTTAGTGGGATTTTCTAATCAACTTTGCAATTACACTAGGTCAAACTCCTTTTACAGTCCGATCCTAAGCTTTTCCAATACAAATTCCTATCTCTTTTTGGTTAAAATCCTCTAAATTAATTTCTTCAAAAAAATTTCATACTTCACTTCATAATAAAGATTGAAAATTTAATAACATAGAATTATGTTTAATAATCACCACTATTCCCTCTCTTAGTGCTTAATCACTCAATAGGGAATCAAAATTTTCAAATCTTACAAGTATGGTTTTCACATATAGAGTTTTCTTTCTTGAAAAGAAAAAACTGAAGAATACCTGGATATGTTGTAGCAAGGAGTCCTTCCTCCTGAATGGAAATAGTTGTAGACATGAAACATTTTTTATATCTTTATCAGGTTCATTGATAGAGTTTCAAACTCCTTTCACAGAGGATCAAAACCTCATACAATATGAAGTTCCTTTGAGTATGAATTTCTTTCTGGGTTTTCTCCCACAAAAGAATCACACATACACTATTTGGCATGACTACAACATGAATTCTTCCAGGCATAAATATATGGACCTGACGTCCATTTTCACCAATTGCTTAATTCTATAATATAACAATATGTGACTGGAGACTCAACAATCTTTAATCTCTGGCTACAGACTGTTTTGAAACTTTGATGAATCTTAAGGCTAGATGATCTTCTATTGGATATTCTCAAATTCTCCCCAGTGGAGTTGCCATTTTAGTTGGTGATTTTTCCAACAGAACCAAGCCTTTCTCTAAAAAGTAGCCAATTCTTATTATAAAGAACTACAAGTTTTATGGCCAACACAATGAGTACAATATTTTGCAATCCTTGCTCCTTCACTCCAGGCTCTATGAGACTTGGGAAGGTGATCCCAATTGTGTTTTTTGATATTGAATTCAATTAGTAACACTTTTATACACATTAATTCCTACTTATTCCAAATAAAGTTCATCTCATCGAAGATTTGGCGGATGTTCGAGTGAGCAACTAACTATTTGCTAGGAATCGGGAATAAGTCCACCTATATTACCCTTGAAAGAATTAGAAATATTTTTATTTGAATATCATATAATCTTAAGTCTAGGGCCAAGAATACTATATGTTAATTCTATACAATATTTCATAGAAAAATGACCAGTGCCTCATCAATTGGAATAACGGAGTCAAGTATCTAAGGATCAATAATTTACAAATTACTCATTTAAGTAAGAAGCAGACTATCTTCATACTACTTTGCATTTATGAAAACTCTTTGTATGAGAAACATTTACTTCTTAGAAATCCTAATCCATTCCCTACAAGTTTTATAACCCTACTCAAGAGTTTTAATTAACTCTTTGAATTAAAGCTGAAAATAGAGCAATACATTCAAATGAAATATTTGAAGACAAATGATAACACAATTAGTATTCTCATTCATAGCTTGTAAGGAATATACATATGAGAGTATTTTCTTCTAGAATACCACTTTCTCTGATATAAGTAATCTTTATAAAACTTATTTAAGATCATTACAAACATAATCTCATATCCAAAACAACAATTACCAGTCTATTTCCAACATTCTATTCTAAATGCCTTTCTTGAACTTAGTTTTCACCCAGAACCCTATTGAGACTTTAGAACTCAACTTCCCTGTGTAATAAGCCCTAAAATCCCTTTTATAGAAGAAGGGAGCAACAAGCATCAGGCTTAATTACACTTACATTATGTTTGCACCAAATTTTGAGATATTTCTAGTTTGTTAGATGTAATCATCTAAGGAAAATGGAAGAGTAAATGACCACATGCCATATTCCTTGAATGAAGACATGCTAGCTCCTCAAAAGGAAAAGTTTTTTGTAACCGTGTTGAATCCTCGTCCTTGTTGACCAAACAAGATTCTCTAATAGAAGCTCCAACACAAACTAGTATATCATCCAGAAATAATATACAGGTTGCCAAAAACATGTAGTGCAGGATTTCCTTTATGCGCCAGCCTAGAAAGCCTCCAATTCATCACCTGAAACAAGAAATCACATGAAATCTAAATTGATTCCTCAAGGAAAGTGTATTATGGTGTCATATAAAACAAAAATGGGGCAGAGTAATTCCTCTGAGTCATCAACCTCAGAGGATACTTTCCCACATTTTGCTCATGGTGGAAATGGTCGGACCATTATCCCTTGTTAGAAACTCCAAAATGTAGCAAAGAAGGAAAATAATTATCACAACCCAACTTAGTGTCACCCTCACTCTCTAAGAGGCTATTAGTAGCCTTATTAGGGTAGATGTGTTCTCCTATGTGAGCGTCATGGTGCTTGCACATTTTCCCTTCTTTCTTATCATGCTCCACCAACCTTTTCCCTTTGAATCCAACCACTTTACTTGAACTAATTTGGTTTTGTAGTTGGTAATTACTTCTGACACCATACTCCTCAAATTTATTATGTTGCTCTCCATTATTTGGCTTGCTAGGAACTCCTTGTACTGCAACTTCATCCTCTGGGGCACTTTCTTTAGATGCATGCAAACTAAACTCATCATATTCTTGAACCATCATGGTAGGCCTACTCACTTTCACCTTTCTTCCTTGGGAAGATTAATTCCCACACACTCATTACTTGACCCTATTCCTTTCACTTACTACAAATCATGATGAAAATAAAAAAATAGTTGAGCTACATTAAATAGAAGATTCGGTGTAAGCAGATATCAATGATTTAGAAAATCTTCAAGCGAGTGAGTTGATAATCAAACAATTCATCATTAAATCTGGGTTGTCGATCTTAAAGAATTTAAAACTATATCCATGGTGATTAGGGTCTCGTTTTTTACCTTTATCAACTTGTTTATAGAGGTCAACGATGCTAGCTCAAATGTTGCCACGTCCCTTGGAAATTATATCAGACTTTCTAATTATCATGTATTGCGAACTTGATCTGTGCTTTCATTAATATCAGCGGAGTACACAAGACTAGCTCTTCTGAGAGGGAAACTTTCTCCATACATTTCATTGTTTTATCGCTCAACTTCCCCAAATTTTTGGGTACTATTAGCAATGATTTTTAGTCCATCAAATTATTCTGCTTTAAAAAATTTCATCAACAGTTTCTTAGTCTTCACTCTGATTTCCTTTTTTCTTATGCAGAATCCCTAGGATCTTTCCACATTTCCCTTTCTCGTGGAGGTTGTCACCCATCGCCGACTTATTTCATCTTAGCCCAGTTACATTAGCGATACAAACATCTTTGCAATGATCTTTAGCTCCTGGTTCTGCCACATGACCTCTGGTCATATTCATCCTTCTATCACTTATTGCTAATTCAAAACTTGTGACCAGGATCCTATCGGTGACAAGATATATTTGTAAAGGTACCAGATTTAGACATGTACAACCTACACAAAGTAAACAATACAAAAAAAAACATCGCTCATAGGATCTCATCAAATTAGTAAAGAAAACCTTTTCGAGGACATCCATTACTCATCGCTAATCCAGAACTTAAGTTTTGAAATGAATCCCCGATGAGGGATAAGATCCTCATTCATCACTAATTCTCCTCATATATTCTGTAAGAAATTAGTGATGAAAGGCTTACAACATTCATAAGGTTCATCATGTATCGCTAATGCAATAGTTACATTTCAAATAAATTTGCAACCAAGTGATACAACTTCATATCACTCATCACCACTTCAATTTTATCTTCGTAATGGCCATCCACGATGAGCGATAAGAACACAAGGCCAAAAGAAGCTCATCGCTATTACAAGTTTGAAGGTTCCAAAACCATTAGCAATGAGTGATATCAAAGGAAAACAACATTTCATCACTCATTGCTAATTCAGAACTCAAGTTCTTGAAACAATCTGTGATGAGAGATATAGTTATGAAGACCATTGGGACTTAAGTGGACATTTTAGGCATGTGCCCCTAAGTTTTTTTAAAAGAGGGGACTTTACTAGGATGATATGAGAGTATTAGGCTCACGATTTTTCAAATGGTGAAATACTAAGGATATAAAAGCCAAAAGATCACTTATTCAATTTTTATAAAAGGATTCAGACCTAGGTCTTAAGGGAACATTTACTAGATGTGATATGTAAAAATGGCTAGAAACAAATAAAACCTTAAACCCTCAAGATAACAACCCTACATGAAAAAAGGGTTTCTAATGGAATAGAAGTTTTTTTGAGGGTTCCATCACAATCTAACACACCCTGATAGCTGATACACTTTATCGATGAGGTCTCAATGGTACTCCCCTCTAATGTCTTGAACATGAAAAATTTGAAACTTCCTTATGAGAAGTTCATGAAGGTATTTTTGGTACTCATTGTGCTCTTACTCTAGCTAAGAAACTCCTATGCTTGGGATATTATTGGCTGAACATGGAGAAAGAATCTTTTGAATTTGTTAAGAGGTGCAAGAAGTGTCAAGTCCATGGAAATATTATACATGCATTGGTACAGGAGTTGTAACCATTCACATTGACCTGGCCTTTCTGCTAATGGAGACTTGATCTTGTGGGTAAGATTCATCCATCTTCCTCTAATGGACATAAATTCATAATTACGGCCACTGGGTATTTCACAAAGTGGATTGAAGCCATCCCATTAACCATGATCAATGGTAAACAAATTTCCTCCATCCTGAACTACATTGTTTGTCGGTATGACATCCCTAGATCCATTGTCATTAACAATGGTAGACCCTTCAAAAACCAAGATGTACAAGAACTTTGTCAAAAATTTCATATCCAACACCGATTTTCCACACCCTATTACCCTTGACAAGGGAATGACCAAGCAGAAGCCTCAAATAAGACCATTTTGAAAATCTTGAAGAAAACTGTCAATGATGATGGACATGACTAGCATGCTCAACTAAACCTTTCCTTGTGGGAATATTGTACTAGCATTTGCACCCCTATGGGAGCCTCACCATATTCCCTTGTGTATGGATTAGTAGCCATCTTACC
Organism: Sequoia sempervirens; assembly: GCA_007258455.2. Classification (NCBI taxonomy): domain Eukaryota; kingdom Viridiplantae; phylum Streptophyta; class Pinopsida; order Cupressales; family Cupressaceae; genus Sequoia; species Sequoia sempervirens. Next base: position 546,271,689 of record VDFB02193867.1, read on the forward strand.
CATTGAGGATGAGTTACCTTCACTCTGAGTATCATTGAAAGGAATGATTTCAGAGGAAGACTATCGATTATCCAGACTACAGGAGTTGAAATTGTTAGATGAATTTTGTCAGCATTTTGTTGATCATCTAAAAGCTTATCAACAAAGAATGTCAAGGAGCTATAACCAAAAGGTAAGACCAAGAACATTTTAGGTTGGTGACTTGGTACTAAAAGAGAATCCTCACAATCAACAAGATCGGGAAAAGTAGGGAAAATTTGAACCTAAATGGCTAGGTCCTTTTGTCATTGTATCAATATATGGATCTGGAGCATATCAGTTATCTACACCTGAAGGGGACCTATTTGAAGAACCTATCAACAACATTCATTTCAAGAAGTTTTATACATAACTCATCTAGTGCACAGTTTAAAAAGCAAAAAAATCCAAAAAAAGTAAAAAAAGCAAAAAAAATTGGAAAAGAGAAAAAAAGCAGAAAAATCTAAAAAAGTAAAAAAGTCAGAAAAATCCAAAAAAGAAAAAAGAAAAAAAAGAAAAAAAAAAGAAAAAAGAAAAAAGAAATCATCAAATAAAAAAATAAAAAAGTGTAATAAAAACAAGTAGTGAAAACTTGAAAGCAGGCACTATTTGTGATAGATTAGCTTTTCCATCTATTAGAACGTGTGTCAGTCATCCGCTTTTTGCCATCATTATGCATGTCTATCATAAAACCTGATGCACATATCTGGGTGTTGCAGCCATGTCTCACCCTAGCTTGGCGATCATTGTACACTTTCACAATAAGTGGTTGGTTTCTAGTTGGGAAAATCTTGAACTCAATGGGGGAAATCTACTTTGAGCTTAAAAAAATAGACAAGCAATAGTAAGACAACATAGCAAACATAACAATCACAACAAAAACTCAACATTGAACATCAATCACATTTTTTTAAGAAAACCAACCATCCAAAATCAACAACAAGATCGGTAAACCAAATCTCATTAGATGATGTTCTTCTAAATCATGGTTTAATCACTTTAGCATAAACATTCAACTATTGTATCTTGATTTTTGTTATCATTTCTCTATAGAAACTCAAGGATGTCATGGACTAGAGAAGCTACGATGGAGTATGATATTTTTCTTTGTCAATTTTCTGTGAGTTGATCATTACTACTATGTAAATTTGTCACGATACATGATCTATAAAGTATCATTGATGACATTCTGGATTTGCATAGGAAAAGGATTAGCTCTTGTATGTTTTATGCAAGCAATGCTCAAGTCATCTTAGTTCAGTTATACATAGATGCTTATATTACCTTGCAATATCAAAAATCAATGGAAGTTGTACTTAGGTCATCATGTTTTAATTATACCATTGGTGTTTGTACTAACTTTCAACATATCAAAAGCTCAATGATGATAACAAGCACAACAAATAGGCTAACAAGATGACAAAATTGCATATTTATATTTTCATGGTTAAGATAGATTGCATCCATAATAGTTTTTGCATGTGTGTTCTAGGTTTTCCAAGGTTGGAATTTTTCAAAATGATTTTATCTCTCATTAAAGGATTGAGTACATTTGACATAACCAAAAAGATCATTCACATGTAGTTGCATAATCATTATCATATCATACATACATTAGAAAGTATTATCATAGGTCATCCATTCATGCATTAGATCATGTATTTGCATTAGAAAAATACAAAAAATAAGGTGTATCACATCTTATCTGCATGATCAAATTCATCTCATATATCATCGAGCATTATCCATAAAGCTATATAGAATCATAATCGATGCATCATCATTTCATTATTGCTTCCATACAAAACCATGGAACAATCATAAAAACATCACATATCATATAGAGCGGAAATCAAATGCATTCATCATAAAAGAATGTAGACAACATATAGATCAATAGTGTCTGCTGCATCTCATATAATCTCAAAATAATCAATGCCAAGTGTACAATGATATCGCAAAATATGGAGAGATACATAAACAAAATGATAGAAAATCATAAAGTCCTCGACTGAATAAGTGAATACATCAAATGTGAGTACAAAAGCTATGTGTTGATCCCCCCAAATGTTGTAGGCCTCATTGTGCCTACTGCTGCACCACCAGATAGACCTACACCTAGATCTTTGCCTAATGATTCTCTAGGAAGTGGCAAAGTCACACCCCTGCTTGTAGTCTGTGACTGACTCCAACCTAATCTACCACTGACAAATTGTGCATAACTAGGGCAACGTTGCTCTACAAGAACCTCCTAATAATACAATAATCTAGAGTACTCTGTCTCTTGGGCTAAATGTCAAACCTCTCTGAGCATATCCCTTATAGTAGTTCCCTCGGACACTCTTTGTAATCTCTCGACTAGGGCCTTTGCATGCTCATATCTTTGTCTTGTTGCATCTCTCTCTATTGTTAGAGAGACAATCTGCTCTTGTTCCTGCGCTAGCTATCCCTATAAGCCCTCCACCTGTAACTATAAGGCATATATATGTGCCTGCTGCTAATGGGAAGGCACACAAATCTAAACTTGGGATGGTCTTTCCTGCTACTATCCTAAGGGAACTATAGATCTCCTCCTCCAGGGTACTCTGAAGTCTAATATATCCTCATTATCCCCTCCATCCCCACCATCTCCCTCTCCCATCCCTCCCCTATCTCGGTGCCTGATGCAGTACTCTCTCATCATCATCCAATGACAGTACTGGCTCATCAGGACTGGATATCCTCGATTCATGTGTGAAGAAATATCCAGCATACTCATTTGTCATCATGCCATTTGCAATATTTGGACAATAATCCCATACCTGTGCTTGCAATCCAAAATACTCCTCGCAAGCTAAATCATAAGATATGGTGGGTCCCCACCCTAGAATATCCTGCCTTCTCCAAGCATAAAATGCAACTCCCTGAGGCATCCCCTGAACTCAGCCATACTGACGAAGCACCCTCATGAGCATGAATCTCTCAATAATAAATTATGTCCATCCAATCAAATACCTCAAAGTGCAAACATGTGGCATCTAAAGATCATCCTTGGGCCATTTCTCACAATCTATTTATTGTCACCATGTGACGATCTCCAAATCATCACCAATACTCCAATTTTCCTAGCTTGCACTAGAAAATCTCACTTGTGTACCCAAAGACATATTCCCTTCCAACTAGATGATCTTTGTCTACCAAAGGACGAGTAACTGCTACATGCTCCCAAGCCCAAATTTGAAGTAGTGTCACTCCAAATGATAAACTCGCAGTTCCAAGATACACCATCTGATGCAGATCATGATATAAATGTGCTAACATACAAGAACCCCATGTATATCGAATCCCTTGCGTTATCATCCTCTCCAACATCCTATCCTATCCAAAGGACAATCCCTTCGACCTACGACTGGGATATAAAAAACCTCCAAGAAACCCAACTAGAATAGACGATAATGGATCATAAGAATCAATGATCTCCTACCATGGGATCTCATAACTACTAATCTCGTCATCATTAAAAATCCTCCTCAATGCCTTGGTACCTCTCTATTTTATGTGATCATATACGACTAACTCTCCAACCATAGGAATCCTCAATATCTGATACACATCCTCTAGGGTAACTGTCATCTCACTAGTAGCTAGATGGAACGTGTTGTGTCGCTATGCCACCTCTTAGCTAATGCCATCAATAGTCCCTTGTTTATCCTATACTGGGGCATATCAAGCAAGGTAGATAAACCACGTTGCTCAATAACATCCAAATCCCCTACACCAGACATGAAATCATATCCCAAGTCTTTAGGTAGCACTCCTGAGACTGAATAACTCTAAGTTCTCCTATAATCATGACATATCATAAATCAACATTTTATCAATCAACCTATCAATCGATCTAATCAACTCTAATGATATTTTGATCAAATCCTGTGGAGTGTCTATCATTGACTCTCATCTATCATGAAGTCAATCATCATATATCCTATCATTGACTCTCATCCATCATGAGGTCAATCATCATCTATCCTATCAAACATCACCAAAACAATGCCTAGCACGATCATCAAGCATCAAAAGTTAAGGAGACAAAACAACATTTCATCAATTTTGTTGTCAATGCACAAAAATAGAGCATTTATATGTTGGAACAATGGATACATGCTACAAAAATCCATCAATGCGGCGAAACAGAGCATCTATGCACGCTAAAATCCTAAATGCACTAAAATAGACAACATATGCACTACTTTGCAACATAAATGTGCTAAAATCCTAAATGTGCTAAAACAAGGAACCTATGCACTATTTCGGTTCCTAAATGTGCTAAAACACAATTCAAAGATTTTAAAAACATGAAAGCACATGCAAAAACAAATTCAAATTTCAACAAGGGATTTCTCGAGATACGTACTAGAGGTCCATACATGGCGGGGTGATGGTGTCTTCAAACTCGCTCAAATCGATGAGTGCAGTATGGGATGGCCATCTTCCTAAATTGCTCAATCAACTCAATCACTCACATTGCAAATGCATTCAAATGAGCTCCTGTTTCATCTTTTTATCTTTTAAAGCGGTAAATGGAAGGTATTTAAGTGGGATTATTTTTATTTTCAAAAGGGCATCAATTCATCAATTAGTAGTCATTTTTTTTTATTGGGAGATAAATCGTCACAAAATCCTAAAAATTTGAAAATCCTCATAAAATCATAAAAATTCAAAACTTTCTTGATTTATCTCCCCAGGGCACATACACGCATCATACTAAAAAATTAGCATTCGGGGCATATCAAATTTTTTTATCAACACTATCGGCAAATTTTTCTTTGAAGCAACATGTCACAAACACATCACTTCAAAGAGGGGCAAAATGTATACACTCAAATTGAGTCTAGAGGATTAATTAAATACAAGTTATTTAATTAATAATCTTTAATTCTTCTACTTATAAATAAATTGAAAATTTTATTTATATAGTTCATTTTCTCTAATTCTTTCTATCCTAAATCATTTTCTTCATATCTTAATTAAAAGAACAAATTTAATTAGTTTGTTTTATTTAATTAGCCTCCTCTCATTAAATTTGAATTTAAGCACATGTCTACTAACTTGTTCCCACCTTCCACCTCATCATGTGTCTCAAGAAATTAAATATTTCTAATATTTAATTTGGCATTTATCATTAACAAATTCTAACTAATTGGGGACACTTGGCCTTCATCTCCATTTTATTCCTCTTCACACTTGGCAGTTTATTGTTATGCAGGGAACACACTCCCCTTTTCTCTCTAACCTCTTCATCTTCAACCGTCCATCTCTCTAGACCATTGATTTCTGCCACCTAGGCTCATGCCTTGGAAAATCTATAAATAGGCCCTCATTTATAGCAAAAGAGAGAGAGCTAAGCATTTGTAGCAATTACACTTTGCAACATTTTAATTAGCATTGTCATTTTAGTGAGCATTTTATTATTAGCATTTTAGCATCAAGTAGTTTAATCATGAAATTTTCATTAGTAGCATCATAACAACATTATTATCTTTACATATAATCTACAACTAGTTTATCAATCATGTAATGTAGGAAACATCTCTTGCATTTCCAACATCTCTCATTCTTCAGGTTGTCATTTGGAAAGTCATGTGCACAAACAATCTGAGAGAAAAATGACTTAAAGAATCCTTGAGATAGAGCACAATGAGATGCCATTGAGGAATTGTTGTTTTAATTTGATTATTATTTGAATTCCTTGATGTAATGTTTCATTGGTGTGTTGTATAGGTTTTATTTTATTGTTCACGTTGTTTATATACATATAGTTATTATTATATATATTAAATCGATAAGTTTACATATAATATATTTATTATAATATATGTTTAATCTTTGATGGAGCTTGCATTGGAGGTGTTCAAATTATTTGACAAGATAGACATGATTATGTTCTATTTTAACAAACAACAATCTTTGAGAGTTGAGAAAAAAGTTTTATTTCATTGATTTCAAGCTCAACACCAATAGAATTTAGTAGAATTCGAAAGAATTTTTTGAATTTTAGATTCCCTAATCATAATAGTAATTAGAGTTATTCATTTGATATTTTTTCCATCCTTAGATTAATCTCTAAAACTAGGCAAGAAACATTACTCTTGATGACTCAAAACATAAAGAGGAAGAGCTTGACAATGGCGTACTTGTGCCTTGTGACATAAGGTCATACAATAATCGTGATCCACATTAGATATTTTGGTCATTATAGGTTGAATTTGTGGGGTGTTCATAGCAACTTCAGTGTGCTTTACTTCCTAGAACTTTAGCATGCTTTATTTTCTATATTGAAGTAATAAAAAATACATTTTATTTGTAAGAATTAATCCTTTCAAGGCTTGAAGATAGAGAGATAATGAAAACATAGAGATAGAGAGGGAGACAAAGTCCTATTGCAAACATAGCACGAGCTTATTATTAATGGAGACTAATTATATTTCTAATTAAGAGTTTTTGTTGAATTCCTGTTTGGATCTTTGTAAGTGGATCCATGGTTGCTTTGAAGCTATTAATTCTCTATTGAGACTTTTGTTGCACAAACAACATTTACTAAATGACCTACCGATTGACGTCAAGTACTATGAAAATTTGACCTTCCACGCATCTCTCTCTCTCTCTCTCTCTCTCTCTCTCTCTCTCTCTCTCTCTCTCCCCCTCTTTCGCTCTTAGCCCCTCTATCTCTCCCTCTTTCTATCCTTATCTATCCCTCTCTCCTTATTGCAAACATAACATGAGCTAGTTGGTAATGGAACCTTATTATCTTCTTGATTCAAAGGATTTGTTTCAATCATGTTTGGATCTTTGTAAGTGGATGTATAGTTGATTTGAAGCTACCACTTCTCCATGGAGACCTTTATTGCACAAACAACATCATTTTCTAAATGGCCTACTAATTGAGCTCATGTGCACAAAAATATGCAAAAAATAGACCAAAATTTTCCCTAATTGACCTTCCACTCTTCTTCGACACACCCATTACACACCAAGATGCCATTGCTAGTTAATTGATTTTCAAAAAAATGATCCATAAACATGAAATGACATCTATTAGTACTTTTATGAACTTTTTAATTTTTAATGACTGGTATATGTAATGGATTTAAAATTAAAGATGTGAGCGACCCCAACTACAATAATATGGAATTGTAGGATTTATAATGGAACGGTCACACGTCTAGTAGGTCATTAGGTGAACTTGTGTTGCTAGATCAGACCGAACACGCTATATTGGAGTCAAGATTCTTTCGTAGTGTGCTACAATTTTTAAAGCCAGATATTTGTTATTTCTTACATTAAATTTTTGGGTGCTACTGACAAAACTGTACCATTTAAAGCCATACATAAATGAAAATGTTGGCCCACTTTTGATTGCAAAAGGAAACGAAATGACTCGGTCGTTCACATCATAGTCAAGGTTGCAGTCAAGATTCTTTCGTACTGTGCTATTATTTTTATTTGTCATTTCTAGTTTTAAATTTATGGGTGAGTGCGTAGCTGCTGACAAAAATGTACCGCCTAAAGCCATACATAAACTCTTTTGGCTCCTAAATGCACATGGTCTTTCATTTTCATATTGAACATCTTCGACCAAAACAAGTTGATTAGATATTGTATAGAAATTTTGATAACATTTCATTATCATCATACTAAAGTTAATAGCAACTATGTATGGAACTGGTTATTCAGCCTTCAAAATGGCATGTATGGAACTGGCTATTCAGCCTTCAAAAAGGCATGGTGCATACCTACATACTCTGACCGTCTGTGCATCAACCAATAGACTGACAATTCAGTGTAGGCCGTATTTATCAGTTTTTTTTTTTTTACCATGCTCAATATATGGGAACTGTATATATAATATGTTTTCTAATATTTTAATATATATAATATGTTTTTTAATATTTTAATTGTTCTCTAAATTAATTAATTAATTTATGATGAAAATATATATAGTAAATTAATTAATAAATTTAGAGAACATATAATATTTTTTAATCAATATTTATATTATATATTATATTTAAAATATTTATATTTTATTATATGTATATATATACATATTAGAAAACATATTATATATAATAAAATATTAATATAATGGGGGTGTTGTTGTAGGTTTTTATTTTCTTAGAGGGTTAATTTATTTTCCTTCAGTCCTAAGTTTTTCCTGCATATTATTAAGCTTGTTTAGGAAAATAAAGTGAGTTTATTACTAGTAGATAAGTGATCTGGTGTCCCCTTCCTTAAAGGGTGGAACACTTTCCACTTTTGTTGGTCCATATCCATTTTTTGAGGTTGATTCCTATTGGTTGGATTTGCCACCTACCTCCTCTCCTAAGTTCTATATAAACTCACTACCTAGCTTGTATTTGCATCCATTCATGCATCTTGCTTTGTATCTTTTCAACTTGGAAGTTCTTAATGCAATATTGTCACATCGAAATTGTGTAATCTTTCAGAGTCCTAGTTTGCATTCTTATGTTTTTCCAGTTTATGTAACTTTGATTTTCTTTTAAAAATTTCCTTTGGTTATTCACTCTATTTCAAATTTCTAACAATTGGGAATGGAAAATAAGTTGCATGTATGTGTTACTCTTGGGGAGGATTTTCTCCATTGTTTGAAAACTTAGAAAGAGGTCAATATTTATTTAATTGTGTATTTAAAATGAAATAATTTCCTTGTGTCATTTCCACATTAGGTGGTTGCATATGGTATCTTGCTATAGAATTGAATTTGAAATTGGAATTCATATTTTTAAAATGTTTATTTAAAATAAAATCCTTTCCTTTTTTTGAGAGTCAATTCCATGCAATGGCTAGCTTTTCACCTTGGTTCTCATACCTTGGTGCATAATCTCCTTTTCTATGTCAAAATATAGGATTACTCCCCACATATTAGTAGAACCTACCCCATTCATTCCCACTATACATAAACAACCTAAGTCATTCCCTCGACCTATACCATTATCAATTTTTATCCCTTCCTAAGGCTCCAATTTATTTTTTTACACAACCTATTCCCATCCCATACTAATAGTTATCTCCCCCATGATATCCTCTTTCTTCCCACTTTATATCATGATCACAAATTAAAATACTCCCATCCATTACATCTACACTTACCTAGCCTACCTTGAATCCACCCACAATTAGGTCACAACATAATCATAACCATTTTACATAGTATCATATAAACATCCATAATATACCCATGATAATACATAATAAAGTTATATATATCATAATATGACATGCATCCAGAATCATAATTAGGTTGATATCTGTCTAGTAAGTACTACCATTCTATTATTATCATATTCACATAGAAACAATAAATAAAATAGAATTACCATATTGCCATTGTATTCACAAAATAAATAACATCATCCATGGTCCATCACAAAAATCCATAATAAACATCTAAGAAGTTCATAATCATATAATCCATTCATAGACCATAAATCATAAACATCATATGCATAAACACCACAATCCATCACATACATCATAAATAAAAATATGTCTATCATATAAGTATCATTTAACACATCATAAGTTGCTAACCAAAATCACCTCATCATATATGAAAAAAACACTAGTCATGATACAAAGTGTCATCTATGTCCATAAGTGGCTCAAAATATCAAATACATATAGAAAGGATCCCACAAGCATATAATTCATGGATTATAATTTTATAATCATAGTTGTTTATACCACCATTCAATGGTGTTGATGATCTTGGTAATATGTGTGCTCTTGGTGGTAGTGGTGGAGCTTGTGGTGGTGGTGGCCCCATACCCATAGATCCATATAATTGGTAGGTACTACCCCATCATACAAGGATCAATAGTACTATAGCTTATGAGTTGCTAGTGTAGACTCCCTCTTAGACTACAACATGTATGATACCACCTATTTTGTACCTTGACCTCTTAGCACACCCCTTGCATAATCCATCTCTTGTCTAAGTCTATCCAAATCTATGTCCACCTTTATATTTAAATTGTAGTCACATCTTGCTCTATGATGGCCTTGTCCCTCTCCTATTAGTTGTACCACCCTATTCTACTCCCCTCCACCAATTTATGCTTTGAGAGTGTCCACCCTATCACTATAAGTGTCTATCTCTATCTATAGGAGGTCCCTCTCTACCTATAACTGATTAGATCTATCCCTCTTTGCCACATAGGATGCTTGGAGGCTATCCCTCTCAACTATCCTCTCATCCCACTTTACATGTGTTACATAGCTCTCTAAATGAAAAATCTTCAACTCTAACATATTTATTGCCTAGTCACACCTTAATTTCTCCCTCATCCTCCTCCTCCTTTCCATCCTAACTACCATCCACATCTAGGGATGATGCAAGTTGGGTCCACAAAAAACTCAAAAAGTGGAAGTGTTTTTCCTATTTTTCACAATTTGTCACACTTGGACTAAAAACTTGAAGCAGTTACACATTAAATCTTTAAAAAAATCTAGGCATGCAGAAAAACCACCTTTTTAAAGGTCACTTTTTTTAACCATACCATGCACATATACAAAAACACTTTTTGATCTCAATAAAATTATTTTTCTAATTCCTTTTGGAGAAAGATATTTAGCAACATGAAGATTGATGAGGATAACTTTTTGTGAATTTTTTCTAAATTTTCTTTTATTGAATTTTTATTGGCCCTAATTGTTATTTTAAAAATCAAAGTGTATAAACAACATAATTGGACCTAAGATAAAAAAAAATTGAATTTTTCATATTGTATAAAGAATTATCTAAAGATTGATGTCATATAATTATTTTTGTAAAAAGGTTAATAGATAAAAAGTTATTAAATTTTTTTAAAAAGGTCTAATATTTCAAGTTTATGGATCAATTTCGTAGAAATTAATTAAAAAATAGAAAACATAATCAAATATTGAAAAATTATATATTTGAAAACTAGACATCATGATCTATAATGGGTTTTAAATTTATATATTAATTCTGATAAAATTTCATCAACTATATTGCCAAAGTTGGATATTTCTCTTGAATCTGCCTTAGTTTTTAGTTGTAGGTCAAAGGCTAAGTGTTGGGTTGCCAAAACTTTCCCGAGTTTAAAACCTAAAGCAAAAAATGGCTTGGAGATTCTAGCTTTAAAAAATAGGTACCCATTTTAAAATAGGTACCTATTTTGAAATAGCAGGTACTCATTTTAAAATGGGTGCCCATTCCTAATTTTCCCACATGAATGAACCAAAAGTTGGTTTTTTCAAAAACCAAACACCTTTTCGAAATAGGTACCCATTTATAGCAGGTACTTGAAGTGGAATGAGTGTGTTTTAATTTAGGCTCAACAACTTGTTCCTTTTTGATATTTTTTAAGATAAAAATTCCCCTCTTCATGGACCTAACTTCTTGTTTTTACCCTCTATCTCCTCTCCCTCCTCTCCTCTATGTCCTACTATCCATGAGGTATTTATTCACCCCCCTTTCATCATGTTTTTCCTAAGGTTATTTCCTCATCCCCCTCTATCTCTAGTTTGTATCCCTATCCCCCTCCCTTGTCCATCAACACCATCTTCCATGTCATGCCCATTATCACCATCTCTTCCATCATCTCCACCATTTCCTCCCATTATCACCTCTTCATTTGAGATGTTAAACATCATTGACCTATGACAATACCACTATGTTGCATACTCATCTATGATCCCTACATCACATACCATTGACAACTAATTCCAAGGAACTAGTTATATATCTAACCATAAAGATCTACCCCACTTTGGATCCATCGACATAACCCATGGCCTAATATCTTGGGTAACTTTTGAAAATATCAATTCTCCCTAAAATGTTTGGTGTAGTAAAAAAAAAATTAATACCCCCTAGTAGAGTAATAAATAATGTGAATAATTTGACTAATAAAAAAACTACTCAAGACATATGTGTATACGACAAGTTCCCATCTTCATTCGAAGGTCTTGTTGATGGTAAAAGGTAACACAAGAATACTAAAACATAATATCTCTACTCTATCTCTCTTGAAAAAGACAAATGATCTCAAACCACCTATCTTCCAAGGTCTTTGTATTTGGTTCTCAACTGTGTTGCTATCATTCAATGATCCATGCAACCATAATATTCAAGGGGCCTGCTAGTAAATGAATACAAATAAGATAGTACAAAGTAATTTAACATTTGGGAGGTTTAAATAAACAACAAAAAGATCGATCAAGGTTTGGGAAAGAAAAATATGAACACATATTTCTTTTAATTCAGACATGTAATCCTTATAATGAGTGTTTTTCCCTAAGCAACTAAAACCATAGAACAACACAATTTATGAAACAATCCATACCATTGCATCGATTCATAGTGAAAATTTAAAGCATACAACCATTCATCATCACATTTGTTTAAATAATTTTCAATAAAAAAACATCATAAGCTCATTACCATAATTAATAGATCAACAAACATCAAGAAACATCATTCACAAAAAATGCAATAAAATAGTTTTTAAATTCAAAGTCTTCTATCGATAATTTCCATCAAATAAGAAACATCTATGAACAAAAAGATGCACTAGCATAGGAATAACCATTGTTTATCAACATCATCATTAAACTAACAAACTTCTGAAATAAAGCTACTTGTATTAAAACTATTAAACTTGTCCAAGTATCTTGCACAAAAGCTATAAAATGAAAATTGTATCTAGTCTCTCTAGGCAGCCAATATGATTTCAATTAGTTGACCTTTACAATGAGGAGATAATTCTAAGTTATAGAAATAATTAGCATCAATCTCTCCTATCAAAATTCAAGATCCTCAATTTTGGGGCCCAAATCCACAATTATAGGGATGCCCAGTTAATTTTGAGTGTTTGTCTTTGTTGGAATTATAGCTATTGAAAGATATGCCACATGCTTCTTGAATCAAAATTTGACTAGGAGTTCCAACTCTGTCCTTTGTTGATCAATGTGCCTAATCTTTGGCCCATCAAAACTGATCTGGTAGTGTCCATCTTTCTCAAAACTGAAAGTTGCCATTGTTGAAAAAGGTGCTTGAAACTGGTTGACAAAAAATAGAATATTCTCCTTTATTTGTCATCTTCATGAGGAATCCCATGATACTCATCATAATTCCATAAAATCTGATTTAATGCATCATCATCAAGTTCATCAACCCAGTCATCTTTAAACTTTGAATCTTCAAACTTCTTTCCACTGCAGCAACAATTTCCCTTACTTGGCCAATGTTTGTGATTGCCCATTGCATGCCACACCCGATGTCTAGCAACCTATCTACGAGTGTTTATTTCAGCAGTGTCTCCTTTTATTATTTTATCAAGTCTTGCCTCTCAAGCATCTTTTATTTCTCTTAATGATTTGAGTCTTTGATCCAAAGGTAAAGTCTTATCAATGAGCTTTGCAACAATATATTCAAATATGCCTACTTGTTCCCACATCCCATGAATGCCTTTAAGCATATATATTCTTTGTTCAATGAGATTGTGGGTTTTCAATATTAACACATTAATAGCCTTTAAAACATATTTAGGACCCTCATCACTCAAAATATATGATTGAATCAATTCCTCAATGGAGCTTTTAGCTATTACCCTCAATTTTCCCAAGTATTTCCCGAGCTTCTCTTCCTCTTCCCGCCATTTCCTTATAGATTCTTCTATCGTTTTAACCAAAGCAAGGCCTGCATGATATTTTTTTAAATCTTCTCCCAAATTTTCATCCATGTCCAACCTAAGAACATTAAACCAATTATAAAACCAAGTGACCTTCTTTTCCATCTCATTCAACCCATCCACCTACTTGCAACTCATCAAAATAGAGATCTCTGATGGTGTGGGCTGCTCAAGAATGGACGTAATCAACTCCTTCAAAAAATCGTTCATTTTTCCAACTTGAGCCTTAAGCTCATATTTAGTTTGTTTATCCTTGATTAACCATGATTTGGTGGTGGTGGCAACAATATCAATTAAATTTATTTACTAATTTCTTGTCTATTTTCCCAGATTGATAGTGTTTATTCGATAATCTTCCACCTATAATTCCCTATCGTCTTTATCAGCAGTGGGTGTAGCAATTTTTTCTACCAAATCTACATCACCAACCAACTTTGTAGAATGCAAAGTACAAGGTTTCTTCTATGGTTTCACCTTCTCTATTTCTTCTACCATTTCATCCCATGTTACTGACTGAACTTGAACTTGTTGTCTCTTTTCTATATTTAGCTTGAGCCAAGTGGGAGTAGCTGGTTGAGTAGTTACTTGTTGAACACTAGGAGGTGTCAATGATGGAGATGTAGAAGAAATTACCTCAATGGTCTGTTGGGAATAATCCTTTTTGTAAGAATTGGCTATGAAGGTAGCCACTCAAGATCTAGAGGCCTAATAGAAAGCACAAGCATAAGAGAGATAAAAACAAGATGACAAGAATAAGCTGTATTTTGTCAATAGAATAGAATGTAATGAGCCAATAGTACATAGGAGACCCCTTCGTTATATAGCCAAGGTGAGAACATAGAAGGGCATAAGATGATGACAAGTGTCATAATCTTATGACATGAGACAACTATGAAAAGTTATCACTCCACCTAAAGTGGAAAGGTGATAATGTGATAATCACCACAAAAGGTGGATCACCCACAAAAGGTGGAGAGATAATCACATGATGTGTCCACAGGTGGAAGTGATGAGGTAATGACATGTCAAGTCCACCAAAAGTGGAAAATCTCCAACAACCTCCTATGTGGTCCCTAAGTAAACTTAACTAAGGTGTAATTATGACCTAGGACAAGGTACAAGACATTTAATTACACCAACAACCCCCCTTAAGTGCAACTTAGGGAGAATGTACACAAATGCAAACAATGCAAGATGGGTCCTGGCTACTAGGCCATCTTAGGTACCCATGTACAAATGCAATGCAATCTCTCATAAAGCGGAGAAAGGGAGAAAACCAAATGGGAAAAAACTCCCCCCAAAAGAGAGATGAAACAAAAGCCTATGAATATGGCATGAGAAGGATAAAACCCCATGTGAGGAAAAAGTCCCCCCCATACAAGAGAAGAAGAAAGACAAGGTAATGCCCCCTCAATGTACAATGATCACCCATGGAATATGCTCGAGAAGAAATGAAGAAGCTGCTCCAAAACTATCGAACAACGTTCCTCCCCTTAGGAAGAGACAATACCAAAGGTGTATGAATGAAGTTTCCCCAATCCACAAGTGAAGAAGGAAGAACCCTCAAAATGTAAGAAGTCTTTGAAATATTCTCAAAGTTCCCTGTGTTGACATTGAAAGATGCCTTCCCCAAACCATGTGAGAAACCTTTTGCAACAACACTCACATCTGCTGAAGAAGACAACTCAAGATCTAGCAAGGATGTAGGTAGAACATACTCCAAAGATGATGTCTCCTCAAAAGAGAAAGTGGCCTCCTACAACTGTTGTAAAGATGCATCCACAATCACATCAACCTCGAAGGACTGATCATGTAGAGGAGGGTCAAAGAATGTTCCCTCACAACAACTAAAGAAGAATCGCCTTCATCAAAGAGAAGATGTAAATAATCAAATGTGTCCCCCAAGTCTGCAATGTAGGACTCCACAAACAAACTGCCAATGTCTAACAAGTAGTCATCCCATGAAGCTGCTGCTGGAAGACAAGGTATACACTGTTGCACTGAATCACAAGGCACTGAAACTGTCAGAACATAAGTATCATCAGGTACATCAGTCAATGTAGGAGATGGAGTATCTACAATAGGTTCAAGAACCTCAGGAGTAGAGAGCACTCCAAGATTCAAGTAACCATACTCAATCTCCTCAAGTGTGTCCACACTAGGATGAATTGTATCATCAATAGGAGCAAAATATGAGAAGGTGTAGAATCGAGAATGATTATCAACCTCCCCAACTGCAACAAGAGCCTTGCTATGCAAATCTTGAACAATGACAAAATCTAGTGTGAACTCTACACTCTTTCTTGTACCACTATGTGTAATCTGATAGATGGAAAGGATGTTCCTTGACAAAGTAGTCACACATAGAACATCATTAAATGCTCCACCTTCAACGTCAATAGAACCCTTCCCACAAACTGCCAAAGAAGTGTTGTTGGCCATCAAAATGGGTGGTGATGAACAAGAATCAAATGAAGAGAACATATCCTTGGACGAAGTCATATGATGTGAAGCTCCTGAATCAAGGATCCACCTATCTAAATTGGAATCTACAAAAGCAAGAAATGCTTGCCCCTTATGTTTCTCATGTTGAGATGATGTAGAAGAAGGAGAAGAGCTTGATGTTGTTGCCATGAGAGTTGTTCCTTTTCTCTTAGAAGAAGTGGAAGGGAATGAGTCCTCTTGATATGCAGCTGGTAAGTTGATGTTGTTCTTCTTAAGGATGTTTTTCAACTCATCGATTTGCTTAACATGACAATGATGCTCCTCATGACCAATCTTTTTGCAATATGAACATGTTGGTTGCTCCCTCTTACTTGAATAGTTATACTTCTTTGAAGAAGATGTATTTGAGCTTTGTTGTGGAGGAGTGGATTGTTTGTTCTCTCCTTGTGGCTTTGGTGAAGATTGCTTTTGGTCCTTCCCTTTGCCTTGCTTGTTGTTTCCATGATTGACCATCAATGCTTTTGAAGTTGAAGACTTGAGAATCCCCATGCTTATCAACTTTGCTTGCTCTAACATCAACATTTCTATAAAAGCATCAAATGTAGGCATAGTGAAGGAACTTCCTACTGTCAAGCGATGGGTTTGGAAGCTAGAAACAAATGCTGCATATTCTGATGGAAGCTTTCCCAACAAATTGTAGACCAACTATGCACCTTCTTATCAATGCCACAATTCTTAAGTTGTGATCTTAGCTCATTTTCCTTAGTGACATAGTCTTGGATTGCATCAAAATTCTTGGGATTTAACATTGTGAGATCATTGTCAAGCTGATAACCTATAATCTCATCAACTTGGCCATACAATTGACCAAACTTTTCCCAAGCTTCTTTAATTGTTGTATGCTTTTCAATTTGAAAGATTAGATCTTTTGATACATATTTCCTTAGTGTTCCAAGAGCCATAGTATTTTTAGTGATCCAATCCAAATGATCAACAAGATTAGCTTGAGGATCAGATGGCGCAACAACAATTCCATCAATATAGTGAGTTAATCCGTTTTCCATTAATTTACTCCATGCATCAATTTTCCAAGAAGCATACTTATGTGGAGTTAACAAAGGAAACTTAGGAGAACCCATAGCAGCAAAATGAACAAGATAGAGAGAGAGAGGCACAATCACTCAAGAAACCCCTCAAATTCACTCAATCAAAGAACCCCCCCAAAAAGGATGATTTGGCACTTTATAATTAGTGCATGTACAATGGCCACTTGCAAGCCAAGCAAAGTGGGATTTTTACAACAGCCTTCGGTAGGCTACAACAAACTCAAATGACTGATACAAAAGACCAAACTGAGATCTTATCTTTACAAATGCCAAAAATAGGCCAAAAATGACCAAGTGTTGAAAGTACAATTTTTGATCACAATCACTACAAACTTATAGTACCGCTATGAATTTTAGAAAAAATCATGCACTTTAAAAAAAGACGGCACTTGAAAAGGAGTTCATATAAGCCTGAACGGAGCCCCGAAAGTTGCAAAAATGGTGACAATTCAGCTAAACCTGAGAGAAAACAAATTTTATGGAAAATTCATGCACCAAAATCAGAAAATAATTACACCACTGCGAAGTACATGAAAATTTAGCCCAAATCAAAAAAAAATTACACCAAAAAAGGCCTCAAAACGACCAAGATACGAGCCTCAAAAGTTGAACTGTAAAATCAAAAAGCTCAATGGAGAGGGGTTTGCAAATTTTCAAAAGGTGCTGACATCATCAAACCATACCATTAAATTTGATGGCCGTATGCATATCGCGAACAAAATCTAGGTTAAATTTGACAGTCGTTTGACTGTCGGTGGTGTCGTTGCCTATTGTCAGAAAATGCTACTGGAATATTCTTTACAATTGACAGTATATGCTAGTTGTCGAAATATTCCTTAATGGAATATTCACCCTGCTGAATTTCTATTGACTACTGGTTGACTGTAAATTGGCCGCCGGTTTGGAGGCTATCGGTGGGGGCCGCGGGGGATGAGTGGAGGAAAGGTCGTGGGGGCCATGGCTGAGAGGCCATGTGGCCTCTGCGGACTGGCTGTCTGTACCCGCAGGTACCATTCTGCAGTAGGGTACTCTGTGTACCCTGTGCAGAAACTTAAATTTTTTTTTATTTTATTTTTAATTTAAAAAACTTTACAATATATAGAAAAATACTGCTAAATAATAAATTTTATGATTTCTATTTTTTGAAAAAGAATTTTGCAGAAAATATTAAAGTAATATTTTTTTTTGAAATAAAATTGTACCGACTGTGCAGGTTGGCCATATGGCCATCCTGCTATTTTTTTTTTCCTCGACTGACAACTTGCTCCAATTTGGACGAATTGATAGTCAATCTTAGGGTTTTTGGCCCTTCTAAGCATGATGGCGATGTCCTTTTTGGCTGAAAATGCTCCAAAGTGGTAGCTAGCTCTTGGATATGGCAACCACCTCCAATCTTCAACCTTTTGTAGATTTGACCTTTGATGTCCAACTGAGATGAAACAAAAGGCAAATATGACTATCTCAGACACTCCAGACACAATGGCGAGCTTAGATCTGATGCAACAAGCTCCCAAAATGTACCTACAACACAAGGCCAAAAATGGAACCCTCCAAGAATCTCTCCAAAAGACTAACTAAAGGCACTCCAAAAGCTTTGATACCATGTAAGAATTGGCTATGAAGGTCGCCACCCAAGATCTAGAGGCCTAATAGAAAGCACAAGCATAAGAGAGATAGAAACAAGATGACAAGAATAAACTGTATTCTGTCAATAGAATAGAATGTAATGAGCCAATAGTACATAGGAGACCCCTTGGTTATATAGCCAAGGTGAGAACATAGAAGGGCATAAGATTATGACAAGTGTCATAATCTTATGACATGAGACAACTATGAAAAGTTATCACTCCACCTAAAGTGGAAAGGTGATAATGTGATAATCACCACAAAAGGTGGATCACCCACAAAAGGTGGAGAGATAATCACATGATACGTCCACAAAAGGTGGAAGTGACGAGGTAATGACATGTCAAATCCACCAAAGGTGGAAAATCTCCAACAACCTCCTATGTGGTCCCTAAGTAAACTTAACTAAGGTGTAATTATGACCTAGGACAAGGTACAAGACATTTAATTACACCAACACTTTTGTTTCTCTTCTTATTCTTTCTACAACTTTTCTTGCTTCGTTCTTTCATTATAAGCTCTTATTTCTTCTATCTTTCTTATCTCTTCTTCCTTTTGTGAAGCCTCCTCTTCAACTCTGAATGTCTGTTATTCTAACTCTCGTGCACAAAGTCCTTTCTTTTTTTCTTATCTTTCTCAACCTTCCTTTGTTGTTCCAATTCACGTTCAAGAGCCTCTTCTTCAACTTTCTTTTGTGCCTCAACAACTTCCTTTTCTTAGGCTAGCTTTTCAACTTTCTTTCCTTCTTCTTCTTCTTCTTGAGCTAACTATTCAAAAACTAATCTTTGGGAACTTTCCATTATTTCCTTCTACTCTTCTTCAATCAAAATTTCATTCATTTCATTTTCACCCCATAGACTTCTAGGCTCAAACTCAATTTCTTCTTCTCTAGATTCTTCCTCAACCTTCATATATTCTTCCCATTCTAGTCTCTCTCCTTCTTGAGAAGGAGTTATCTCAAATTTTAAGGAGATAGGAGAATCTGTTACATTGATTATAGGGGATTCTCCTCTTCAATAATTTTTTCTCCTGAAGTTAATGGAATAGCAAGAGTGGTATCCTAAGTTTGTGAAGGGACGATAGAAGGACCTTCTTCAGTAACTTCTTCCCTGAGATATATGATGGCTTTAAAGGTATGGCACCAAGACCTGCAATAACCCCAACAACAACTATTGCATAAGTACCTTTAGATTTTTGTAAAGATTCATCAATTTGTTGCATGAAAACTTCTTCTTCTATTGGGGAAGAATCTTCCTTGGCTACCTCTGTTATTGCAACACCTTTCTTCAATCTCTTGTATTATTCTTTCTCAGTAGAGGAAGCAAGTTCAATGCTAGAACCTCTTTTCTTTGAATCCTTAACTCTTGGTTGCTTCAACCAAAGATCAATCCATTTCACCCTCCTATCCACCACTACCTGTGATATTTTATAGATATTTGTTTCCTCTTTTTCCATCCAATTTAAGGGCTCCAATTCCTTAGTGGCTACTTTATCCATTTCATATCAGGGATCAAGTGTGATCCCATCATCAATAGTGCATTTTGGAATATCCATTTTAACTTCAAAATCTTTCATTTGGGGAATTCTTAATCTTTCATACCCCCTTTTTTATCACTTCAAATTGATCTTGAAGGTTTTCCCAAAAGTCTTCAAGAAGTGGTCGATGATGAGGAAACTATGAAGCATACAACCCATACATTTTTTTTCCTTGGATCAAAAAATTTCCTGGAAGTATGCTACTAGAAATTTAGGGATTGAAATACTTATTTTGTTGTTTTAGATACTATTGAGGAGAAACAAAAATAAAACCACAATTGCATTGGGAAAGAATGGTAGCAAGTATTATGTTGAGCAAAAAATTTAACATTCACATCCATGGCCTGACAAGCGAACTCCATCAAAACCCATCTGTCACCCCAACATCTTGGTAGTTTCAAAGGGTGACCATCATAAGAAAACAATCTAAAATAAGTGGACTTGGGTATTGAATAAACCAATACCTCCACTCTTGGATGAATTCCATAGTATCTTGTGATAATCTGAAACCAATGCCACCTATGAACTGATTGATAATAGCATACAAAATTGCATCATTAACACTTTTGAAGTGTTTCTTTACCTTCTTAAATTATAGTTGGTAATAATATTCCTAGACCTTCTTTTGAATTGGGACATGATCCATTGACCCTTCAGTATTTAACCCGAGAAACCATCCCATCCTTGCAGCACAATAAATGACATATAAAGACATATAATTTTTTTTTTAGTTTATGTTACTTTAAGTAGTTGGTCATGGATGTTATATGAGATAATTTTCCCCCATTCTAGAAATTTTTTTCCTTCTAGAATCGGTTGAATGAATGGGAACATCCATTGTTCAAAGATGCAGGAGTTTTCTTTGCCGGATACTTTGGCTAATAATGTAATCTTGTCCCCAATGTCTTCAAAGAAGTCAGACCTCTTATAATTCGGTGGTAACTTCTTTAGTGATTTCTTCTCTTTGTTAAGCTACCTCTTGTTAATTATCTTTTTGTTTCTCTCCACATCCTTTTTTTTGGTATGTGGCGAATGATGGGTATTTCAGTATGATGAAAAACGTGATTATTCGCAAGATTGTAATAAGTTTTGCACTGGATAATAAAAGTATTGGATGGCTGCGGTTTGGTGGATGTAGCCTAGATTGGGTGAACCACATTAAATTCTGTGTTATGATTTATTCTGTGTGTGTGTTTTAGTTTCTCTGTTTATTACTTAAATATGCATTTAATTGTTAGATATCTACCATCTCTAACCCTAACAAGTGGTATCAGAGCTAGGTTGTGTTTCGATTATCATCTGTAGGAAGGCCTCACGGCTGAGTGGGAGTCTCACGGTTGAGTGGGAGCAATGGCAGACAAGGGTAAGAAGGTTGAGAATTTTAATGAGCAAAAATATTAGTTATGGAAGATGCAGATGGAGGAATATCTCTATCAGAAGGATTTATGGGAGCCATTGGAAGGAAAAACCAAGAAACCTGCAGCAATGTCAGATGAGGACTGGGAGATCTTAGATAGAAAGGATCTTGGCAGTATTCATCTATGCCTGGCACAATCAGTGGCGTTCAACATTACAACAGCAAAGACAACTCAAGAGTTGATGGAAACCCTGGCGAAGTTATATGAAAAGCCTTCTGCTTCGAATAAGGTATTTCTTATGAAGCGTTTATTTAATATGAAAATGGTAGAAGGTGGGTTAGTTACTGATCATTTAAATGAGTTTAATATGGTCACCAGTCAATTAACTTCTATAAAAGTAAACTTTGATGAAGAAGTTAGGGCTCTTTTGATTCTATGTTCTTTGCTTGAAAGCTAGAATAGCTTGGTAATGGCTATTAGCAATTCTATTTCTCATTCGAATACATTGAAATTTGATGATGTGGTTGGTGTTATTTTGAGGGAGGAAATTCGTAGGAAAAGCTCAGGTGGAACATCCACATCAGGCAGTGTTTTGAATGCAAAAAGCAGGGGCAGAACAAAGGAGAGAGGAAACGATTCCAGAAATCATGGGAAGTCACAAGGAAAATCAAAGGATAGAAGGTCCCAATCTAGAAACAAGAAGGATTATTGGTACTGTGGTAAGTCAGGTCATTTGAAGAAATATTGTTGGTCTCGAAAAAATAAAGAAAGAGACAGAAAGGAAGGAAGTAAAGAGGAAAATGTGGTAAGTAATAAATCTGATGAGGATGCTTTGATTCTTTCCCTTGATAATGCTGATGATTCCTGGGTGTTAGATTCAGGGGCTTCATTTCATGCTACCCCCATAGAAGTTATTTTCTTGATTATGTCCAAGAGGATTTTGGGCTGGTTTATTTAGGAGATAACGAACCCTGTCAGATTGTTGGAAAGGGAAGAATCAATATTAAGTTGCAAAATGAAAATCATTGGCTACTACATGAGGTAAGGCATGTTCCAAAGTTAAGCAGAAATTTAATTTCAGCAGGGCAACTAGATGATGAAGGTTGTGTTGTTACTTTTAGTGATAAAAATTGGAGGGTCACAAAGGGTGCCTCAGTGGTAGAAAAAGGTGTGAAAGTAGGCACCTTATATCTTTGTATAGGTCATACTATTCCTTCTACTTTAATTGTTATAGAAAAAGGTCAATGTTCAAAAACAGTTGTTTTAGTTCAGCAGGTAGAAGATCATATAGTTGTTGTGGACTCTGAATTAGCACTA
The DNA here is from genome assembly GCA_007258455.2 of Sequoia sempervirens. Lineage (NCBI taxonomy): Eukaryota > Viridiplantae > Streptophyta > Pinopsida > Cupressales > Cupressaceae > Sequoia > Sequoia sempervirens. The sequence goes on from VDFB02193867.1 coordinate 546,294,813, forward strand.
TGGCATAATAGACTTGGGCATATGAGTGCAAAAGGTATGAAAGTACTTCATTCAAATAATGTTTTACCAGGTCTAAAATGTGTTAATATGGATTTATATGAAAGTTGTGTGTATGGAAAACAAAAGAGAGTAAGTTTTCTCAAGGATGGGAAGCTAAAGAAAGATGAGAAATTGGAGCTTGTGCATACGGATGTATGGGGACCAACTTAGGTATCTTCTCTTGGTGGCTCTCTGTATTATGTTCCATTCATTGATGATGCAACTAGGAAGGTATGGATTTATTTCCTTAGGTAGAAATATGATGTATTTGAAACTTTTAAAAAATGGAGAAGCTTGGTTGAGAATGAGATGGGTAAAAGGCTAAAATGTTTCAGATCTAATAATGGTGGTGAGTATTGCAGCAAAGAGTTTGAAGATTATTGTTCCTCTAATGGTATTCGTAGGCAAAAAATGATTCCAAGGACTCCACAGGAAAATGGAGTGGTTGAGCGCATGAATAGAACAATAATGGAGCATGCACGGACTATGATATTGCATGCTGGGCTGCCTTTAAAAATGTGGGCAGAGACTGTAAAAACTATTGTTTACTTAATTAACAGAGGTCCCTCAAATCCTTTGGGTTGTGGTATTCTAGAGGAAGCATGGAAAGGTAAGAAGGTGAGTTATTCTTTTCTGAAAACCTTCGGTTGTAAAGCATTTACACATGTAGATTCTGAAAATAGAACCAAGCTTGATGCAAAATCAAAGAAATGTGTATTTGTTGGATATGGCATTGATGAATTTGGTTATAGGATTTGGGATTTTGAAAATCAAAAAATTGTGAGAAGGTGGGATGTCATATTCAATGAGAAGGTGTTGTACAAAGATCTGTTGCTGCAGCATGAGAAGAAAGAAAATGATTATGCAGTGTTGGATGATATTCCAAATAATGATGTTTCAGTGGTTCCTCATGCTGGGCAACAACAACAGCAACAAATACCACAAACTCCTGTTAGACGATCTTCAAGGTTAAGTAGACCTCCAGAAAGATTCTCTCCCTCTTTGTATACTATTTTGTTAACTGATGCTGGTGAACTAGAATATTATGATGAAGCTATGTAGGTGGATACCAAGGTTCAGTGGGAGCATGGAATGGAAGAAGAAATGGACTCTGCTAAAAAACTAGATTTGAGAATTATGCAAGTTGCCTGGAGGTAAAAAGGATTTACCAAACAAATGGATTTATAGGCTAAAAGAGGAGTATGGAGGTAAGAAGAGATTTAAAGCCAGATTAGTTGTAAAGGGATTTGCACAGAAAAAGGGTATTGATTTTGATGAGATTTTTTCTCCTGTTGTTAAAATGACTTCTATTCATATTGTTTTAAGTATTGTGGTTGCTGAAGATTTGCATTTAGAATAGCTTGATGTTAAAATAGTCTTTCTCCATGGTGATTTGGAAGAGGAAATATATATGGACCAGCCACAAGGATTTGAGGTCAAAGGTAAGGAGAAACTAGTGTGCAGATTGAAGAAAAGTTTATATGGCTTGAAGCAAGCACCTCGACAATGGTACTTAAAATTTGATAGTTTTATGGCTGAGCAAGGCTATAGTCATTGTAATTCTGACCATTGTGTTTATTTTAAGAGGTTGGATAATGATAGCTACATTAGTTTATGTTTATATGTTGATGACATGCTTGTAGCTAGGTCTAACATGGTTCACATAAGTGAGTTAAAACAACAGTTAGCAAATTCTTTTGCTATGAAAGATTTGGGGGCAGCAAAACAAATCCTTGGTATGAAAATTTGTAGAGATAGGAAAAATAGAAATTTTTTTTTATCTCAGGCTAATTATGTTGAAAAGGTGTTGCAGAGATTTCATATGGAGAATGCAAAAGCTATCATCACACCTTTGCCTAGTCATGTTAAATTGACTAAGGATATGTGTCCAAAGACACAAGAGGAGGAAGAAAAAATGTCCAAGGTACCATATGCTTCAGCTATAGGCAGTTTGATGTATGCCATGGTATGCACAAGACCAGATATTGCACATGGTGTAGGAGTTGTTAGCAGGTATTTGAGTCATCTCGAAGTTGAGCATTGGAATGTAGTAAAATGGATTCTTAGGTACTTGAGAGGTACATCCAATAATTGTCTATGTTTTGGAGGCTCTAATACTGATTTAAAAGGCTATGTTGACTCAGATTTGGCTGGGGATATAGATACCAGGTGGAGTACCATAGGTTATTTATTTACAGTTGGTGGGACAATAGTGAGCTGGATTTCTCGATTGCAGAAGGTGGTTGCTTTATCCACCACAGAGGCAGAGTATGTTGCTGCAACAGAGGCGGCAAAGGAGATGATATGGCTGCAACTTTTCATGGAGGAGTTGGGAAAACAATAGGCTGAAAATTACCTGTTTACAGATAGCCAGAGTGCTATACATCTTGCAAAGAATTCTGTCTTGCATTCTAAAACAAAACACATACAATTGAGATATCATTTCATTCAGTTGGTGTTGGAGAATGGATAGGTCAAGCTGGACAAGATACATATAGATGTAAATCCTGCAGATATGTTTACAAAGGCAGTGACAAGGGAGAAGCTGAGCTCCTCTTCAACTTTGATTGGTCTTCAAGGTTGAATTCAAGTATAACAGAGCAGTAGGGTCCAAGGTACTTATTTCAGTGGTAGCTATAATTGCAGCAGTGTCGTCCATAATCAGTCTCCAAGTGGGAGATTGTGTTGGTGTGGAGCCTGATCAGTCTCCAAGTGGGAGATTGTTGGTATGTGGTGACTGATCATGCTATACTGTATAGCCCATGGTATAGTGTACACCCTTTCTTCCTACTTTTTCACGCGATCATTGAAAAAGGGAAAAATCAATGAAAAAAGAAAAATCCAATTTTGTAGAACACTAAAATATGGAAGCTTCTAAGCTTGTTAAAAAGGGGTTTGGATGGGTATTTCAGCATGATGAAAAATGTGATTATTCGCAAGATTGTAATAAGTTTTACACTGGATAATAAAAGTATTGGATGGCTGCGGTTTGGTGGATGTAGCCCAAATTAGGCGAACCATGTTAAATTCTTTGTGTTATGATTTATTCTATGTGTGTGCTTTAGTTTCTCTATTTATTACTTAAATATGCATTTAATTGTTAGATATCTACCATCTCTAACCCTAACACTTTTCCCATAGTTTAAGTGCATCAACTTCAATCATAATGTTGAGAATGAGATATGGAGTAGGATTAAAAAAATGTCTAATCGTTGTTGGGGTTAAATCAATTATTCCATTACCCTGTGAATCAATGCATTGCCTTTGAGTAGCATTGTATGTTTGTGCAATAGTTAGGATGAACTCAGGACATTGCACAACAATAGGAAAACTAGCTACATGAGCTAACCTAGACTCTATAATCCTCTTTTCCCTTAGGGTAACATCCTCTAAAAATGTATCCTCATGAAACTGGTCCAAATCAATGTGCCCCATAAGTGTATCAATGATATTCATAACATTAGACTGAACTTAGATGGTATTGGGGTCCATTGGAACTTTTAGTTTATTGTGATAGGAACTTGTTCTAGCTTTAACCTCTTGGATCTTGTCCCCTTTGATGTTCCTTAAGTGGGAACTTCCTCCTATGAGTCAGATATTTGTCAATTATCCCGCACTACTGACAATTATTAGGCTTGAAGAAAAGACATATGAAGAGAAATTTTAACACAAGAATTCATATTATATCATCATTCCTTCAAGATAAAATCCCATTCAACAAGTTAATTTAGTATCTTTAGGTTTCAAGTTTGGGACAGTACCAAGAACCTAACCATTTTAAGCATAACACTAAACTTTGTCAGAAGTCAGGATTAGGTCGTGAGTCAACACCTATACAAATAGTGATGTTCAAGTTCAATGTCATCCTGTGGTTCGATCTCACAATGTGTTCGATAATCAGGATGGAGCCCTCACCAAGTAGTGGTTGTTAACAAACACAGTCAATGAAATTTTCTCTTTGAGTTCCAACCCCGATGATGAATCAAAAATTGAAATCGGGTTGTGGTTCGAAACTAGACTCAAAATGAGGAATGAGTCTAAGTAACTTCCTGAGTTCTGATCCTGATAAGATATCAGGAATCAAGGTCAAAACTTTGTTATGAACTAAACATTAAATATGTGTAGTGGAAATAGGTTAGCTTTGAGTTTCGATCTCGATGTTGCATCGGAAGTTAAAGTCAAGGCGACACAAGGTCATGATACTTAATGGTATGTCAAAGGTTAGGTGTTGATCCAATTTCTGATTCCAATGTTAATGCAAGGATCAAAACTAGGACATGGAGTGCTACTTTTTCAAAAACCCTTTAACATTCTATAGTAACGATCTAATACCCAATCTCAATAGAACATCATATGTTAGGATTAGAGCAAGTGAAAGAGCTAGACTCAAAGAATAGTAAAAACCTAAGTGTAGTTCAGATTCCTGATTTTAAAATACATGTAGGAATTGAGAATAACATAACAATAATAAATGAAGGAAAAAATACATGTAACAATATCCTTAAATTTTTCCTTTAGGATCAAATTATTGATAGGATCAAGATTTTTTATTTAAAAATAGTCAAAATTTAAAATTTATCAATTCAAACACACTTTTGACTCGATGGTACGACAAAACCCTAGAAAAATAGGGCATAGTGGGATAGGAAAACCTATGAATACAAAACCAAACAAACACTAGGGAAAACCAAAAATGCACACAAAATTGAAAGGAAATAGGGGCAACCCAAAAGAGCAAACAAGAAAGAACAAACAAACAAGAAGAGAAAACAAGAAACACAAAAGAAAATGCAAAACAATGAGCAGAAACAAACACTAGCAAACCAAGAACCAAGTAAAATGCAAGGAAAAAAACCCTACCTCCAAACACAACCAAGAATTTGACAACACAAGGAGAAATCCAAGTACCTCCTCAAACCCTAACTCTCATTGTCACTCTGGTTCACTTCATCAAATTGTACAAGCTAGAATGGATGGAAATCGAGGAGCGCCAGAATAAAAATTTGTTCATGTGTGTGAATCGTTGGACATTAAATGCTAGTTGGTTGGGCCTTGGGATCAAAGTGGAAGTCATTAATGCATAGTTGCAAGAATCAAGGTAAGAGGGGGTCGAGATCGGGACATGAAACGACACCAAACTTTCAATAAGTGCCAAGTTCAAGTGAAGCTCTGAAGGATGAAACTTGACAAACAAACAAGACAAAGTAGGAATTAGGATTGGGACAAGACATGTAGCAAGAACCTTTTGAAAAGTTATTAGTGTAAGTTCTGGTCTGAAGTTGATCCCAAAAAAGACAAAGAGAGTAAAAAATTAGGATCAAAATGGAAATAGTAACAATAACTTATGAAAGTTCTTGGTGATGGTTCTAGTCTGATGTTCAATTTTGAGACAAGAAAAAACACACAAGGGGAAAAGTGAAAGTCAGGATCAGGATGAAAAGAGAAACTTACACCCTAAAGAGTTAAAGGTAGCAGTTTTGATCCAAAACCCAACTCCAACAAAGCAAAGAAAAACATAAGGCAAAGTGTGGGGTTGGGATTAGGACATGAACAAGAACTTGAACCTTTTGAAAGTAACAAGTGTTAGTGTCAGTCCGAAACCCAAACCCAAAAAATAAAGGAAACCAAGACTTAGGAGAAAAAAAAACAACTCGTAAGACCTGAACAAGAAGACCAATGAAACAAAAGGGGTACCCATTTTGACCAAAAAAAAATGGTTTGGTTATTTAAGGCATAACAATTGGTGACTCAACTGGGAAAATGGTTTACCTATTTTCAAGATACAAAAGAATTCAGTCACCCAAAACCTTTGGTTTTTGAACATTTTAACTCAAGTATGATTGGTTATAGCAAACAAGGTTGAGGTGGAATCTCAAATGTAAATCAACAATAACAACTTGAATCTGAGTATGTGCAAGTATGGTGCATCTTTTCCCTAAAGACTCCACCTATCATTGAACAACTGTATTAAGATTCAAGCTGGATGAGTTGATCCATTTTAACTATCTTGCAATGATATCCTGGACATTGCTCCACTACTAGTCAGGCATCTGTAGCCCCTACAGAGAAACTTCTAATTCTCTCAAAGCATTTCTCTATTGCCAACGAGGTGTCTATAGCCCTAGTAGAGATACTTGAATTACCCTTATCATATTGAGTTTACCATCATTTATGATTCTTTCCTTTTCTTTTGCATGGGCTTTACTTGGAGCAATTATTTTCTTATATTTTCTCAATACTTAGATGTAGTAACCTAAAATTCGGGTTGATAACTACAGTGGACCTCATGATAGTGTTTAGAACTCAAATTTTTCACCTAAATCATGAATACAATCACCCTAAGAAAAATAAGCCCTTATGAAAATAGATTTTTCTATCTATTATGTGACAGATTTAACCGTGGTTTATGAGATCACTTACAATGTACTTGTTTGTTCCCAACATTTCAAACTATTGTTAAAATGGATGTAAAACATAAGTCTTGAAATGAAAGAGCCTGACAGACATTCCTAAAAAATACCAAAATCAACTTCTCTATCATAGTACCCTTAGCATACTTTGAATAACTACCCCTTCACTCTGGAATGGATAAAATGAAGGTCCACAAAAACAAAAGAAAAAGGAAAAGAAAAATAAACAACAATAACAAAAATAGAAAACAAAGGAAACACAAATAAATAAACAAACCAAAAATGAGAAAACAGCTAATTAAATATATACAATCAGACGGATGATCAAACCTTCATGGGCCAAAATAATGTTTGAGAAACTATCCATTGACAATCAATGGGATAGGTTCTTCTATTAAGGTACTTAACCAAAAGGCATTCTCACCTATGATTCCGACGATCTGATATGGACCCAACCAAAGTCAGTCAAAATATTGGTGATCACCCTTCCTCTCTCTGTCTTTGTCCCATAGAAACATAAGGTCTGATATTATCAAGGCTTTCATTTTGGCTATTTTGTCAAACTAGCATTTGACAACAGCCTGATGCTTAGAAAACTGTTGGAAAGCTGTATCTCTTAGCTCTTCTAGATTGAGTAAACTAGTTAATCAGACCTCTATCCTATCATCATTAGAGTAAAAATATTGCATGAATTGGAGAACAAGTATCTGTAGATGAATAGGGAAGATTGGTTCTTGGCCATAGACTAACTTAAATGGCGAATTTACTAAGGCGGCTTGGATTCTAGTCTTATCTACCCATAAGGGAAATCTCAATTGTGTGTGCCAATACCTAGGATTACTTTCTAGTAACTTCTTAATTACTTCTAATAAATTTTTATTAGTAGACTCTGCTAGTCCATTCCCCTATGGATAGTAATTAGAAGAGTATTATAAAACAATTTTATGCTCATATACCCATTGAATAAATTCTACAGAAGAAAAGGTAGGGCCATTATCACATACCAGGGAAAATAATACTCCAAACCTAGTAGCGACATACTCGTTAAGGAACTTGATAATGAAATCATTGGTGTTGTTCTTGAAAGGTTGAGCTTCATTCCAACAAGTGCAATAATCCATTTCCATCAAAATAAACTTGTGACCTGTAGACGAATTCAGATTAATGACCCCAAAAAAAATCTAATGCCCATTGGGAAAATGGTCTTACCTCATATACTAGTTGTAAGGGTATCGTTGGATTGTGTTCTCTAGATGTGGAATTTTGACATGTGGGTATGTGCAGGATCATGATGGGCCAAAAAGTGGCAATATGATGGGTATTTGTAGGGTATGTGGCTAATGACTTCTTTTTTACCCAAAATTGATGAAATGAAAAGAGTTTTTAAAGGAGATTCTCAACTTTCCACCAATATAAATTATGCTTTACTTTGAATTTAATAAATAATTATTATTCATTTTCTATTTGAATTACAACTAAAGTCCGGATTGATAGGATAATTGAAAAACATCTATAGCTTTCAAAAGGTATCACATTTTTGGAATCCAAAATATGCATCACATTCTATGCTTTGCATACTATAGGATTAAGAAAAGAGAAATTGAATTTCATGAAGTTTTGACCAAGTTAAGGTGGTGAGACATACGAGTTTTTATATTTTTTAAAATTTGTAATAAAAAAATCATAATTAATTATTTACTTGGAAAAAAATTACAAAAAAATATGCATCACATCCAAACATGAGTCCTCTACTTATGTCTAAAATATTATAAAAATATTATTATTTTATTGTGGTTAGGTGGTTAGACAAACACCTACTTCTTATTTTCCCCTAAAATTGAAGTACTATGCATTGAAATTTTAAATTTTCACCAAATAGATTTAAAAATAAAAATAAACCTAGTAGTTTATAAACTAAATTCAATTTTCTACAGATTCTATTCTTACAAATTTTTGAAATAATATGGATAACTTACTCAAAATTTTATGTCAAGTTGCCTAACTTTGATTTTTCTAAATTTTTTGCCACTTAAGGGCCTGTTTTTTCCATGATGATCCTGCACATACCCATGTATGACATGTCATAACATGTTGATGAGCATCTTGGAACACATGGGGCCATTAATAATCCAATCTCAAAATTTGATGTGCCATGGAATCAACTAAACCATGCACAATACCATGTCTTCCATGAAACTAAGCAATAACTTGTTTTGCTTGTTGTTCATCCTGGCAATGTAGATAGATGCCTTCAAATTTTCATTTGTACAAGGCTCCTCCTTTGAGAATTAAAATAAGATCTGCGTACCAAGGATCACCTGTGAATGATTGTATAATGTATTGTTGAAAAGTAATCTTGGTGTCAATGTCATCCATAGCCTTATAAAATCCTTGTCCTCATACCAGCTTCATCGAGTGAATTTCAAGGTGGAATTCTTGTAGAATTATCATCTAATTGCCTCTTCTTTCTCCCAACTCACTCTGAATAAGAAGGGACTTCACTGCAAGGTTGGGAACTATGGTGGTGATCTAGCTGTAGAGAATGTAGTTTTGGAACTTCTTAACTACTTGTACCAGTTCAAAGGCCTATATTTCTAAGGGTGGATATCTGATATCAGTATTCTTGAATGAAGAACTCATAAAATCTATTGGCCTTTCATCACCTTTACCTTTTTGCTATGTTAAAACAACAACACACGAATGATCAAATGCGAAGGAATAAATGTAAAAAGGAATTAGATAATCGGGACTGGTTACAACCAATGCCTCTTAAATAGATTATTTAATTTGAGAGAAGGAAAGCTTATTCTTGTTGCTCCATTCAATCTTTGCATCCTTCTTCATCATTTCATTGAGCGGTTTGATGATCTCTATAAACCCGATTATGAACTTTCTTACCAAATTTATCTTCTCGAAGAAATACCTCATCTCATTTTTGCTGCCTGGCATGGTCAGTTTCAAAATGGAATCCACTCTATCCGAGTTGATTGAAATCCCCCTTTTTGATATTATGTGACCCAATAATTTCCCTTCTAAAACCTCGAACACACATTTCTTTGGGTTGAGGGATATACCATAGCTTATGCAATTTCCAAGGAATTTTGACAAATATACAACATCGTCTTCACTATTCTTGGAAAATTCAATTAGATCATTCATGCAAATGATAATACATTTACCTATGAGGTCCTTAAATGAAACATCCATTACATGCTAAAAGGTTGCTCTAGTGTTAATAAGACCAGATGACATCCTTTGGTAGGAAAATGTCCCCCACTTGGTAGTGAAGGTGGTTTTCATTTTGTCCCCATAATTAACAAACACTTGATTGTATCTTGAATAGACATCTATGAATGGCATCATCTGCAAGCCATTAACTATCTACAACACCTCATCAAGAGAAGGATGCAGGTAGTTATCCTTTTCTAAAGCTTTATTGAGGTTTATGAAGTCAACACACAACTTGATTCCCCCATTATTTTTACGAACAGGAACTAGATTTACAACCTAGGTTGAATGCCTTACTAGAAAAATATTCTTACTAACAATAGCTTTTGAACCTATTTATAAATCAAAGGTTCAATCAAGGAATTCACTGGGTGTTGCTTTTGATGGAAGGTCTTTTCTTTAGGTTTCAAGGGGATAGTGTGTGTTATCATCAATGTATCAAAAGTTTTCAAATATTTATATCCCCAAGAAATTGTTGTAATATTTGCTTTTAACACTTTCAATATTTTGTCTCATATATTGTTTGAGCAAGTTTTACTAATGAATGTATTTCTGTAGGCATGAATCTACAAGATTTTATGATTCAAACTTCCCTCCATTACTATCTGTAGGCAATCTTTCATAGAATCGGGGATCAAAATTGAAGATCCTTTCCAATGCTACCATTCCCTTAGGAATTTTGTTGGTTTTTAGATTTATTATTCCCTCTATCTCACAACCTTTTGGGTCCCAATCTCCCTAATCTCTATTATACTCATTGATGATTTGTCTTTTGAAGAAATCTGAACTTTCCAAGAAGGCAAGTATATGTTGATCATCATCAAAAACCTTGAAATTTCAAACATTTTTCAGGGGTGGCTAGAATTGACAATAATTCCATGGAGAACCTCTTTAACTTGGAATCTTGCATGGGTTCCAAAGTACTAGCATCAACAACTAGTGCATCTACAATCTGGTTGTCTTTTCTGGGAATCAACTTGACTCCAAAAGCATTGAAATCCTCTATCAAATTTTATACCATGTTCTTGTATGCAACCGAACTCTTGTTATGGCATGTGTATTGGCTATGAACTCGCTTAACAATTACCTCAAAATATCTCATGACTATCAGAGCTATAACTTTCTTCTAGTGTCTGAACATTAGTCCTCTAGCAAGTGCTTCATACTTTGTGACATTAGTGCAACCAAACTGTAACTTGTAAGAAACAAAGCAGGTTTTCCCTTTCAGGTTTGTTAGTTCTATTCCATCTCCACTCCCTGTTTTAGAATTGGAACCATCAAATTTGATGGTCCATAGTTGATCTTGGGTTGGATTTCTTTCTACAAGTCAGCTATGGGTGATTGTTTATGAGAAATAGGTGGTGGCTCAAACTCATTCAAGATATCAAGATCAAGAGACTGTTATAAATGATGATCATTAGATACTTCACTAATATTTAAAACATGTGCAAACACTATTTCCTGCACCTCATCTTGATCAATAGTTTTACAATTGATTTTCTTTTTGATCAACTCAGTGGGAATTGGAAGGTTAGCAAGAGTGGGCATGTTAGAAAAATTCCAAGGTTCTTCAATCTCATTTCACAAATCAGAAGATAGGATCTAAGTTTGTCTGATTAGGGGTGAGACTTCTCTCTAGGTACTATTGGTTCTTGTCAAAGTAGTAACATCCTTAGGTTCAAAGGGAAACTGATTCAGATATGTTTTGGGTTGGTGTTTACAAGTCTCTCCTAACTGAAAAACATGGTTCAAAATGTCTATACAAGGTTGAAATGTCATCTCAAAATGGTTCTGGTAATGGACCCTACACTAGTTCAGGAGTAATATACTCCATAAATCAATGTCCTCTCCCAAAACCAACTAATCTCGTTGCAGTTTCTGAATTAAAACTTACTAGTTAATAGTGTCATAGGGTCACTATACTCTAAAGGTTGGGAGCAATCAGGATTAAATATCGAAAAGGTCATAATTTCTTCCCTCCTATACACTCCTATCTTAGTTTCAAAAAAGGATACTTTGTTAGGGAAGTCATACTTCGTGATCATATGTTTCAGACAAGATTCACTTTCAATCCTAATCTAAGTTTCTACCCATTTCCATGGCAGCCACAGGTGTGAGAAATACAAGGAGAGATAACCTACAATACTCTTCATCAAGTCTCGACTTAGCAACATGTCGTATGTTTCAAGAATATAAACAACCTAAATATCCATATAATTATGGATTTGTGGGTCTGATCTAATCTGTACATCCACGCTTTTTAGTTCTCCAACAACGTTAACCTTAGTTTTATCTAACTGTATTACTTTATTTTAATTTTGAAGTAGACTTAAACCCAAATTTTTGCAAATAGAGAAAGGAATAACATTACCTAAGGCTCTGGAATCCAAAATAAATTATGTATATTCTTCCTAAATATTTTTGGACTCAAGATGAATAGGGGTGTCCCCATCTTACCTCTATACATGGTTGTGTTCATGTTAGTAGCTGGAATCGCCTTAGTCTTTCCTTTCAACTAATTTTCCTCTTCCAAGGCCTTCAACATGATGTTGCATTGGGCGGGGCACCACTTCAAAATGTCAAAGAATGATAGAGAGGTCTTTTGTTTTTTCTTTTATGAAATGAAATAAAATTCCACATTGTCATTCATCTAATATTTAGGAACAAATGCAAAATTACCTTTTTTTAGAAAATCAGGTGGGCCTTTCAGTGAAGGTGAATTATTGTCAGAATTCTAGCTAGGGGGAAAAATAGTGTTGGGAGGAGAAAATGTGGTAAATTTTCCCTTGTTTTGATTTCTTACAAAAGTGGCCTCCTTTGGTTTGAAAAGCCTGAGCATCATATGTATTTGTTTTTGGATCATTCTCTCCTTGCATGGGAAACTAGTATTTTTCATCACAAGTTTTGAAATCCATGGCTATATCCACTGACCTACTACCTTTTTTAGGATTACCTTGTTGTGGTTGGGAGTTAGCTTGTTCCATTTTAACCATTTTTACATCTATAGGTAGTTAACTTTAGAATGCACGGTAGTGTCATGTAACCTGCACCAGTTAGTCATGAAGTTCAAATCTACAATGTTTGTAGTGTGTGGATTATCTTCATTGGATTGATAGATATGGGGAACTCCCCCATTGTTTGGTCCATTGTTCCATTGCCTATTGTTATTGGGTCTCTAGTTATATCCCCTATTCTACTTCTGATAATTTTGGTTGGGGAAGTTTTGATTCTGGTTGGTATTTTGGTTGGAATACCCTCCCCGATTCTAGTAATTTTGATTATGGTTCTTATTTTTAGGGGGGTTAAGCTTGAATTGTGCCATCTCGTTGGTCACTTGGGATAAATTTTCTTCATAGTTTCTAACTCTATTGTCAAATGAGTAGTGCACTCACTTTCTATTGTAGTTACAACTGAAGGGTGAGTCATGGGGTTAGACCCTCCAACATGATTATGAGAATTTTGAGTTTGTTGGGAGGAATCTAAAGTCTCACCATTGACCCACGGTAACACAGATGGAGGTTATAACTTAACCAAAGGTCCACAAGTCAAGTGGGACATCCCTGGGGTTGTATTGAACATAGGGGTTGAATTAGGAATCTGGGGATATCATAGGTGAGGGAAGAACCCTCCTAAACCACTTGATTGTGAATTTATTTGATGTTGCAATTTGATGGCCAGGTGATATACCTTATCTACATGGTATCAATGTCTGGCACAAGGTATGTTCTTTGCAAAAAAAACCAATAAATGGGTCTATGACCTTTAGGCATGCCTGCATAGCAATATTCTAAGCCATCGAGTATGGTTCTTGTAGCAACCTGTACATCCTTTGGAATCATGTGTTAAACATAGGAAATGGTTTGTGTGGTTCCTTCCTTATTGTGAAAAATTGTGTCAGGGTTGACATAAACCCATAATGGGTTGATAAAAGTGTCTTCTAAATTTTTCCAACTCAAGATGGATATGGTAGGCAAGTTCAGATACCAATTATAGGCCATATCTCCTAGTGAATAGAGGAACAATCTACATGAAATGTCATGGTGAGCTATTTGAGCCCACAAGCATATTTGAATGCGTGTATGTTCTCTTCAACACTTTGTGACTCTCCATGGGCATACTTGGGGAAAATTTTCTCTGAATTCTTAGGCATTTCATGTATACCACCAAGAATAGTTCCTAGTGACGAAGGGTTATTCATAAATAATGCCATGGGTGGCGATGGATTTGGCTATGCCAGCTGTGGGATTAACAAAAATCTAGGTGGAGTGAGTGGTGGTGTTAATGGTGGCAGGATCAAAACCCTACAAACCTCGGGTCTAATAGGATTTTAGAGTTCAACTAGTGGTTCTGGGTTAGTATCATATCTTAGAACTCTGTCAAACCTATCTGGTGAAAAGGACCCAATTCACTCAAGGTTTTTGTTCTAGTCCCTCCTTCTAGTGCCATTTATATTGATGGTCAAAGGTAACACAACAACATTAAAATAAAATATAACTACTCTATCTCTTCAAAAAAGACAAATGATCTAAAACCACCTATCTTCCAAGGTCTCTCTAGTTAGTTCTCAACTATCCTATTATCATTCAGTGGTCCATGAAGCCATAATATTCAAGGGGCTTGTTTGTAAATGAATAAAAATTAGATAGTACAAAGTAATCTAACATTTTGGGGGTTTAAATAAATATCAAAAGGATTGGTCAAGGTTTAGGATAGCAAAACATGAACACAAATTTCTTTTAATTCAAACATGTAATCCTTATAATGAGCATTTTTACCTAATCAACTAACCATAGAACAACATAATTTATGAAATAATCCATACCATTGCATCCATTCACAAAGAAAATTTAAAGCATGCAACCATTCATCATCACTTCTTTTAAAGAATTTTAAATAAAAAACACCATAAGCTCATTATTAGAATTAACAGATCAACAAACATCAAGAAACATCATTCACATATAATGCAATAAAATAGTTTTTAAATTTAGAGACTTTTATTAATTTCCATCAAATAAGAAATATTTATGCATAGTAAGATGCACTGGCATACGAATAACCAACATACGAATAACCATTATTTATTAGCATCATCATTAAAATAACAAACTTCTGAAATAAAACTACTTAAATTAAAACTATAAAACTTGTTCAAGTATCTTGCATAAATGCTATAAAATAAAATTTGTATCTAGTATTTCTAGGCAGCCAATTTGACTTCAATTAGTCAACCTTTACAATGAGGAGATAATTCTAAGTTATAGATAAAATTAGCATCAATATCTCCTATAAAAATCAAGATCCACAATTTTGGGGCCCAGATCCAAAAATATAGGGACACCTAGTTAAGTTTGAGTGTTTTTCTCTACTGGAACTATAGGTGGTGAAAGGTACACCACATGCTTCTTCAATCTAAATCTAATTGGGATTTCCAACTCTGTCCTCTATTGATCAACATGCCCAATCTCTAGCCCATCAAAACTAATCTGGAATCATCCATATGTCTCAAAATTGATTTGAAGGTGTTGTCCAAAAAAAGACTGAAATTGGTTGACAAAAAATAAAATTCTCCTTTACTTGTCATCTTCATGAGGATTCCCATGATACTCATCATAATTCCACAAAAGCTACTTTAATACATCACCATAAGGTCCATCGACCAAGTCAACTTTAAACTTTGAGTTTTCAAACTTCCTTTCCATTGCAACAATAATTTCCCTTATTTGGCCAATGTCTATGATTGCCCATCACATGTCACACCCAATGTCTAGCAGCCTATCTACGAGTGTTGACTTAGCAGTGTTTCCTTCTTTTATTATTTTATCAAGTCTCACCTCCCAATCATCTTTTATTTCTCCTAATGATTCGAGTCTTTGATTGGGAGGTAAAGCCTTATCAATGAGATTTGCAACAATATCTTCAAATATGCCTTCTTGTTCCCATATCTCATGAATTCCTTTAAGCATATATATTCTTTGTTCAATGATATTCTGGGATTTTAAAACCAACACATTAATATCCTTTGAAACATACTCAAGACCCTCATCGCCCAAAATCTATGATTGAATCAAATTCTTCACTGGAGCTTTTAGCTATTACCCTTAATTTTCCCTAGTATTGCTTGACCTTCTCTTCCTCTTCCCACTATTTCCTTATAGATTCTTCTATCATTTTAACCAAAGCAAGGCCGACATCATATTGTTTAAAAAATTCTCTCAAATGTTCATCCATGTCAAACATAAAAACATTAAACCAATTATCAAACTTGCTGGCCTTCTTTTTCATCTCATTCAACCCATCCACCTCCTTGTGACTGATCAAATAGGGATGTCTGATGGTGCAGGATGCTTAGGAGTGCATGTAATCAACTTCTTCAAAAAATCTTTCATTTTTCCCACTTGAGACTCAAGCTCATCTTTGGCTTGTTTATCCTTGATTAACCATGATTTGGTGGTGGTGGAAATAATATCAATCAGATTTATTTGCTAATTTCTTGTCTGTTTTCCTAGATTGATAGTCCTTATTTAATAATCTTCTACCTATAATTCTATGTCATCTTTATCAATAATAGGTTTAGCAATTTCTGCTACCAAATCTAAATCACCAGTCAACTTTGTAGAATTCATAGCACGAGGTTTCTTCTTTTTTTTCACCTTCTCTATTTCCCCTACCATTTCATACCATGTTATCGACTGAACTTGAACTTGTCTCTTTTCTAGATTTATCTTGAGCCAAGTGGGAGCAACTAGCTAAGTAGTTACTTGTTTAATATTGGGAGGTGTCAATGACAGAGATATAGAGGAAATTACCTCAACAATCTACTAGGAAGAATCCTTTTGTTTCTTTTCTTGTTCTTTCTACAACTTTTCTTACTCCATCCTCTCATTATATGCTCTGATTTCTTTCATCTTTATCATCATTTTTTCCTTTCATGCAACCTCCTCTTTGTCTCTAAACCTCTACTATTCTAACTCATGTGCACAAAGTTCTTCCTTTGTTGCCTTATCTTGCTCTACCTTCTATTGTGTTACAAATTCATGTTCAACAGCCTCTTCTTCATCTTTCTTTTGTGCCTTGGCAACTTCCTTTTCTTAGGATAGCTCTTCAACTTTCTTTCTTTGTTCTTCTTCTTCTTGAGCTAACTATTCAATAACTAATTTTTAGGCACTTTCCATTATTCCCTTCTACTCTTCATTAAAAACTTCATTCATTTCATCTACACCCCATAGACTTCGAGGCTCAAACCCATTTTCTTCTTCTCTAGGTTCTTCCTCAACCTTCTTCAAATATTCTTCCCATTCTGGTCTCTCTCCTTCTTGAGAAGGATTTCTCTTAGAGTTTGAGGAGATAGAAGAATATGTTACATTGATTACAAGGGGCTTCTCCTCTTCAACAGTTGTTGCTCCTGAAGTTGATGGCATAGTAGGAGTGGTATCCTCAGTTTGTGAAGGGACAACATAAGGACCTTCTTAAGTAACTTCTTCCCTGGGATATACAATGGCTAAAGGTGTGGCACCAAGATTTGAAATAACCCTAGCGGTAGCTGCTGTATAAGTACCTTTAGCGTTTTGTGAAGCTTCATCAATCTATTGCATGGAAACTTCTTTTTCTTCTAGGGAAGAATCTTATGTGGCTACCTCTGTTTCTACAACATCGCTCTTCAATCTCTTGTATTGTTTTGTCTCAATGGAGGAAGTAGGTTCACTGCTAGAACCTCTTTTCTTTGAATCCTTAACTCTTGGTTGTTTCAACTAAAGATTAGTCCATTTCATACTCCTATGCACCACTACATGTGATATTTTATGGATATGTGTTTAATATTTTTCCATCCAATATATGGACTCAAAATGCTTAGTGGCTACTTTATCCATTTCATATCGGGGATCAAGTGTGATCCCATCATCAATAGTGCCTTCTGGAATATCCATTTTAACTTCAAAATATTTCATCTGGGGAGTTTTTAATCTTTCATACCCCTTTTTTCTCAATTCACATTGATATTGAAGGTTGTCCCAAAAGTCTCGAGAAGTGGTCGATGACAAGGAAACTATGGAGCATACAACCCATGCAGGTTTCTCCTTGGATAAATTTTTTTCTTAGAAGTATGTTGTTGGAAATTTAGGTACTGGAATTCTTCTATTGTTGTTTTAGCTACTACTGAAGAGAAATAAGAATAAAACCCCAATTTCATTGGGAAAGAATGGAAGCAAGTCTTATGTTGAGTAAAAAACTTAACATTCACATCCATAGCCTATTGAGTGAACTCCATCAAGACCAATCTATCACCACAAGACCTTGGCAGTTTGAAAGGGTGACCATCATAACCAAACAATCCAAAATAAGTGGAATTAGGGTATTGAATAAACCAATACCCCAACTCTTGGATGAATTCCATTACATCTTGTGATAATATGAAACCAATGTCACCTATGAGCTGATTGATAATAACATAGAAAAATGTATTGCTAACCCTTTTAAAGTCTTTCTCTGCCTTCTTAATCTCTAGTTGGTCATAATATTCCTAGAATTTCTTTTTATTTGGGCCATCATCAATTGACCCTTCAGTATTTAACCCAGGAAACCATCCCATCCTTGCAACACAATAAATGACATATGAAGACATAAAATGTCTTAATTTTTGTTACTTTAAGTAGTTGGTCATGGATGTTATATGAGATTTTTTTTTCCAATCTAGAAATTGCTTTACTTCTAGAATTAGTTGAATGAATGGGAACATCTAATGTTCAAAGATGTGAATGGTTTCTTTGTAGAATAATCTAGCTAACAATGTAATCATGTTCCCAATATCTTCAGATAAGTTAGACCTCTTAGGAATCAATGGTAACTTCTTCAATGATTTCTTCTCTATCTTAAGCCACATCTTATTAATTATCTTTTTGTTTCCCTCCACATCCTTTGCCCAAAGTTTAAGTGTATTAGCTTTAGTCATAATCTTGAGAATGGGATAAGGAGGAGGATCAAAAACATGTTTGATAATTATTGGGGTTAAATCAATTATTACAATACCCTGTGAATCAATACATTTTCCTTTGAGTAGGATTGTATGTTTGTTCAGTAGTTAGGATGAACTCAAGACATTGTACAACAATAGGAAAACTAGCCACATGAGCTAATCTAGACACTGCAATCCTCTTTTCCCTTAGGGCAACATCCTCTAAAAATGTGTCCTCACAAAATTGGTCCAAATCATTGTGCCCCATAAGTGTATCAATGATATTCATAACATTAGACCCAAACTTAGATGGTAGTGGGGCCCCTTGGAACTTATAATTCATTGTGGTGGGAACTTCTTCTAGCTTTAACCTCTTGGCTCTTGTCCCTTTTGATGTTCCTTCAGTGGGAATTTCCTCCTCTGAGTTAGATATTTGTTAATTATTTTGCACTACTAACAATTATCAGGAAAATAAAAGACATATGAAGAGAAATTTTAACACAAGCATTCATATTATATCATTATTCCTTCAAGATAAACTCCCATTCAACAAGGTAATTTAGTACCTTCAGGTTTCGTGTTCAAGGCAGAACCAAGTACCAAACCATTTTAAGCATAACACTGAACTCTGTCGGAAGTCGAGATCAGCTCATCAGTCAACATCTATAACAATAGTGATGTTCAAGTTAAGTGTCATCCCATGGTTTGATCCTACAATGCATTCAAGAATCAAGACTAGGCCCTCACCAAGAATCTAACAGCATGGAAAGAAATCCAAGCACCTCCTCAAACCTTAACTCTCGGTGTCACTCTGGTTCACTTCATCAAACTGTACAAGCCAGAATGGACAAAAATTGAGGAGTGGTGGAATAAAAAAAATTTCATGCATGTGAATGGTTAGACATTAAATGTTGTTTGGTTGGGCCTCAGTATTTGGTTGGAAGTCATTAATGTGTACTCGCAAGAAGGAAGGTAAGCAATGGTAAGGATTGGGACACAAAACAACACTAAACTTTCAAAAGTGTCAAGTTCAAGCAAAGGTCCAAGGTCTAAAACTTGAAAAACAAACAAGACAAAGCAAGAATCAGGATTGTGATGAGACATGTAACAAGAACCTTTTGAAAAGTTCTTAGTGCAAGTTCTAGTTTGAAGTCTGATCCTGAAAAAGACAAAGAGAGTCAAAAGTTGGGATCAGGATGGAAATAGGGACAAGAACTTATGAAAGTTCTTAGTGATGGTTCTTGTCCAATGTTGAATTCCAACACAAGAACAAATGTACAAGGGGAAAAGTGTAGAAGGGGAAAAGTGGAAGTCAGGATCAGGATTAAAATAAAAAATTACACCCTAAAGGGTGAAAGGTAATGGTTCTAATTTGAAACCCGACTCTGATAGAACAAACAATTAATACAAGGCAAAGAACGGGGTCAAGATCAGGACACAAACAAGAACTTGAACCTTTGGAAAGGAACAAGTGTTAGTGTCAGTCTGAAATCCAAACCCAAAAAACAAAGGAAACTAGGACTTAGGAGAAAAAGAAACAACTCTTAAGACCTGAAAAAGAAGACCAAAGAAAAAAAAGGGGGACCCATTTTGAGAAAAACAAAATGGGGTGGTTATGCAAGGCATAACAAGTGCCATACCTTACATGCTCATCATGGCCTTCGTTTCACCCCATCAATTTCATCCATCATCCACCTCTAGTAAGTCATATCACCCATCCTCATGTGATGCACCACTCCATATAGATACATGAAAGGTTGTCCTACTACTCATTGCCTAAGAGACATTAGCCTCAACACAACAATATGCTCACATGCCCATATGTGCAACAATATCACATCACATTCCAAAATCTCCCCTCCACTAAACACCACCATATGCATGCTGCAATATAGTTATGCTAATACATAATATCTATAGTCATAAACTACTCTCTCTCATAGCATTCTATATAATAATCATGAGCATCCAATCAGAAACCCACAAGATCCCTAATCTAATATCAATAATCCACTAATTAATCCATCTATATATAGTGGTGTGCACATACAACCTCCATCCCCAGCATCAAGTCCATCTCAATACCTTTGATAGGAATATCATCTATCATCAATTCTTGGGTTAGGTATAGTTATTTTGTCACTATCTCATAAGATGATAACACACCTCAAATAAGGATATCTAGGATCCTCCACATATCCTCTAGAGTAATAGTCATTGTTGTGCAGTTTTTGCACACACGCCCTGCTGAAGGCAGGGACACCTTTTTTTCTTTGATTTTTGGAGTCTTGGCCCTTTGATTTTTGGGATTTCTCTTGCTTTGGCATGTGATTAAATGCTAATCTTTCTTACTTAAGTGATTTCTCCAAGTTACACATGAAAACCTTAAGTTCTAGGAAAAGTTCGTGTTTTTGCCTGGGTTCGTGATTTTCCGCCCAAGTCGGATTTTCCCAGATCCTATTCAAACCCCGGTTATGCATTGCTGTTCAAAGATTTCCGGTATTCATGAAAATCCACATGGGCTGGATTTTCCTAAAATTCGTCTTGTCGTCGAGTTTTTGGATTCTCCAACTTGTCTTGTTGTCATTATTAATGCTTGTTGTACTACTGTGAGGGGTGCATTTAATCAATCTTTGAAGGAAATTTTGGACATTATGCCTCATTGTTCATGTTCGATTCAGCTCAGGAGTTTTCTCCCATAGTGTTTGATTTGATTCTAAGTGCTTAGTCTGTGAATTGTAAGCTTTTGTGGTGATTTTCTATGCATTTTTCATTGTTGTTCCCTGTGGAGCATCATTAAACTCCCATTTGCTACTTGATTCAATTTCTACTTTATCAAATGGTATGTATATGTGATCCTTTTCTTTCAATTGATGAATGTAGGATCTGCTTTAGTGTTTTGGTTTTCTTGGGATTCAAATTTTGGTGGCTTTGAGCATTTCATGGCTAGGGTTATGAGATATTGTTTTGTTTATGGTCTCCCAATCAAATTCTCAGCTTGTTTATTTCGTTGCATCATGAGATAATCTACTTGTGAGTCGTAAAGGGCCCCTAGTGAGGATTTAGAGGTTGAAACACTTGAATTTTGAGCTTACCCTATGCATTAATGGTGGAACTGTAGGGTTTTACATCTAGGGCATCACCATTTTGCCTTATCTTGCTTTCAAATTGGCCTAGAACTCAAAGAAAATCTGCCAAATGCCCATATTGAACTCATCTCAGACCTAGAATCCTCAAATTTGTGATCGATCCATCAACTAGGCTAAATCATGATTAAATGTTGAAACCCGGGTTTTTCACCCATATCAGGATTTTTTGGCTCTGGCTGTTTTCCTGATCTCCTTCATTTTCCTAGAATTTTCAGGCTTTTGGAGTTTTACCTTCCTCGTGGATTTCCATCTCACTTGGATTTTCCTGAAATCCTTTGTTCCCTTGTTTTTCTGAGATATGCATAATGTTTCCTTCACGGAAATATGTCTCGTCCGGATTTTCTTGGAATCTAATGAAGCATGAAGAAATATGTAATAACATGACTTATTAGTAAATGATGGTGCATTTGATGATCAATTTATGCTATTTTGAGATCTCACATGTTGTTCCTTAGTTGATAACAATCAAATTTAATTGATAACATGTGTTTTCATCTTCATTCGACTAGAATCCGTCTGGCCTGTAATTCCCCGAAATTCCTCCCTGGCTTGGATTCCACGGATGGACCTGAAACCTGAATTTTAATATGACCATTCTATATGAGGTTTAATTGAATCTTTCTTATCTAGGGCTCGTTTTAAGGATGAACATGTTATTTATGAATAATTTATATGTGACTCTTACTATTTCTTCCTCTGTTGAGTGCAGGTTGATTCTAGTAAGACGGTGGTTGGGTCTTCAATATCTCAAGCAGAGAGAATTAAAGTGGATATCAAGGGAAATATATCAGAGAGTAAAATCACCTTAATCTAGTCAGAGGTGATAGATGGAAATGTTGGACTATGGGATTATGAAGAATTCAAGGGAAAAATGCCAGCACAAGACCCCGCATTGGTAGCTAAGAGAATGATGGAGTCTGGATTGTCACACGTAGCTTGTTTTCCCTCTACAGTACAATGCTATGAGTTAGTCCTTGAATGTTCCAGTAATTATGACTAGGATACACAGAGAATTATTGGTCCCCAAGGAAGAGTTGTGGCGAACCTGAATCCTATCTCTATAGCCCAAACTTTCGGTATGCCTGATAGATCTCATGTGGTCAATATGGAAGCAACTAAGAATTATTATGAAGAAGAGACTGTTAAATAACAACTTATCAATTCTTGGCTAGAGAAGCCCAAGTCTCACTATTCTAAAATGCCTAAGCAGCTATTCAAAGAAAAGTTCAAGAAAGAGTATTATGATACCATCACATTGCTTAGCAGGGTAGCTGGATTGAGGAATGCAGGTATGTTTGAAAATTGGATGTGCCATGCCATTGTGAGGATGGAGTAGGAAAATATTAACTATCATTGGGCAGGTGTTATAAGTAAGGCAATTCATCAGCAGTTTTCCAACGTGCTACAAACTAATACTTTCACAATGACCTCATATTTAGTCTATGCACTTGTAATATTTCATCCCTACAAAGGATTAAGCACAAAGGGGATATTTGGACAAGATGTTAGTTATGAGGTTTACCCTCAATTAAACTTAGGAAGCTCAAGCTGCAGGAGGGTGAATAATGCATTCACCATGCATGTCACCAAATTGCTTCAAGGTGTAGAGCACAATAGGATTTCAAATCAGGCCTAGGAGCTCATGAAGAAATATGGTGTCTGGTTCATACAATTTCCAACCTTCTCATACATCCAGATTGATGGCTATTAGAGGGATCCTTACTGAATTCCAAGGTATCCTATTGATCACATCTTACTTTTGGAAGTCACTAGACAGATATGTGATTTTGATGCCATTGTCAAAAGGGACAAGCACAACATTGGTTTTGGTGGAGACTTCCCTTTAAGAATTGGTACTAGAGAGGCATGCCCTTCCATTAGTTCTACCCAGGCTTCTGAGGAGGAGATGAGTGTTCTTGGTTTATCCTTCCACTATAAGAGATCAAGATTTGACATAACATGTGAAGCACAAAAGAGGGCCAGTCGAGAATATAGCCATAAGGTTGAGTTAGAAGACTACTGGGCCAATTGTAATGATGAATATGAGGTAAGGAGAAAGAAGTTTTCTCAACTTCCAGTTAAATCAATTAGATTATTTAATGTAAAGGCAGTTCCAGATCAACTCGAGGATGATGGAGACCTAATTCAGGGCCATGCTTATGAGGTAGTTAAGGATAGGCCTATTCATGATGTGGATTGGCTAGAAGAAGAAAATACAAAATTAGTACAACTAATGGAACCAGTCACCAAGTATACCAAGATGTGGCTAAAACATAAAATATGGGAGTTGGAGAATGAGGTTGTATAGTGTACCTTTAATCTAATGGGATATTTGGACCCTCACTCTACTTCTGAGGAATCAATTGAGCAAGATCCTAAAGGTAAAGGTAAAGTGAGCTCCCCTTCCAAAATCAAGATTAAGGATATCCAAATGGAAAAGGCTCAAGAGATGGTTCCATCTACTCCTTATGATTCATCAGTCTTAGTGTTGAATTATGCTCCTTTTCCAAGGAGCAGAGAAAATGTGCTCGAAGAAGAATCATACCAGCTAAAGGAAGAAGCAGATCAAGTATGCAATGGAGATGAGATTACATAGTTGTTTGATGAGAATCCAGTAAATGGCAATGGACCCTTGGATGAAGAATAATCTTATGTTGAATGGGTGTAGACTTTCCAGAGGCCTACTAGGAAATATGATTTGAGGGACATGCCGCATAGATGCCCACAGGCTAGGGGCCCTTTCAATACTTCTATCCCTCTAAAAAACTTCACCATACCACCAGACCCCAATGCCAACAATAATCCATCTTATCCTCATGTTTCAAAGCAATATCTATCAAAGGAAGGACAAGCACCAATGGATATGTCAAAAGGAAGGAGTGTTGAAGTAGGCAAGGAGAAGATGGTAGAATACTCCAAGGAGACCCCTGCTTACCTGAGTGAAGAGCAGTTGGCCATGTATGTTGTAGAAGAAATAAATAATTTAAAGGTAAGTCTCTTTGCATATGATCTATTGAGGGTTCCAACTATCAGAAATACAATTTTAGGAGCTTACAATGTGAATTCCATTTCCCAAGATAAATTAGTTAGTGAAAATGTCAATAAGGCATTTGTCCCTCAATCATTGGGAAAGCAAAATTAGAGTCATAATAAAGGTCACATGCCTCCTGGAGATAAAGGAAAACAAAAGGATAGAACTCAAGTTGCTCAAGTGGATACTCCCTTAACTTTTTTCCAAGGGAAAATAAACACTCCCCCTTTCCTAATTTATATTCATATATTTCGTAAGAACCTACATAATTGTTTGTTCGATTCAAGTGTTTCCACCAATGTTATTCCATTCGGTGTCTATAGGGCTTTAGGCATTGCTCCTGTTGATTCCCAAAAGAAGGTTACCCAATTGGATAGAACTGAAGTAAATTTTGTAGTAGAATTAAATATGATTCACATGCAGGTTGCTTTTGACCCCAAAATTCAACAGGTTATCAACATACAAGTGGTAGATATACCTGATGCTTATGGCTTGATTCTAGGAAGGGACTTCACTAGAGCCTTGAATGGGTATGTATCAATTGATCACTCTCACATGTGGCTTCCTTGGAAGGGAGTGCTAATTTAGATTATAATTGAAAGAGAACCCAAGATGAAGTACATGATCATGGAATATCAAAATATTTCCAATGAGATTTTGATATAAGAAGTAAGTATGGGAAATTATGTGCTTGCAACCCCTTTCTATGAGTCAGATGTAGAAGAAGTCCTTATGCTGCATACGATGCCTGCCCATCCCACAATAGAATCTAGTCAAAATAAGGTAGGACCAGTTGAAAATGATGATGATGTAGATGATAATCAACTCAGTTTGCTGGATAGTTTCCAAGAGTTCATTCAGAAATGCATCAAGGATCAGGTTCAATTGGGTAGGGAAATGAATTTCAAAGATTTGCTCCTACCAAATTGGTACAGGGTTCATAATACCTCCCATTCTGAACTAGATTGTTATTTATGCTAGACTGTAGTGGAACAGGTGCAGAATTATATCAACCCCATTCCAATAGTCGAAGTCACTATCCAAAATATTTAGGAGGATCCTAAAAGAAAGAAGGTCATGCTTTTTGAGGAATCTTCTAGTAGCAACAGTACAAAAGATACAACAAGGAAATCTATAGTTGTTGGTTGTTGGACCTTAAGGTTTGATGGATCCAATTCAAAATAGGGAGCTGGAGTAGGATTTGAGCTAATTATTCCAAAAGTTAAGACCTTCTTTGCTTCTCATAGACTCCAATTCCATTGCACTAATAATGTAGTAGAATATGAAGCTTTTTTCCACAGGTTGTTAATGGAACTGAAGAAGAAAGTCAAGATTTTGCAAGTTTTTAGGGATTCAAAATTAGTGGTTAAGCAAGTTAGGAGACAATACTCTTGTCATGACAAAAGGATGACTAATTATAGACACAAAGTATGGGATCTTATTGAAGGATTTGATGTATTCGACATTTAGTTGATACCACACAGTAAGAATCATATAGCAGATTTCCTTGCCCAGGTAGCTAGTATGTTGCAACCCTTGTCTCTTTTTGGATTGAATAAGTTTATAGTGGAATTGAATCCAATATCTTCAGTACCCGACAATGTTACCAACTTCCAGGTATTTGAAGATGATAAGCACATTCTAGATTTCATCATGAACACTGATGTTTTTGCTTCTCAGATTATTGATGAAACTGAACCTCAAGAAGCAAAAATGGATTTAGGAGTAATCAATTTGAGGACTAACACTATTCCTAAAGGAATGGTGTAGTTAGAGAGGGTATTTGATTTGGATAAGGTCAGAGATCAAGAACAAGATGCTAAGAAGGAGTCCATTAGTGGACAATGTGAGACATACAATATGGGAACTAGTGAGGATACCAAGAATGTCTTCATTGGTAAAGTATGTACTCCAGAGGAAAAGAAAGGAATAATTGATACAATACATAAATATTAGGATGTGATAGCTTGGAGTTATGAAGATTTGAAGACTTATGACACATCAATTATAATTCAGACTATCCCTCTAAGGCTAGGAGTCAGGCCTTTCAGACAGAGGAAAAGGCCAAGCAATGCCTTATTGGAACCCATAATATATAAGGAGGTCTAGAAGTTGTTATTTGCAAGAATCATATTTCCAGTTAGACATTCAACCTGGGTTGCAAACTTGGTTCTAGTACGGAAAAATAATGGAGAAATTAGATTGTGTGTGGATTTTAGGAATCTCATCAAAGCATCAGAAAAGGATAATTATCTAGTACCTTCATTGGATGAAGTACTTCAGATTGTTAATGTCTCTCAAATGATGTCCTTTTTGGATGGCTACTTAGGATACAATCAAGTTATGGTGGAATATGAAGATAGACATAAGACTGCCTTCACTACAAAATGGGGGAAATTTTCCTACAGTAGAATTCCCTTTGTTTTGATCAATGTTGGGGCCACCTTGTAGAGGGCTATGGACATTGGTTTTAAGGATATCACTGGAAAATGAATAATCATTTATATGGATGACCTGATAGTCTTTTCAAAGAAGAGAGGTGATCATATCGCAGACTTATGCAAAGTGTTCCATAAATGCAGAGAATTTAGAATATCCCTCAATCCCAAGAAATGTATCTTTGGAGTGACAGAAGGAAAGTTGTTGGGGCATGTCATCTCTAAAAAAGGAATTTCCATTGATCCAGAATAGGTGGAGACTATACTCAAGATTCAACCACCTACAAGCAAGAAAGAAATGAAATCATTCTTCGGTAAAATCAACTTTGTAAGAAAATTTATCATTGGATTTTCTAAAATAGGAGGCCAAAGTTGAATGGAGTGCAGAAGAAAAGGAGGCATTTGCAGAAATTAAGAGGGCCATTGTTGAAGCTCCAGTTTTGGTGAGTCCAAATTATGTTAAGCCATTCTACATATATTCATTTGCTTCTGATCACTCCCATGCTAGCATGATGACTCAAAATTTTGGCCAAGGGAATGAACATCCTATAGCATTTATGAGTGCACCACTGAAAGATGCATAGTTAAGATATCCAAGTGTGGAGAAGTAGGCCTATGCCTTGGTAAGGGCTATAAAGAAGTTTAGACATTATATCCTTAGAAATAATGTCTTTGCAATAGTCCTTGATCCTGCAGTTAAGCTTCTATTGATGCAAAACGAACTAGGAGAACATAGGGAAAAGTGGGTAACAATGTTGCAGGAATATGACATTGAAATTCAACCTATGAAGTTGGTAAGAGGACAAGGGTTAACAAGAACAATGGAAAAAATGGGCCCTGATCTTACAGTCCAACATTATAATATTGAAGATGTTTCTCCAGGAGATTGGTATGATGACATTATTCATTATCTATTGAAGAAAAGGTGTCCTAACCATCTCAATGTAGTTCAAATGAGGGCACTATGCTTGAAGAGTGATGGTTTTATGTTGAAGGGAGTTGTCCTATACAAAAGAAAGCTGAGAGGGTCATAGTTGAGTTTCACAATAGATATGGTATTGGCCATGGTTCTATAGATTCTACTACAAACCAGATTCTGAGAGCTAGTTACTATTGGCCTACATTGTTTAGAGATACACACAGTCATGTTAGAACTTGCCATGTGTGCCAAACTGCAACAACCAGGCAGAAGTATGCAGCTCTTCCACTTCAACCAGTCTTTGAGGTAAAACCCTTTGCAAGGTGGGGAATGGACTTCATTGGTCCCATCAATCCAACTTCTTCTGCTAGCCACAGGTATATTCTCACCATTACTGATTATATTACACAATGAACTAAAGCTCTTGCATGCAAACAGTGTACTTTTGAAGTGGTAATTGAGCTCCTTGAGTTAGGTATTATCAATCATTTTGGATGTCCTTTATCTTTAGTTTGTGATAATGGTCATGCATTTGCATCTTTGAAATTTTCCAATTGGGCCTTTGATATGGAATCATAATAAAATTTGAATCCAATTACTATCCATAGGGTAGTGGGTTGGCTAAGTATTCTAATAAAAACCTTTTAACAGTCATTTGTAAGATATTAGAGAAGAATCCTAAGGATTGACACACTCAATTGAGATTTGCTCTATGAGCAGACCATACCAGATAGAAGAATTCCTTAGGGACCTCTCCTTATCATCTTGTGTATGGCCTAGAACTAGTATTTCCCATTCAATTGAGGATCCCTACTTTATAGTTCATTAATGAGTATTACAATGAAGAAAATAGGCACAAGAACGGCTTGCAAGAATTGTTACACCTTGAAGAGAAAAGAGATGAAGCCTTAGAAAACTTTTCCAAACATTAGGGTGTAGTTAAAAGATGGTTTGATAGAAGAGCCAAGGTAAAAGCTTTTAGGATCTTTGACTTGGTTCTCTACTGGGATAAAGCCCATGACCATAAGGGGGAGCATGGTAAATTTCACAAACTCTGGCTTGGCCCTTACTAGATTTCAGAAATCTTGGGTGATAATGCTTTTCATTTGAAAAATCTCACTGGGGAGGATATCCCACTGCCTATTAATGGATAGTACCTAAAGCATTATTTCAAGTCTTGAGTTGTTTACAACTCTTTTCCTGTACATAGTTAGATTAGATCTTCTTTCTATTTTTTTTTTCTTTGCTTTTCTTTGGTTAGTCTAGGGTTTCATTTTCTTCTTTTCTTTTGTTTTGGTTAGTTTAGGTTTGCTTTGGTTTTTTTTTTTGCTCTGCTTTTGTTTTGGAGGTCTCCCTATTTTCCCCTGGCAGTGTTGCACCTGTATGGAAAATATATTTTATCTAGGACTGTTCTGAGTCCTTTTGTTGATGAATTTTTATCAAGTGTCTTGAATGGATGGTTGAGATCTTTGTTATCCTCAAGCAATTTGAGTATTAGGTTAAGGATGATGGGTCACTGGTTTGATTTGAATCTGAAGTATTCTGAAATCTTATATCTTTTATATAGCCTAAGAATCCCAAGGTTACTGTAGGATCTTTGTGAAGTCCTATCAGGTGAAAAATATTATTTCTGCTTCAAAGCAGCTGTGGTCCCAGCTCTGATTGTGACCTTCATTGTTCATAGGTTGAAATAAAAAATAAGTGAAAAGTAAATAAATATCAAAAAGAGAAAAAAAATGTCGAACATCAAAAGCATAAATTCAATTTATCAGGGGTATCTGAATATCTCTACCGGGGCTATGGATGCCTGACTGGCAGTAGAGCTATGTTCAGGGAAACCACAACGATAACCTCATTGGGGCTATAGATGCCTGATTAGAAATGAGGCTCTATCCATGTTGCTTTTGAAGTTAGAATCTTTACGTAGCCTGTCTTGGCTGAACTTGGTTTCTGCAGTAGCTTAAGGAGAGAAATGAACTCATGTGCACACACTTGGATTTTTAGTCTATGGAAGGTTCAATTTCCCTTTGGTTTTGACTCTTTAATCTTTGCATTTTGATTTATTTTTTGGATAGTGGGATCAAAACTAGAGATTTTGGGTTCTTGATTCCTATTCGCCATCAAAATGCTCTAGAGCATTTCCTCAACAGACTCACCATTTGTTGTGCAGTTTTTGCACACATGCCCTGCTAAAGGCAGAGACCCCCTTTTCACTTTAATTTTTGGAGTATTGGCCCTTTTATTTTGGGGAATTTTCTTTCTTTGGTACGTGCTTAAATGATAATCTTTCTTGCTTAAGTGATTTCCCCAAATTACACATTGAAAACCTTAAGTTATGGGAAAAGTTTAGGTTTTTGCCTAGGTTCGAGATTTTCTGCCAAGGTCAGATTTTCTAGGATCCTATTCAAACCCTGGTTATGCGCTATTGTTCAAGGATTTCTTGTCTTCACAAAAATCTGCATGGGCTGGATTTTCATGAAATCCATCCTGTCATCAATTTTCCAGATTCTCCAACTTGTCTTGTCGATGGCATTAATGCTCTTCGTATTGTTGTGAGTGGTGCATTTAATCAATCTTTAAGGGAGATTTGGGCCATTATGCTTCATTTTTCATGTTTGATTGAGCTAAGGAGTCTATTCCCTGAGTGTTTGATTTGATTTTGAGTGCTTGGTCTATGAATTGTTGGCTTTGGTGGTGATTTCCTATGCATTTTTTTATTGTTATTCACTGTGGAGTGCAACTAAACTCTCGTTTGCTACCTGATTCAATTTCTACTTTATCAAGTGGTATGTATATGTGATCCTTTGCTTTTGATTGATGAATTTAGGCTCTACTTTGGCATTTTGGTTTGCTTGGGATTCAAATTTTAGTGGCTTTAAGCATTTTGTGGCTAGGGTTATGAGATATTGTTTTGTTTATGGTCTCCCAATCAAATTATGGGCTTTTTTATTTCATTGCATCATGAGATAATCTACTTGTGAGTCATAAAGGGCCCCTAGTGAGGATTTAGAGGTTGAAACACTTGAATCTTGAGCTTACCTTGTGTGTTAATGGTAGAACTGTAGGGTTTGACATCTAGGGCATCACCATTTCACCTTATCTTGCTTTCAAATTGGCCTAGAACTCAAAGGCCTATAATCCCCAGATTTGTGATCGATCCATCAACTAGGCTAAATCATGATTAAATGTTGAAACCCAGGTTTTTCACCCATCTTAGGATTTTTCGGCTTTGGCGGATTTTCCCGATCTCCTTCGTTTTCCTAGAATTTGCAGGCTTTCAAAGTTTTACCTTCCCCATTGATTTCCATCTCACCTAGATTTTCCTAAAATCCTCTATTACCTTGTTTTTTTGAGATATGTATAATGTATCCTTCTTCGCGGAAATCCGTCACATCTGAATTTTCTCAGAATCTGATGAAACATGAAGAAATATGGAATAACATGACTTATTAGTAAATGATGGTGCATTCGATGATCAATTTATGTTATTTTAAGATCTCACATGTTGTTCCTTAGTTGATAATGATTGAATTTAATTGATAATAGGTGTTTTCATGTTCATTCTGTTGGAATCTATCTAGCCCGGAATTCCTCAAAATTCCTCCCTGGCTTGGATTTTGAGGATGGACCTGAAACCTAAATTTTAATATGACCATTCTATATGAGGTTTAATTGCACCTTGCTTATCTGGGGACTCATTTATGGATGAAAATGTTGTTTATGACTAATTTATATGTGACTCTTACTATTTCTTCCTTTGTTGAGTGCATGCCGAGTCTAGCAACATGGTGGCTGGGTCTTCAATATCTAAAATAGAAAGAATTAAAGTGGATATCAAGAGAAAAATACCAGAGAGTAAGATCACCTCAATCTGGTCAGAGGTGACAGAAAAAAATGTTGGGCTATGGGATTATGAAGAATTCAAGGGCAAAATGGCATCACAGGACCCCCCGTTGGTAGCTAAGAGAATGATGGAGTCTGGATCATCACATGTAGTTGGTTTTCCCTCTACAATACAATGCTATGAATTAGTCCTTAAATGTACCATGCATTATGACTAGGATACACAGAGAATTATTGGTCCCCAAGGAAGAGTTGTGGCAAACTTGAATCCTGTCTCCATAGCCCAGACTTTCGATATGCCTGATAGATCTCATGTGGTGGCATTCAATATGGAAGTAGATAAGAAGTATTATGAAGAAGAAATTGTTAAATCACAACTGCTTATCAATTCTTGGCTAGAGAAGCCCAAGTCTCACTATTCTAAAGTGCCTAAGTAGTTGTTCAGAGAAAAGTTCAAGAAAGAGTATTACAATGCCATCACATTGCTTAGCAAGGTGGTTTGATTGAGGAATACATGTATGTTTCAAAATTGAATGTGCCATGCCATTGTAAGGATGGAGTAGGAAAAGATTAACTATCATTGGGTAGGTGTTATAAGTAGGGTAGTTCATGAGTAATTATCCAATGTGCTACAAACTAAGACTTTCACAATGACCTCATACTTAGTCTATGCACTTGCAAGATTTCATCCCTACAAAGGATTAAGCAAAAAAGGGATCTTTGGACATGATGTTATTTATGAGGTTTACCCTCAATTGAACTTAGGAAGCTTGAGCTACAAGAGAGTGAATGATGCATTCACCATGCATATCACCAAATTGCTTCAAGGTGTGAAAAGCACATTAGGATAAGGAGCTCATCAAGAAATATGGTGCTTGGTTCATATAGTTTCCAACCTTCTCATACATCCAAATTGATGGTTGTCAGAGGGATCCTTACCGACTTCCAAGGTATCCTACTGATCACATCTTACTTCGAGAAGTCACTAGATAGATATGTGATTTTGATGCCATTGTCAAAAGGGACAAGCACAACATTGGTTTTGGTGGAGACTTCCCTTTAAGAATTGGTACTAGAGAGGCATGCCCTTCCATTAGTTCTACCTAGGCTTCTGAGGAGTAGATGAGTGTTCTTGGTTTATCCTTCCATTGTAAGAGATCAATATTTGACATAATAGGTGAAGCACAAAAGAGGGCCCGTCAAGAATATAGCCATAAGGTTGAGTTAGAAGACTACTAGGCCAATTGCAAGGATGAATATGAGGTAAGGAAAAATAAGTTTTCTTAGCTTCCAGTTGAATCAGTTAGATTGTTTAATGTAAATGCAGTTCTAGATCAACTTGAGGATGATGGAGACCTAATTCAGGGCCATGCTTATGAGGCAGTTAAGGACAGGCCAATTGGTTATTTGGATTGGCTAAAAGAAGAAAATAAAAAATTAGGACAGCTAATGGATCGAGTCACCAAGTATACCAATATTTGGCTAAAACATAAAATATGGGAGTTGGAGAATGAGGGTGTACAATGTACCTTTAATCTAATGGGAGATTTGGACCCTCACTCTACTTCTGAGGAATCAACTGAGCAAGATCCTAAAGGTAAAGGTAAGGTGAGCTCCCCTTTCAAAATCAAGATTAAGGATGTCCAAATGGAAAAGGCTCAAGAAATAGAAAAAATAGAGGAAGCCTATTGATAGGAAAAGAGGGCATACTTCAAGGGCTAAGAGGTCTGAGGTAGAAGAAGTTGAAAAACAAGATCTTGAGGTTAGTGCTCCTATGCCTAAAAGGAGAACAATCATAAGATTTTCACAAAAGGTAGGGTCTAAAAATGAACAGGAAGTTGCCCCACCTGTGGTAAGTGTAGAAAGTTTAGGGGAAAAAACACAAGTGTATACAAGGAAGTCTAAGACTCCTCCTACAAATAGTGTGCCAAAGGTAGATCCCCCTCTAGTTTCTTCTCATGTAAAACCATAGGACAATGTTCCTTCTCCCCATGAAGCTCAAAATGAACCATGTGAGTCTGAGAGCGCTGAGGAATATCAAGCTATTGAAGGATAAAAATTTCATGAGGGTGAGCTTTACAGGGAAGAGGCAAAGATAGAAAAGGTGATACAGTCCCCCTTGGTTGCATATGAGGACTTGCTAGTTAGAACTAAAGAGGTTAGGTCTCCCCTAAGAGAAGAAGACTCAGTTAAGGTTCCATTGCAAGCACACAGTGAGGAGCATGTCGAGGAAGAAGTAGATAAGGCTGAAGAGGTTCTTGGGAAGCAAAATTTGGATGAAGATGTGTCTAAGGATCAACAAGAGGAACTAGGATAGAGTGAGGTGCAATTGGAGTGTACTATCCTAGAGTGGTTAGATAAGGAAATAAAGAGAAAACAGGTTGTTGTGGAAGATGCCCCACCCAATTGGGATGAGCTACTTGCTAAGATAGGAAGGGATAAAGGAAAGAAGAAAGCCAGGGCTATATCCAAGATCGAGAGAGATGAGACCAATAACCGGGTTGTCCACATTGCCACTCTTACTCCAAATAAAAACAAAGATGAGGTAACTAGAAAAGATTATAATCTATTGAATATTAACCTAGGATCCACCTCCATGGAGCAAGACATTGAAGAGTATCAAGGTTCTAGTGGAGTTATCTTGGGAAGATTGAGAAAAGAGGTTCAAAATAAGCATGAGCTAAAGAAAGAAAATGAGAGACTCAAGAAATGTTTGGAGTATTTAATGAAGCCTTTATAGTCCATTGGTTCCTTGTCCTCTGATGCAAGTCTCCTACCCCAAGAGAGTATCACTGAATTGAAAAGGATGAAGACCACCACGCTTACCACAAAAAAATGGTTGCAGGGGGTACAGTTCAAAGGAAATGAAGCTATCAAGGACATTCTATCAATTGGAGGAGATGCTATGAGGGTGATGGATTGGTTGAAAGAGGTAGTAGCTCTAAATAAAGAAGATACAAACCTCTTGTTGTAAAATACTAAAACCATCATGGAGTACTAGGGGTAAGTTGGTAAGTGATGGAATTCTCCCTTCCTCTAGAGCTTCCGAACCTTGGGAATGGTTTGAAGTCTTGCAAATTAGGTAGAAGGTTCTAAAAAGGATTTAAAAGCAAAGGAGGCAGATTGAGGACACCCTAACTAGTGTTTATAATGGATGCATTTCTTTCTTTGAGATAATGACATGGAGAAGGAAGATTGCATCTAAGCACTTGAGCTTAGAAAAGTTGAGAAAATGGTGGCAAGAGGTTTATGTTCTAGTCAGTGATGATCCTATTATTGAACACCAATTAGATGATGTGACCACATACATTTTTGCTATTGATAAATATCTAACATATAAGGTTGAGTGAGACAAATCGGTGGGGTAGTCCAGGGACAATATTACATTGATTGAGAGTTGACTTAGAGTTTTTCCTTTGCCACCCATAGCCGACCTTGACAAGGTGATTTTAAAGGTGCATGGGATGATTGATCAAAATAAGGATAAAGGGGAAGGTAGTTAATGTTGGGATACATCGATATTTGTGCTTTCCTATTATTTTGCATGCATTGGTCTGAGCTGCATTGAAGATCCCAGGCTGACCTGGATGGAGTTTGAGCATTTAATGCATAATTTATTTTATTTTGAATCTCTCTTGGTCAACATGTTTTAAGGCCTCTACTAATATGAAACTCTGCCTCATTTGTAAGGAGATAGAAATAGAGATAGAGACATAGAGATAGCAAGTATTGAAGCGAATTAATCAGAGTGGAATTTAAAAGGTAGTGTTCTCAAGAAAATATTGTAATAGAAAGCTAGAATTATTGCTACAATGGATAATTTGATGCAAGTAATGAAATTGCGATTTGGTGCCATACTTGTGTTCTTCTTATCTTGCAATGTTCTTGTTATTATATCTTTAAAATTTCTTTGAGGAGGATTGAGATGTTAGCATTTAAGATTTGATTTGATTCAATGATGTTTATGGTTTGATATTTGAAGTGTTACAGTGATCTCTAGTCCATACTTTTTGCAGCTAGCTAACTGTTAGTTGCTTTTCAAAGTTATCCTAGACCATATATCTATTGTGCTTAGTTCAATTATGAAGGTTTATTCAATTCAATTGTCTTAGGATTGTCTTGGATGAATGGGCATGATTTACAAATATTTATTACCTTAGAATATTTCACTATTCTTGTGAAATTGCAGATTCATCTAGGTTAAGGAGGAATTGGTTTATGAGGGATTGGTCCATTGCATGTATTTCATCATTTACATTGTTAATCTTAGAGTAGTATTAGTCTTAGTGATCTCTTTGAAACCCTAATATTTTGTTGTTTTCTTTATCATTTGGGTCAGATTTAGGATTGAAGTATCACCCAATTGTTAGATCTGATAAATTGAGGATTCAGTCTTTGTTTGTAGTAAGGTCCCATTGTGATTACCAACATTTTCACATTTATCACTGAGTTGTCTGTGCATTGTCAAGACCTGACCTTAGAGACCTTGGGGTTATCTCTCGAGGCTTGCTGATAGATATTTACCTTTCAAGAGAGATAGGATACTTGTATCTTGTCTGAATTTTTGTTGTGCAAAAAACATCATCAACATATTGGCGTTAGAAGGAGGGCCTAAATAAGCTAAGCTAGATTGATTTCTATCTACCATCTCTCCTGAAAGATTCAGAAGAAGAACCAGATCTACTCCAGGAGAAGAGGAATTTTGAGAGTTACCGGTCCCTACTAGGTTAAGGAGGACCAAGACAAGGGGCAAATCATCATCCACTTAGTCACCTCCATCATTTCCATCACCTCCATCTTCATCAATTTCATCTTCATCTGAGTCTGAGGACATTCCCATTCTGCAACCTCATCTAGTCATCAATCAACCATTACCACCCCCACCTCCACCAATGGCTTTCCTTGCCAACAAGCCATCTCCATTGATCTTTTCTAATTATAATGTTATTCCCAAGAACCCAGAGCATTTTTTTTCCAAGTTTCATGTCAATGATCCCAATAGAACTACTGAGGAACACATCAGGATCTTCCAGACTTGCCTTAAGGATAGGGGAATCAATCATGAGGATGTAGCATGTAGACTCTTTCCTTATTCATTAGGAGAAGATGCATTTTATTGGTATAATCATCTCCTTGCTGGGTCTATTTAGGTTTGGAATGAATTAGAAACCACATTTTTGTAGAAATTCAGGATTCCCATTAGTCCCAATGAGCTTTACCGTCAGTTGACTAATGTTAAGAGAGAAGTCAATAAACCCATAGGGTCCTTTAACAACAAGTTTCATCGTGCCTATTCTAGAATACAGGCTCCTTATGTTGTTGATCAGGCCACTGGTTTAGAGGTTTATTATGAAGATCTTGACAGTTTGACATCTACCTTCATTAAATGGAGAAACAACCCTCCTAATACCCTACTTGATGCCTATATTGAAGCTGTGAAAGTGAGCACTTCCTTAAGGAAAAATGTGTCTAGACCTTTACCATCATTAGGACCCACTGCTCACCCTGGACAGGTCCTAACTCTCAATCAGGCTCTAACCAATCACACTCCAATCATGAATCCGGTTACTCAGTTACCAATGGTCCCTCACCTAGGGCCCCCAATCAGTCAAGTTCCACCTGCCATTAGCTATCCCCAGTAGAATGCAAATCAACCTCTACATCCATAGTCTCATGCTAGCTATCCTCCATATTTGTAGAATTTTGAAGTCCTGAACCAGTCATTGAATGCTAGCACTGTAGTAGGATATCCTCAGAACAATGCCGATAAGCCTCCATATAGGAATCTTGATAAAGAGAGATTGGATGAGCTGACTGAGCAAGTGAAGAAGTTGAATATGGAAGTGACTTACTTGAGGAACAAGAACAATTAGCTTTAGGGTGCTCAAAAGGGTATTTAGTGTAATTATAGCCAAGAAAATTGAGATACTCAACAAGGGTAGCATTTTAATAGAGGATATAACAACGAAAGAAGGTACAACAGTGACAAAGGGTATAATGATAGAAGAAAAAATTATGCTAAAGGAAAATCCTCAGGCTAGAGTTTTGATAGAGGTCAAGCTAGTGGACAAGGATTTGATAGAAGACAGCCACCTAGAAAAAATAGGACTTGGAACACAAGGCCCAACAATGGAGGAGTTCCCACTCCATTGGATCAACCAGTCAACTAGTTGGTCAATCAACCGGTTAATCAAGAGAAGCCTCCTAGTGGTTTCTATTTGGTAGAGGTTGCTCTATCAAGGTGGTGTAGGCTCCATAAGACAAGTCAACATTCTAAATTAGATTGTCAAGAGTTCCAAACAACAACCTCAATTTTCCAGTATGAAGTAGAGAATAATGCAAGTGGTCAGGAGATGGTGCCATCTACTCCTTATGATTCATCAGTCTTAGTGCTAATTCATGCTCCTTTTCCACAGAGTAGAGAAAATGTGTCTGAAGAAGAATCAGACTAGCTGAAGGAAGAAGCAGATCAAGTGTGCAATGAAGATGAGATTACACAGTTGTTTGATGAGAATCCAACAAATGACAATGGACCCTTGGATGAAGAAGAATCTTATGTTGAAGAAGTGTAAGTGTAGCCACCCTACACTTTCTTCTTTCATATACATGCCAATCTAAATGATTTCTTCCCTATTACATGTCACTAAATCCTATCACTCCATCTTGTAATCCATCTCAACCATCCATTTTGGTCACCAAGAATCTATATTGGAGCTTTTCCATCAATTAAAGCTAAAATCATGTTGTTGAATCACCATCACAATCATCTTGTTATCAAGTTTGTGTTGTGTTGAGAGCAATCTACACTCTAACAACTCCAAAGAGAAAATTAAATGGAGAAGGGAATCTTCACTTTAGTTCTATCCACATGATGTGAAAATGTAAAAGATAAAGGTAGTTGTGTATGTTTCATTTAGCATATTGTTTGCATATTTTACTACTTTTTTCATCTTTAGAGTGATATAGGATTCTTTTGGATACTAGTATTGACACATGGGAGGAGTCTACTTAATATTTTTCTCCTTAATGGGGGTATAATATACTTTAAGATCTATTAAAATAGAAATTAGACATATATTCAATGGAAACTTTGAATTAAACACGTGTTGCTGAAATGAAACATTCCAAAATGAAAGGTAACAAAATTTAATTGTTGATTTGAAATAATGGAGCTAACTATCTTTCTTTAAATAGGAACAAAACTTTTGTAAGAGATAGAAGATAAGCAAAAAATATTATTGATCTTTTGATGACTTTAATTACCTACAATTCTTTCAAATAAACAAACCAATCTAGAATACCATCAACTTATTTGGCAAGTAATGATATGTAATGTAAAAAACATAAAAATGCTATGGATTTTCTCCTTTAGGTGAGTGGGACCAACTCCATTTTAGATCAATTATCTACTCTCAAATTGATATCAAATTGGTTCCTTTCCAAATATATTAATAGGATTGTATAAAATAGAAAACGAAAAACATAAAACAAAAAGACTCAAAAATAATAAAGAATCCAAGTCCTATTACCAAATTCAATACAAACCTCGTGATCAAGCATGTTGTGGCAACTTTCTTGTGAAGGGATGAAAATTTAAATCAACAACATAATATCATTTTGTTTTGAATAAGAATATTATGTACCTTATTTGAGTTTTGTAGTACAAGGAGCCTCATGTTTCTTATGTTTGTATGAACCTTTTAGATACAAGAATAATGAACTTTGACCTCATTTTGCATACCTTTAATTTTTGGGTGAAAGCTAAATTTAAGGCCTAAGTTTGGATAATAGTATTAGGAGTAAAATAAAATGATGATGTATTAATATAATTGAAAATTCCCTAATATGAAGCATTGCATGCATAATATAATGAGATAAAAATAGATTTATAATCAAGAAAATTAAAATAAACTAAACTAAGGAACTTGAAACATTGCATATATGAAAGGTCTTGAGGAAATTGTTTAAGATAGGGTTAAATATCCTTGTGTTGAAGTCCCTAATGGAATTGCATAGGAAAGTATATGAACAAGTTAACTTGCATCAAAGGACCTAAGAGGATCATGTAAGACTTGTACTATGATCATACTTGTGCTAAAGGTCTTAAGGGAATTGCATAAGATAGTACTTATTCCATTGCTTATTACCTAAGATCCTAACAGAATCACATAAGATAATGATGACACTATGTATTTGATATTTAGTATATCCTTACCTTTTTGGGGGGTTGTTTGTATTTGATGCATTATTATGAAATTTCTATACAAGTGTGATGATGTGCCAATTTATTTCTTTATATTTGTGCTTGTTACCCTATCTTCTTAAGTGTTATTGAATTTATACCATAGCCCTAGCATGCCATTTTTTACTTGATTGTAATGTGCATGTGTTCTTAGTATGTTTGATGCCATGGGGTAAAATTACAAAGTTGTGTAACACCTTTGACCAACTTTCAACACAAGTGAAATTTACTATTTCTAACTATAAACAAATTTTGTTCAAACATATGATCTAATAAGATTCATTTTAGATAAGTTAGCTATGTCCATAACTTTTCCAACTTAAAATGTTGGCTAAATTTGTTGGTATATGGAGCCTAATTAGACTCGGAGGTTAATTTTTTTCCCACTTTTATCTGTGCAGTTTCCTCCCAATTATTTAACAAGGTGAGGCATCACCCCTTGCGGGGGTTTGGGGAAATTTCCCCCCAAGATGGGGCCAAGGGGAAGTGCCCCTTGTGCGGTCTAGGGGCAACACCCCTGGCATGCTCCCTATCATGATACAAGGTAGGGTTGAGGGGTAGTGCCCCTGTGGGGGCTCAGGGGCAGCACCCATGAAACCTCTCCCAATTTTTATTATTTTATAAAGGTGTCTGTTGAAATTTTTTATTATAGCATTTGTGGTGGTATTTTGTTGTAGGGAATACTAGTTGTAATCAATTCTATTTACTAGATATTAATATTGGAATCTCTATTGGTGGATGTAGCCCAAGTTTGGGTGAACCATGTTAAATATTGTCTCTTGCTATTATTATTTATGTATTTTTCATTTCTCTATTTAATCTTCATTTGCATGTAATTGATATTTTCTACATACAATTCCTAACAAAATGCATATTTAGCACCACTTTGAGGCTAATTTATGAAAAAAATGAAATAATTTGAAAAAATGATGTTTAAATAGCTTCTATGCATGTACAAAAATCTTTTAAATATAAAAATACTAATTTTTCTATGGTAGGCTTTGAAGGCTTCGGGAGGGTGACACCATTATTCCTTCTTGACATGTGAGCAGTCTTGTCAAGTCTTGTCACTGGCCTTTCTCATTACTATAGCCTACCACTTGAGTCATCATTTATAGTTATAGGATGGTTTTCCTAGGCTCTTAAGGGTTGGTTTATTTCCATTTCCTCTAGCTTTTTCATGAGAAGTTTTTTGTTGGCATGGGATGCTTCATCCTTGTAGTCTCGACCATAGGATTAGAGATGGGAGAAATGGTGACCCCTATTGAGTTGAGGATCTCAAAGCGGTAGATGGATTTTCTTAGCTCAACTACCTTGCTTCGTCTGAGTTGAAAGTTCACCAACCAAATTACTTAACATTTATAGTAGTGAAATGTGTGGTTGGTAAGGGTTTCATGGAGGAGGTGGAAGGTTAATGACTGGACTCATGCATTTCCTCCTACATTCTGGCTGGTCTCTTAGATGTTGGGGTCTCTAAGGTAGATGCTAAGGTGATTATGAAGTGTCTTTTTAGGTTGGATTTGTTGGTGGGCTTGGAGAAAACTCTGGGAACAACCTCACTAGATAAAGGCATCCCTCAGCCTTGTGATCTTAGATTGTAGGATGACCTAGATGCTCTGGTAAAATACTATCCATTCATTCTAGATTTGAGTGGTCTAGCTTTGGAGGAACATCATAGGTTGGCTAGTGCGGGTGTCAAATATTTGAAGAAAAATATCGCTTGGTTATTGTGTCAGACTTAGTTTGGAAGCATGAATTCCAAATGCTTTCCTAGAAGAATGTTTTCTAATGGGGCTATGGATTTTGGTTTTGTAGTTTCGATGGTTATGGTATTTTCTTGGTTTTGGTTTTTGTATCACTACTGAATTTGACTCCATTTTCTAATGAACGTTTGTCGGTCTTTCGACAAACATTTGTCAAAAAATTGACAAATTGACAAAAAAAATTTGTTGCTATTTTTTCATCAAACTTCTGACAACGAATTAAACGTCGAAATAATGACGTAAATTCATTAGTCATCGGTATTATAAAATGACTCAGATTTTCATTGGAATGTCAACAAAAACTTTGTGTATCCACCAACGAATTACAACCAAAATGCAATTGCAATGGCTCTTCTGAAGGGTCAAAACAACACCAAAATCTTGTCACCATTTCAATGAAATGGGAAAGGAGTTACGAAGAAGTATTCATCGCAGCTAAGCAACTTCATCAAACCTTTTCTATGATTCGTCGATGGCCTTCATCAAAATTGTGACAAAATGGGCAAGGAGTTACAACGAAGCCTTTGTCACAGCTAAGAAACTTCGTCAGACCTTTTCTATGATTTTTGGGTGGACTTCGTTGAAATTGAAATGAAATGGGAAAGGAGTTATGACGAAGCCTTCATTGTAGCTATAGCAACTTTCTTGGACCTTTTTGATGATTAGTTGGTGGGTTTCGCTGAAATTGCGACGAAACAATGTAATTTTTTTTAAAAAAATATTCATTGAAATGTACCATCATGGAGACTCTTGGCTATGACCACCGAAACCAACCCATTAGTGAGAGATCAATCATCGACATAGGATAGAAAACTCACTCCAATAGTCCATGTCTTTCCAATGACTTCCCTCGGCAAGAAAGATCCGATGTCACACCAATCTGACCTCTACAAGAGTTTTGAACACTATTGGTTATCAACAAGACATTCTGAGGGTCTCACCGATTAAACAAGTGTCTAAGAGCAAGTAAAAAAATGGAACCTATTAATTTTCTTATTTTTGGTTTCTTTAAATCATAGAATAGATACCATCTTCTTGTGTATAATGTATTTATATTCATATTTGAATTCGAGACCAATTGTCATTGCACATTCCATTTTACTTGCACAGAGTATTCTATAAGGAATATATTGATAATTCCAAATGATTTATGGTGTTGTACAACTCTACCTATCATCATAGTTTTGTTGTTCCCCCTGAGAGAATCTTGCAAAGACAAGTCTACAATACCAAGTCAAATAATATGAAAAAGACTTACTTCCATATAAATTAAATGATTATTCTCACAATGGCAATTATCTAATTACAACAACAATTCCAGGAAAGGTTATCCATGCTTCATAAGAGATGACTAATCATACATACAGACTGCAAGATGCATAGAAAAAGCATTACACTTGAGAACAACTAAGGGCTAACAAGGGAAGGAGTTAAGAA
This sequence comes from Sequoia sempervirens, assembly GCA_007258455.2. Classification (NCBI taxonomy): domain Eukaryota; kingdom Viridiplantae; phylum Streptophyta; class Pinopsida; order Cupressales; family Cupressaceae; genus Sequoia; species Sequoia sempervirens. The sequence goes on from VDFB02193867.1 coordinate 546,338,265, forward strand.
ACATCTGGATTGAAGAGAAAATGTATAGGGAAAATGCTTAGTGTCAAGAGAACAGAGCTTGTAGAACATACTCTTGACCTAATCATGCTTTTGAACAACTTAAACAAAATTAAAATACTAACACATACATGAGACATGTAATGAACTTCCAATATCTGCTATCTTTTTCATTAATGCAGAGGTAGGTAAAGGAGAAATAATTATAATTGTAATGTCTATTCATAGTCCAGTAAATTATGTTCATAAATTGTGTTCAATGGACCTCAGTTTTCTCATTATACTGCCCATCTAATACCATATTTTAATCTAGGGTTCAACTATCTTAGATCTGAAGAAGCACCTTCAATTAACCATTTAAAGTACTATAAAATAAGGTAAGACTTTTACTTGAGAAAGATTGGGTACACTTGTAGGATTAAATTTCTCACAATCATCAAGATTTATTGGCACACAGACACAACCTGCAACATATAAAGTAATGGATGACTACAAGTTAGTGAAATGGTCCTTAATATGTGACTAGTTTGCAAATTGATTGGTATAAAATAAGGTTACAAACAGATCTACATGAAAAATTATGAGGAGAATCTAATGTAATCATCAAAATAGATGAAAATTACAAAGGAAAGAGCTGAGCTACATCTCTAGAGCCTAAAAAAAAAAGAAGCAAGAAACATAAAAAAATGAACAAACCAGGTTTTGGATGAACACAAAATGGTGCCTTCAACAAGTGATTCATATGGAGGACATTAAGAAGATTTTAGTCTTCCTCTCTGAAATTAACTACTTATAGAATAAACCCAGAAACAAATATTATATACTTCTATGTCTAGCCAAGGGTAGGTATAAGAGAAAAAAAATTCCTCAATGCAATGCTGAAAAATATCAATGTGTGTGTAGGTTTGTATTACTCAAAATATCATTTTACTGCCTAAGGAAAAATACCAAAGTGATGTTTTAAATTTCAATCTTCACATAGGCTCTCTTATTGCTACACACGCATATACAAGCATTATTCAAGCTCTAAGCTATTCAAATATTAAGGATTTAATTAGCTATAAGATGGAAAGTTTTTGTTTAGACATAATCCATCATCTTTTTCATAACTTTATTCACTCCTAGCGCTTCAAATAAATTTGTGTAAATGAGATAGAAATGTGAGTCTTTTATGACATAGAAAATTCTTAAAAGGAGGGGGGGGAGAGAAAAGGGTAGGGGGAAAGAGAATGCTTGAATGCATAGAAAAGTATAACATTTTGATCATTATAACAATGAAACAAATCTTAAGTTTGAAGCATTAATATCATTTACAACATTTATGATCAAGAATGATGTAAGTAGAGAAACTTTTGCATACCTGCAGATGGTACAAAATTTCATGGTTAAGTGGAAGCCTCCCATCAACAACAAGATCCAAATATCTGTGTATCTATCTCAATTGAGCCTCTAAACCCTTTAGAGCTGTCAATTTTTCCACTAACCTGTTATGCACAAAAGTCAAATTTTAGAGTTGTGTCACCACTAAAAACATCAGAAATAGAGATTTGAAACCAAATCCACACACAACACAATGTGTTATTCATACAAAGCCATACAAACAAACTAAACTTAGAACATTGGAATGGAAACAACTTCAAATTATGATGTAGAGCATAGATTTAGGGTATAAATAATCATTTTTCTGCCACCATAGTGAAAAGTTAGCACTTTCTTTCATCTTTTCATATTGGTTTGATGCTTCAAATGTTGCATTTCTTATATTGAAAATTGCATTACCTTATTGAGCTTCTCTTTGTTTCGAGAATAGTTTAATATTTTCTACTTAACAGGGCCAACCACATGACGGTGGAAGCCCATTTGGCCCGTCCCCCCCCTCACATCACTCTCAATTCCCCATACCCAATCATATAACATTAATCATTCATTCATCCATTAATAACATATAACATTCATTCATTACCATATAACATTCATTTATTAACATACTCACATTCATTCATTAACATATAATATTCGTTCTTTCATTTTTTACATATTATCAAAAATATGGTTGTCATGATATGATTACAATAACTTTTTTTTGTTTCTTTTTTAAAGCTAAAAAAATCTATTGTGGAGTATCATTTTTTAAATCATTTGTCCCCCCTTTAGTTGCTATTCCCTCTGCTTATGATCTTAATGTATGCCTAGTCGTCTGCTCATCAAGTGGACATTGTTGCAAGGGGGGTCTCCTGCAATAACAAAGAAATGTTAAACTGATATGTTTTATTATTATTGTTACAAGTATTTCATTAATTAAAAGAACATTAGAGTGGTTGTCTTTACCTAATGGGTCCACATCATGTTCCTAAACTTTTATTATAGACTCATGCTCAACATGTTGAACACCCTCTAAATCTTGATCTGCAGTTGAAACACGAAAGGTTACATTAATTAATACACCAATTGAAATTAAATATGTTTAAGAGAACATGAGAGTGGTCCTCTTTACCTGATGGGGCCACATCATGTTCTTGATCTTCTCTAACCTGATCATGCTCAACACGTTGATCATGCTCTACATGCTCTAAAGTTGAAACACAAAAGGTTACATTAATTAATACACCAATTGCAATTAAATATGTTTAAAAGAACTTTAGAGTGGTCCTCTTTACCTGGTGGGGCCACATCATGTTCCTAATCTTCTCTAGCCTAATCATGCTCAACATGTTGATCACGCTCTACATGCTCTAAAGTACTGGGATGCACACCATGACCTTCATCTGCACATTCTGCTCCACCCTCACCAGGTTGCATTCCAATGTCATGTGCAGTATTATTATTGCTTGAATGTTTAAAAAAAATAGGCATGTAATTACTTTATGGCAGAAATTAATATTGAATAGATTGCACAAGTATTCAATTTTAAATAAACTTTATTTAGTTTATTTACCTGCATGTTGGATGCAGTGGAAGATTGTGTTTTCCCATTCATGACTCTTAGGCGTTCAGCCACGGATCCATAGCCTTACTGGAAGGAAATCTTCAGGTCATCTTCTATGGGAACTCTGTTGAATTTAGAGCCCTATATTTTTGCATAAGATCATGAATTTTGCTCCTATGGTATGATAAAACCAAAATAGTTTTCAATTTATTATTTGGATACAATATTTCATTTATTGAGACTTACAATTCATGCAGCTAATTTCATATAACCACCAGAGCCAAGTTTGTGCTTCCCGTGTTTTTCTAGTATTTCCTTTGTTTCCTTCAATGTGTTGGGTAGCTTATGAAAATTTTGAAATACGTTATATTATGTAAAAAGAAAGAGTAATCAATATATAATTACATTGGTGATAGTATCACATACGTTCCTTGGCTAGGTGGTGTCTTTCCTTTTTTGTTTTTAGCCTTCTCCTTTCCATCCAACACCAGGTCCTTCCACTCTCTCTCTAAAATCATGGTGGGATGCTCGTACTTTTTGTTCTTCTCTAAATGTGACCTATATTGGTCCCTTACATACTTTAGATAGGTACCAACTTTCTTAAGGACCTTGGTTTGGTTGAATGTTTTATCATTGAAGAGCACAACTAAATGGTTAATGAGCTCATCTTTTCAATCTTGATTTTTGGAATTCCACCATGTACGTATGGTGGGCTCGAAGAGCTCCAATGTAATATCACTTAGATGTTTATAAAAAACATGATTTCCTACAAAATGATCATGGGATCAATAGTCTAAAAAGAGAAATCAATAAGTAAATTTCAATTGGATTATATATAATAATAATTAAAAAAATTTAAAGTACCTTGGACCTTCTCTATCTTTATGGGAACGAAATCCTCGGTCACCACAAATGTGACCAGAAATGTTCCCATACTAGTAATATAGGAAGATCCAGGAAATGCTGCTACAATATCACCAGTGCTAGTGACCTCTGCATCCCCAAGTACATGTCCTGACACATGTTATGGCATGTGTTCACTACCAGAGGGTGCACTAACGGATGCCTACATGGTATGTGTTGCTGAAATTTTAGACAACAATATAGGCACGAATGATGGGGTTAGTTGATGTGATGTATGCGCAAGAAGATTAGGATTGACACTTGTACCAACCCCTAATCCTCATGAAACACTTATAGTACCCTAATCATGGCTAGGAGCATCATGAGGACGCAAGAAATCCTATAAAAACAACACATATTTTAGTTCATGACATAAAAGAGTACAAAATATAAAACCATGAATGAACTTATGTTATAATTAAATACCTCATGATAGCTTACTTGCAAGTTTTGTGATCTCTTAATCAATATTTTAAGCCTCTCTCTTATCTCATCTATTTGAGGCACTATGAATAAGAACTTAAGGATTTCTTCCTTGCATTTTTTTTGTCTTCCTTATCATATCAAGAGGGTTTTTTGAATAAGTGATGTCATCATCACATAATATTGACTGTACCTCCCTATGGATGCTCTCATCTACTGCTGGTGCCTTTCCCTGATCAATCGATTGCAACAAGAATATTAAAAACATTATCAAAATTAACCCAATAAACTTATCAAAACAACATAATAATATTTTTTTTTTGCTTATATATAATTTATACAATTACAATGAGGTAAACCTATCAAGTAGAAGTGCCTGAAGATAAATCACGATCTATGCTTTGGGCTAGAGCCCTCTTCGTACGATCAATGTCCCGCTATGAAAAAAATAAAATATAAAAAACATTACCGAAGTGAAACCAATAGGCTTACGAGGGAAAAAAAAGAATAAAATGGTATATTGGAGTCATTAATTGGAGGTTGGGTAAAATAGTACATAGTACGTACCACCCCCATAGTAACTATGTTTGTAACTAAGCGATTCAAATTGTAATCAATTAGCAACTCTTCCCCTACAGTTATTGATTTTATTGCACATACGAATACATGGTTTCCCTTGCGTGCCTCGAATATGCAATTGGGTTGCTTATTTGTTGACCCAGGATGTGTACTGTTTATAAACCCTACAATATTCCCTGATGCTTTTGGCCTTCCATCAATGTACATAGCCACTCCTTTATTTTGATCCTTCTCTTTTAGCTATATATAATTTGTTGATAGTGCATACCTATGCATACTTCATGTATATCAGACTAGTTGCATCCAATCTTTGTAACTATAATAGGGTCTGACATACTCCATCAATCAAGTAACTTTGTCATAATAGACCTTTATGTCGTCCATGCAAAATAGGCCCAAACCATGTAATGATGATGGTGCTATGCGATATATCCTCTCGTTGACAGAAAAATCAGTGTTCATTGGAGGAATTTCCTTGGGTACCCATTGTTTCCATAGATGTTCGTACCTCAAGGGCACCTCAACATTGCCTATGCTCTCATCATCATAAGAACATGACCCCCCTTTAGCAAGAAAAAATTCCATGCATTTACAAAAAAATTTTCTAATCTTTTGACCTCTAGTTGATCGCCCTCTTTTAGACATACTAAATGTCTTGCTTTCCTCTTCTCTTCTTGAATTTCCCTCACTCAAGGAAGACAAATCTGACAAATACCTATTTGGTGGTACCTGCACTCATAAGGATGTTGGGTGAAGTTCTTTGATGGTGATGTGATCCTAAGGTGACATTTTGATTAATCTATCATTTCATCGCTAGAATTTCACAGGTTATAAGGTAATCAAGTCTTGATAGATTGCAAGTTATTGTTACTACCGTCCAAATGTGTCCATCACTAATCAAATCTACTTAATGTTTTAAGTCCCAAACTTTGTAACAAGTGTTAAATCTGACTATGGTCCACCAATTACACAACCAAGGCCTCAAATGTATTCTCTAATTGTAATCAAAGGACTTTTTCTCTTCATTCAAGTAAATAAACTTGAAGGGAAACTCCACAAAGTGGTTTATTGGACACCAACATGACTAAAAATAGCAGAAAATTTATATTTAATTTCCATATGTGTAAGTGGTTAATGGGGAGGGAGTGTGTACTTGGCCTAGTTAAGTCATCATAAATTTATACTTTGGCAATAATTTTTTTTTAAGTCATCTTAAATCTTCCTATGTCTAATTGCTAGGAGACTTTTGGTATGTTTTAAGGTAGGATGATTGATGAAAGAGCACAAAGAGCCTTTCTCCATGGTATCTAGGTACACATAGCAACAATCTCTTATAATCAAGGTTGGACATGATTTGAACTTAGCTAGGAATTATTCATTTAACCTAAGGTTTTCTCATAATGCCATCATTGGAAAAGTATGATCAAATTATTATATTATGAAGAATTGGTCTATGTGCCTCTAGTAATCACTATAAATATTTGTAAGGATAAAATGACTAATTGCATTAGGTAGGAGAGAATCAACTTTGAGTTCTTCAAAGATTATATTCTTGTATTCATAATTTTTAAGGGTTGTGTGTGGGAGGAGGTTATCACTACCAAGAAGACAGGAGACCTTCCTTGTATTCTTTATAATTTTCATTATTCTTATTTATTTTACTTACATTTACAAATCGCATACATATGCATTTATTGTTTTCATTTATTTCTCATGCAGTTTAATAGTTTGATCAATTTCATATTATATGTGTTGAAGACTTTAGAATTTAATTTACATTAATTAATGGATATGTTGTATCTATAACACTACATAACCATATGCTCTTTGCATTTACAAGTGCATTTAGAAATACACATTTATATACATAGATATAGATTTCTTTAATGATATGTTGCATTTATTGTTCTAGGAGAGCATCCAGTAATTGCATTTACATTTACATTTAAAAATACATATGCATACATACATACATACATACATACATACATACATATATATATGTGTGTGTGTGTGTCTATTTTTATTTATATCATTTATATTTAGTGTTCAAAAACAACCCATTAGGTCTGAACATGGATAAAAAATTATAAAATCAGATCTCCCATACATATTTTGTTGAAACCTAGGCTTTAACCTCTCATTTCACATGCTTTTCTTCACAAAAATATTGATGACAATAGCTATACCTTCTTTATTTCTCATCCTACACCCTATTCATGCATCCTACAATTACAACAATATCCATGGGGCCTCTTACACAAGCTACAGTAATCACAAAAAATGTAAGAGCCCATTTATATCATGTTTGGACTACAAAACCCTTAAAATAAGGGTAACTCGGATTATGATTTGTTGGTGAGCTATATGTAAGAAATAATTAGCACCAATTCATTCTTAGAGTCTTTTGAAAGAGAAGCAAACCAAGTGGTAGTTAATTACAAACCTTATAGTGTCAAGGTGAATGAGGTGATCAATTTTGTTTGGCCAACTGATGAAGAGTACCATAAATGGGTAAATGTATATTTAACTGAGGAAGAGTGAAAAGGAGTAGGTTGCTAACGGTTGAAAAATCATCTGTTGCAGTTACAAAAGACTCCCGTTTTTTTTTTTGGTGATAGTTTAGGCGTGGAATTCTTGAAGTTTTTTTGTTGCTGCATCAACCATTCTTAGCGGGCACGATGAACAAGAAGATTCTCTGGGGAGATTGTTGTTGTAACAAATTTTTGGAATATCACAAGACAGTCCAATTAGCTGGTGACACGTGTGATTTCTGGCCTGATGCTTGTTTTCTCCTTCTTTTTCTATAAGAAGGATTTCAAGGCTAGAAGTATAGGTTAGCAAGTTAGATATTTTTGGTTGAGTCGAGATGAAGTTGTAGAGAAAATTGTAAAGTCTGATGGTTTTAGGGAAAATGCAATTTAGGTTTTGAGTCATTCTGTACTAGGTTTTGAATTCATGGGGATTTGATGTTTTATGACCGTACTAGCATTTGAATTGATATGATTAATTCAAACTCATGTCTCTCCATTGTACAAGCATATCTAAATTTGGAATAAAATGATCAAGGGTTGTTTCATTCATCTCATTGTTGTGGTGTGTATAATTCTTGTTTTAGCTTTAATTCAAGGAATTAATTAAAATGCTTGAATGAGATTGTAGGTGGATATGTTCTATATAAGGATTTGATAAGTAGTATTGGGTTAGAATACATATTGATGAGATTGTAAAGCAATGTTATCAAGGATCTTATATGTTATGTGTTAAATCTGTCATAAACCCTTAGATGCTTATAAATTTGACTCCTCCAATGGATATATTGCACTGATCTAAGTTGTACTTATTCGTATGGTTCATTATTTGTTTTCCCTAACCTAGAGCTTGCTAAAAATTGCAAATCAATGACTATCTTATATTGTGAAATGTTTTTGTAGTTATCTCATGCTCTAAATAGTTGATATTATTGATAAACAACCAATTCTATTTGGTATTATCCTATTGTGTTGAGCTATTAAATGAGATTATCTATTGTTCTTAATGTTGTTTATGATGATGGTGCAGAGGTTGTAAACGAATTAATGGATCACCCTCTCGGGTCTTGTAGATCCCAAAGTGTAGGAGGTATTTCAAATCCTCATCAGTTGGTCCAGGTCCTTCGAGCTTCCCTTTATTGGAATTGGCAATTCCATAGGTAGATTAGAAGATCAACCTACTTACCATAAAAGCAACCAACACCTTGCATATGTTTGTTGTGGAGGTATTAAAGAAGAATTATATGCCTCTATTTACATTCATTAGATCTACCTTAGCCTCACATATACTTGGACGAACTCTACAATTGCTTCAAAATAATACAATGAAGGCTATGTGTGATGAAATCCTAGACCTCAACCAAGATGTGGGTAGATTATGGGATTTTTTCCAAGACCTGAGGCTGGACAATAACTCTTGCTCGGTGCTAATATTGATCTTGTTTTCACTCCTCCAAACTCTTCGTTGACGTTTGTATTGACCTTGTTTTAACTCCAAAATCTCCCTCGATGTTGGTATTAACCTTGTTTTCACTCCTCCAAACTCTTCCTTGGTGCTGATATTGACCTTGTTTTCACTCCCGAACTCTTCCTTGGTTCTGATATTGACCTTGTTTTCACTCCCAAACTCTTCCTCGACGCTGGTATTGACCTTGATTTAACTCCAAACTCTTCCTTGGTGCTAGAATTGAACTTGTTTTCACTACTCCAAACTCTTCCTCGACATTGGCAGTGACCTTGTTTTCACTACTCCAAAATCTTCCTCGGTGCTACTATTGACCTTTCACTTCTCCAATTTGATAATCCATAACTTGGCTTCGTTAGGTTTTACAATATGTTAATTAAGTTGAAAATTTTGGTGCCATTTAGCGAGGTTTTAATATTATACAATATAGTTAAATATATATTAGGTATATTTTACATAATAACTAATATAATTATTCAAATTATTATAATTATATATTATATTCTTTAACAAAATTATTAAATACGTATAAAATTATTATAATTAATAATTAATAATAAGTATATTTTTATATAATACAAAATATAATTAATATAATAGTAATATAGATTAGTATGAGAGAGAGAAACTAAATTTTGATTGGTTGTTTCATGTCAACAATCCAAGGATGGCATGCATCCTTGGGGTGTTATGCTCAAGGTAGTATTTGATTTGATTAAAGATATGATAATTCTCCTTTAAGACCTCTTCAATGTACCCATTGCACACTTAAGGAGACAAATATAAATATAGGGAAGAAAATATATAGAGAGAGAGGGAGATAATGAAAAACATACAAATAGAAATGGAGACAAAGAGATAGAGAGAGGTAGAGAGATAAAGAGATAAGGATGAATAGATAGAGATATAGGGAGGGTGATTGATATATCTCTCCTTGTTGCTCTCTATATCTTTATATCTCCCACTATCTATTTCACCCCCTCTTCCCCCTCTAACTATTGAGCTATATCTCCCTCTCCCCCCTTCTCTCTCATTCACTCCATCTCTCCCTCCATCTCTCCTACTCTATATCTCTATCTCTATTTCTCTTTTTATCTCCCTCTCACTCCTCTCTCTATCTCTTTCTATGTATATCCCTTTCTCTCCATCCCCCTCTCTATCTCCCTCTATCTTCACCATCTCTCCCTCTCCCTATCCCCCATCCATCGATTTCTATCTCCACCTCTTCTTTTCTCTTCCTATATCTCCCATCTCTTCTCTTCCCATATATCTCTTCTATCTCTCTCTCTCCCCCATTTATCTCTACCTCCCTACACACAACTAGCCATGCCATACAATAGTATATGTTGGTAAAACTATACTAGTTTTATTAAAACTATAAGTAGATTGATTGTCACCACACACACTTCATTCAACATGAAATGCCAAATGTAGCAATTGTTTTGTTGT